>JAWNNV010000460.1:0-297500 GCA_035044485.1 Scaptomyza reducta
TTTCTGAATTCAAGATTTTGTTGTTATCGATCACATGTGTATATCGGAAACGGAAAGAGTTATCGAAAATTTAAAACAAACTTGTACTGACTAGGGATTAGGGGAGCTTATGTTCCAAATCTGGTGTCTCTAGCTCTTATAGTCTCTGCGATCGACGCGTTCATACATACGGACGGACGGACGGACGGACGGACATGGCTATATCGACTCGGTTGTTGATGCTGATGAAGAATATATATATTTTATGGGGTCGGAGATGCTTCCTTCTGCCTGTTACATACTTTTGCACAAAACCATTATACCCTTTTTACCCATTTTCAATGGGTTCAGGGTATAAAAATATTAACATTAACAAAGAAAAATTAAAATACTAACAAAGGCACTAAATTCAATAGACACGGAATTTGTTACACAATGTCGATCTTTCTATTACTTTTTGGTTTTAAACTACAAATAATATTTTGTATGTCCACCGTTTATATGAGATTTTGGACGTATTAAAATGGAATACTTTGCCATTCATCCAAGAATACCGCCTTGAGATTCGTTGGCAATTGGGTTGAGGTCTAGGCTTTGGGCATATTGGGCACCTCACCATATTTGCCTTGTGCTTCGGGTCATTGTACTGGTAAAATGTATTTGTTTGCTTGCCATAATTTATAAATCCAAATTTGTTAATGGCTACCAAACTATTTCAATATTGTTGGGCATGCATTGTATTTTCAATGAAGAACAATTATCCAACTTCTTTGCCTGAGATGCACCCCAAACCATCACTGAAAATTTTTCAAACTTTACAGACGGTATAATATTTTTGGTTTCCAGTTCTTTTAACGGCATGCGACACACTCTGCTGGGGTCATCATTATAGTATAGCATCATTTTTGTTTCATCACAAAACACCACGTCGTCCCAATACGAATCTGCCTGTCCCGCGTGGATCCTGGCAAAAGTTATACGTCTCTTAACTTGCTCCGCCGACACCAACGGATTTTTTCGAGCAGCTCGAGTTGAAAAATCGGTTCTTTTAATGGCTTTTACGATACATTATGGAGATATGGTAATTCCACATTTCGTCTTCATCTCATTGGCAAGCGTTCTGACCGAAATAGTTGGATTTTCATTGATCTTTCTGACCATAATTCGCTCTTGCCCGCAGTAGTCCACTTGAAGACTTCAACACCATCCTTCCCTACCGATGGTGAAGTTGTAATAAACCAACAGGTTCATGTCGAAAGAGAACCGCTTGCCTGGCATTTGACGACTGTCCAAAACTCTCCCGATAATGATTAAATTCTAAATTCAAATTATAGAATTTGTCAGAAAATTGCATTACGAAGAACTAAACGCTTTTATTTTTAAGCAAAGAAAGTTTTTTTTCAACCGATTTCAATACAAATTTCAAATTTGTCATTATTTCGTCTAATCTTTCAAACGGGAAGAGTTATCGAAAATTTGAAACAAACTTGTACTGCCTAGAGATTAGGCGAGCTTATGATCCAAATCTCATAGTCTCTGAGATCGACGCGTTCATACATACAGGCGGACATGGCAATATCGACTCCACTGTTAATCCTGATCAAGAATATATATACTTTATGGGGTCGAAGATGCTTCCTTCAGCCTGTTACATAATTTTGCACAAAACCACCCTACCCTTTTTACCCATTTTCAATGGGTTCAGGGTATAAAAATAAAGATGGATACACACTTTCGTGTCAGTTAAATTTAGTGCCTTTGTTAGTATTTTTTTGTTAATGTTTATATTTTTTAAGTTTTGTTTAATAGGTCTAAGAGATAAATTAAATAACTTGGATTAAGAAAAAAATTAAAAGCAACAACCAGTGTGTCCCTTAAAGCTACACACTGTAGTTAAACTGTATGTAGACAGTCACTGCTTAGTTGTGAACAAAAAATGCAGCAAACCACACAACCGATTGAACTTTTTTGACGATAGTCTAAATATCGCTCCCAAGACCAACAAATATTGGCAATCGAACAATGGCATCAATCTGTAGACGAAATGTTACATACCAATCCGTGCGTACCTGCAAAATGATGAAAGATCCTATGGAGCACGCCACGGGTATTGAGAAGTTCGACCTGCTGCTCAAAGCGGCCGCCAACGATAATACCTTCGACATGAAGGTGTTCAAGCGCGGTGCGGGCACCAACGAGAATCCCAACCTGATTCCATCGGCCTTCGATGCAGAGGATCAGACCTACGTGCAATGGATGTGGCTGCAGAAGGGCTACCAGAAGCATTGTGAGTGCGGACTCTGGTTTAAACTGGTCGAGAAGGCAGCTGTTTAAAGTTTATATTATTAATTAACTAATTAAAATAATTAATAACAAAAAAAACACACACACACCAACTATTAAACTAAAAGTCAACAAAAATAGCTGTCCAAATAAACAAACATCAATATCTGATTTAAATGAAAAAGTTCAGATTATGTGGATTATTGTAGGAAACCAAGCCACATCGAAGAATTTATTGAAAAATTTAAAAAATCATTCGAAAAGACTACTCGAATGCATACCCATTCAAACATTTAAAAGTTTTGGTTGTTTTGTGATTCCGGCAACATAAACTTTTGTAGAGAGAGCATTTTCCTCTCCCAAATTCTTGTTGTCGGATAAACGGAGTTCTCTGAAAAAAAAAAAACATTCTATCATGCTAATAATTCTAAATTAAATAGATAAAATAAATAATAAAAATAAGCAATTTGAAATAAGAAATGCAATGAATGCATAAATATAAGTTACCAATAATTAAGTGAAAAATTATAGTTAAAGGAAATCAAAAATGCAAAGCCCTGTTTTGAAACCCCTGCGAATTTTCACCTAAGGGCTCCGACCCCGAACCTAACCGTCGCCCTTTTTCACGGTATTGAAGCTCTGAAACTAAATGCTGGAATTATACTCTGATACCGGGGACATAGAGTATATCCGTTATGCTCTTTGTCCGTCATTCCGTCTGTATGAACGCAAGAATCCTTGAAACAGTTAAAGCTATCTATTTGAATTTGTGTGAATATGCTTTTCTTTGGGCTGGTCGAATAACGTGTAAAGATTAGGGTGCTTATCCCACTGGGGGAAATCGACAAAGTCGATAAATTTCCACCTCACAGCTAGAATTATTAAATTTAATGAAAAGACAACTAGTGACGTCCTCACACCACCCTTTGCAAGCAGAATCTTTACCACCCGTTTTATACTGTTGTCAAAGTCTGTTGCGTCCACCTGCAATGTCACTTGTTTAAGTTCTAACATATTTATTAAATCAAGCTTAAGCCAATAATATACATTAAAAATTAATTTTTCGAATGAATTTACAAAACGGTTTGTAGGTAGTACTGAAACTTCGGAGAAAATTCAGATTCCGTGGTCACCAATTGGGAGTCAGTCAACAAGAACTCTTTTCTTTATGTAAATTTAATAAATTTTAAAAGCATAACTATTTTTAAACCTATTTATTTGTTTTTGAATTGTACGCTTCAAAGACACGCTTTTCTATTCTGGCTATTTATTAATCACCCTAATTATGAATTGGGAAAAATTAAAGTTAGGTTAGGAAGCATTTTCGACCCATGAACTATACATATTCTTGATCAGCTTCAACAGCCGAGCCGATTTTGGTCAAGTTTAAAAAACAAGTTAAAATTATTATAGGGCAATAAATTTGAATGTAAGTCATGGTAGTTGGAAAAAATGTTCTCAAACTGAGCAGGTATACTCGACATGGTCGGCCAACAAATTATGCGATTAATTTCTGCGAACCGCTTTCAGAGCTCTCAAAAAGGACTTAACCAATTCAACACAGATTGGATGCAATAACTGCATTGTTAATTTGTCGTCTCTATATATTAAATAATTGGCTTTGATCAAATCTAATGTTTAGATTAGCACGGAAGCGCTAAATTAAAACGTAATTTGAGAATGGGCCTTAAATGTCAGGTTTGCAAGATATAAAAGTGCAAAAATCACTGAAATTGTTTTAATCATTTTTTGTGATGACTGTATAAAAGCTTTGTTCACTTTTTGTTCGATATACATTTTTGAAAAATCTGATCTTGTTCTTATTTTTATTACAGGATGCTGCAATTTGTGTAAAGTTTCATTTGGAGCGCGAGAAAAATCCACACAAATTCAACAGCCGCATGAAAAACAAACTTTGGTATTTCGAATATGCAACGTCTGAGACATTTGCCGCATCCTGTAAAAATTTGCACGAGCACATCGAGATTGTAGTGAGTGTCGAATTAAGTTTAATTTTAGAAAGAAACACTTGAACTTAGTTTTATTTTTAAGTGCGATAGCATTGCCTTGGACTTGGCCAGTGGGCCGCATTTGCAGGGCGTAGCCTTGCTTAATATACCCTATACTCATGGTGGGTCAAATCTGTGGGGCGAACACTTATCCCAGAAGCGCATACGCAAGAGTGCCGGTCCCTTTGGCAAGAGTAGAAAATTGAAGTGCACTGATAAAGAGCTCTCTGCCACCAGCTTTACTTCAGTCGACCTCTCAGTAGCCATACAAGGTAAGTGATCTAAGGACTCACGGAGTGTCTTAAGTTGGAACAGTTATAAACAAATTTTGATAGATTTTGGTGATCGTCTTATCGAGGTTATTGGCTTAGAGAATTGTCTGCACATGGGACAAGTGCGAACCGGACTTCGCGCTTCCGGTTGCCGTTTGGCTCAGTGCAGCGAAGTTATCATAAAAACCAAGAAAACATTTCCCATGCAGATCGATGGCGAACCCTGGATGCAAATGCCCTGCACCGTAAGTCTTCCTCATAAACGACAAAAAACTAAGGTCTCACTTTTAAACTATTTAAAATGCATAGATAAAGGTAACACACAAGAATCAAGTTCCTATGCTGATGGCGCCACTTTCGGAAAAAGGACGGGGTTTTTTTAATATGCTATGCAGCTGATTCAGATATCGTCCGGCGCCACGTAGCTGAGTCAACCAATTCCAAATGATGCTTAAGGCCAAAAGCACTACCGTCCACAATTTACATTATGAAGCCAAAAATATTGAAACCTTAACCCGACAGTCTGGTTCATCTTGGGTTCATCTAGTCCATCACGTTTGTATAAAACAAATATAAAACAAATATATGTATGCATATGAGTTAAGTAGGTTTTAAAATTGTACAAATAGTTTTAAATTTTATTGTAAACTTCTCTTGCAAGACAGATACTACAAATCTTAGATACGTTACAGTTGTTTTAGTAAGCTCTTATTGTGTCCAGTAAATTAGTTTGATGTAGTATAGAAGAATAAGTTGGGATATGAACTAATTTGAGAATAAATGCTGTGGCTCCCAGCGTATTTTGTACAGGCATAAACAGAAGCAAATGGATATAACCGGCAAACTATCAAATATATTGAAAATATTTCAACGCCACTTTGTTTATTATAGTGTTTAAATTCTTAAGTAGCTAAAGTTTAATTTCAAGGCATTTTAAAGAAAAATTATCCTCATTTTCGATAACATCTTAATTTCTTCAGATGATTTATGACTGTAGAAAATAAGCTGTGACCCACTGTAAATGCAACATGTGAAAGCTTTATATGTACAACATACACACTAGAATTCTTCAACAATGCAATCCAAATAAGACCAAACATTATGCAAGAATATTATAAATACAGCACAACTCTACTCACTTATAATAAAAACGCATAGTATTTATTTATTTTAGTTATTTATTTTTATACCCTGAACCCATTGAAAATGGTGAAAAATGGGTATGGAGCATTGAAGTTATGAAAGTATGCACTGTACGCGAAAACACACACATGCTTGTAAGAAGTCACTGTAGGGTTTAGTTTATGGTAAAGTTGGGATTTCTCGACTAGAGCCTTACTTGTTTTTATTATTTTATGTTAATATCTATATATATATCTATATATAATCGCCGCTCTTATTTTTGTGGCTCTCAGTGTACTTTTAATTGTAATTCCAGTAACATTTCATTATTGGTTAAATTAATTATGAAAATTAAAAACAAAATTGAAATTGAACTAGTGTGTCTCTAAAGTACAAAAATTTTTCACAGTTTGGTGCATTTTGTACAATTTGTATCAATTTGTATTTATTTATTATTTTATTTATTTATCAAGCAGCAGCCAGCAAGTGCTGATCCAACTCTCAGTTATTTTGTCAAACCTGCAATAACAAACAATTTTAGTATTTATATTCATACACTTCATTTGTTGCTAATCATGATTGCGCATATAACTAACATTATACAGAATACAATACTACTAGCCGAACAGCATAACAAAGATAGAATAAAGTGACCTGAAATAACAAAACATATATCGGTTTCTACATTTCTCACAGATAACATATCCGACCACAATTATCTGTTGCACATTTAAATATTTATAAAAATTCTAAAATACGTATGTCGATGTCCTTATTATATACTACAAATTAATATTATTTTTTGTGTATTCAAGTGGTTAAATAAATTCATATCGTAGAAAATATGAAGCAAAAATCCGCTCTACTCATTATTTTGCAATACGAATAATATTTCCATATTATTTGGTTTCCACGTTTAAGACTATTGTATTTATGCATCCAGATTAGAAAATCAAGCTAAGAAGTCATTGTCCGTGCTTGAACGAGTTCCTAGCTAACTCCAGTAGCTTCCTTCTCTAAAACCAAAAGGGAACCCACAACAGTTAAAGCAAAGGGTGCAAGCAAACACACAAACACAAAATACACCCACCTAAATAAATTTATTTCAATCACTGACATGCTCAGTCACTTCAAATCTAAGATCTCTACACCTTCCCCATTTTTACAAGTAAAGTCGGGTCTGAATATGAAACGCGCTTCCGGACCATAAGAATAACTCAGAGTAAAGAAGATGCCGTTATAATGTAGTCAAAATATGACTATTGCTATTCCGTATATGAGACATGCGCAGATAAAAAGTTCGAGCTCGCAGATAAAAGTACTCCTGGGGCGCAGATATACTCCCATCCATTTTATTAGGCGGCTGCAAATCCAACATTTGCGGTACTTTGGATTCTTACAGGCCAAATAGCTAAGGCATGGGCTCATCTATTTCCACATTACTACAACGGTTTTCGTCGACCCCGAAATCCAGTTAGAAAAGCTTTTCACAATGTTTTGGATAGTGGAGCATATTCCTCTAAATCCAATTAAGGACTCGGATTCTAAGTGTGAAAGCAATTTTGTCCGCACTACTAAGATAAATAAAACTGGAAGATATGTAGTCACGCTACCTTTTTGATCACATCCATTTTGGACATTCAAGGTCGATTGAGTTAGCTCAGTTTCTGAAGAACAAAAGCCGTTTAAGTAGAAACATTTCCCAATAGGTGCACTACGCACTACGACTCAATGAGACAAGTCTCTCCAAGTGATGATTTTATCTCGCTCATTGTCCTGTTTTCAAGCCAGAGGTAATCAATTAATGTTGCGTATTATATGCGTATATATTATAAGTTATTGAATTCCAAAGGACAAGGTTCTCATAAAGGCATTGATAGATTCTTGCAAAATTTGTGTCGGTTAGAAGAAACGGCTTCAAAAACATCTCATGGGTGATTTACCAGCTGAAAGAGCCACATTTTCCAGACCTCATACCCACTAGTGTTAACTTCGCCGCATCATTTGACATCAATATTTCAAAATGGCAACGACTCAGAGCTCTCAACCAACAACTTTGTTTCCGTCCGAAGGAAGAATATTTGATGGAGCGACAAAAAGGGTTAAGTGGCAATCGTAGACAAAAAAAAAACTGCACCAGGGATATATAGTAATGGAAGACAATATTCTAACCAACGAATGGCATCTAGGCCGAGGTAGTTCTACTAATAAGCCATGTTCATTACTTAGTTATTCCCCAAGAAAGGAGAACTCCACAAAATGCAAATGCCAGTGTTTTATGTGCTTGTCGGCGGAAAAACGATTGAGGTTATAGTTATAGCTATACTTACTTTAAGCGCCTTGCTCGCCAGCACTCAAGTGCAACCTGTCGGCGTAGGGATAGCTGCCGCGATTGTCAGTGACACGACCATTCTCGGCGATTCTGGAGAGCCAGAAAGCCACCGTGATGCCTCCGGTGATCTTAAGATTTTATATAGGAACCAAAATTTTCGAAACTTGGGCTGTGATCAACCATTGCTGCTCCTTCAGTTGTATCTGTCAAGGGCCTTCAGGCTTAATGTCACCTGTCTCGGCCCGGAAAGTGCATTCACTGCAGTGGTCAGGTGACGGTGCTCCAACTTCCTGAGGAAAGTTATACTACCGACGTCTACCAGGATTCGCACTCTCAATCATCGCAGAACGGTTATGCTCAGAATAGCTTTCGTCCAAGCATGACCAGGTATTTTTGGAGGCTGACCTTTATCCCGAAATCTTTCTTCCCGGGTTCATCTCAAGCCAAGGATGAACACCAGTGCCTCAAAACAGAGTTTGGTTCCGTCCGTATCCTGCAGCATGTCTTCCCAAAAGTAGGCAAACAACGAGGATCTGCTACTCTTAACTTCGCGGCTCTCATTTTTAATTGTAATTTCAGGTAGATTGATATTAAGCAAAGTGTATTCTTTTCAATTGAGATTATGCTTTCGTACGAAAAGCAAGTGTTCTTTTGTTCCTGCTCAAAGCGAACGTGAAACCACTTACCAACCAAAAAAAGAAAAGAGTAAATAAAATTAAATTGTGAAGCATTCAAAATATATCATTGAATTGGGAACAAAACTGCCTCTACAAATTGGAATGAACATTAATTTGAATGAAATATCTTCTGGCAATAATCTTAGCACAATATAATATTTTGGTACTTACGTACGTAATTCCTCGTAATTTCGTTTATTTGGCAAAAGTTTAATATGCTGGAAAATATTAGGGTGAACAGATTTATTCTAGATCTTTTCTGTTGGAGTGCCTTAACCGGAATGACTCTTATTGTGTTTTTAACAGTATTAACGCCACCGCAGCGAAAATTGCAATTTTTGTTTGTTTGTTGCCAAAATTTAGTAGATAGAAAAGGAAAATATACAATAATTTTTTGTCAATATTTGGAAATTATTTAAATAAAAAAAAAAGCAATCTTGAGCTAAATTTTCCACTGACTTCAAAAATATTTGATCCGTTGAACAACGTTTTGGCCGTGCCACTTTTTAATCAAAGTTTGAATAAGCGAAGGAAACGGGTTTAAAAAGGACACTCTAATTAGCTCTTAAAATTCTTTATACATAGAAGTGTCAAATCGACTAAAAACTAATGCATCATCATCGTTTAAGTCCGTGCAGTATTTCAGGTTTTTCTTTGCTGCAAAATGTTCTCCAACAAAACAAGAACCCAATCCTCATTAATGAGAGCGCGCGAATGACAGCGATGTAATAACGACGGCAGAGAGCGACTAGTAGCAAACATCATATGAGCATATGTGAAGATATTTAGTATAAGAACATGCGTCTGCAGTAGGTCTTAGATTGGTAGTTTAGCTCTTGTGTAAGCGTAGCAATAGCTTGGCAATTATTGATATATCACAAAACTTAGGATTTTGAGACTTTTATAAATAATATAATTAAATTAACCCTCTTCTAGCGAAGGTATATTTAATTATAAAAATCAAACTACGAAAGCCAAAGATTGATAACGGTAAATCGATAAATTCATAATTTTACAGTGCGGATTTTAAATGTGTAACATAACTGATTTAACTATAAAACATGCGGATTGAACTTATTATATAACTTTATAAGACTGCAGAATAAATTTGAAATATATTTAAATCAAAGCGCTAGCGATTTATTTAAAAAATGAAAAATAGTACAATACCAAATTTAATACGATGTGTAATTAAATCAATATGGAAAAAATATTTAAGTAAAATTAAAATGATCCGGATTCAAATAAATTCGGTCAGTTTTAATTCTATCACTCTTCATGCTAAAAATCTATATGGAACATATTAAAATATGTATTTTTTCTTTAAACGTGCTTTTTTCTAAAATTAAACATTCAGATGTTTTGATTTTAATTTGCTTAATATAAATTTAAAGCTTCTTTATTTTTAATCAAAATGCTTCATATTTAATTATTGATTCATTGCAACCATATTTTTGAGGGTTGAAGTTGTCAAAGTTCCTAATTTGTGATGACATATAAACCTACAACACTACTTATTTTCCTTGCCAAGGCTATGCACTCTGCTATTATTATTGGACGTAGATACTCTAAAGTACCGTAAATTCAAGTGGCCCAACGATACCAAGCACCGGCTGTTAACGCGTGGACCCAAGCACAAAGCGACCGACCTCCTGCCCGAAAGGGTTATGGATAGCATATTTAGAGTAACAAGCTTGAAGATATATAGGTATAACATTTCTACTATTTCTGATCGGAACTGCAAAGCTATTTTGGTTGATTAATTCAGAAGAATCAATTTCACCATTAATTAGTTGGTGGAAAATGGTTATTCTTAGCATTGTTCTAAGACCACAAAAAGAAGGAAGATTTATTAATAAAAGTCTACTATGGTAAGAAGGTAAGTTAATGTTATTATCCCAGGTAAAAAAAACTACTGTAGACGATCTAGTGGTTTGTTATCAAGAATACTATATTAATATATTAAACAAGTAAGAAGGCTCTAGTCGAGAAATCCCGACTAGACAATACCCTGAACCCTATATTATACGCGTATAGTGCATACCTTCTTAACTTCAATACTCTATATCTTCAGTGTTTCTCAACCGATTTCAATAACATGTTCACAGATTGTCATTATTATAGTCTAATCTTTCAAACTGCATCAAAAGGGAAGAGTTATCGAAAATTTAAACAATATATATATATATATATATATACTTTATGGGGTCGGAGATGCTTCCTTCTGCCTGTTACATACTTTTGCACAAAACCATTATACACTTTTTACCCATTAATTATACTTACCTTTGTGTTAAGGGTATAAAAAGGGTATTTAAGGAAAATTTACATCAAAGTGCCGAGCTGGGAGTCCGAAGTAGTTTCCGGTTCCAGGACAACTACACAAAGCATAAGTCCGTACATTTTTCGATTTTTTCTATAGCTTAAGCTTTATAGAACTTTAAGTTTTTGTCTCAACACTGTCGCAAGTAGGCTGTGAGCCACTGTTCGTATGTATTGGATATGCTAAACAATTATTTTCCATAGATCCCAGAATCACGCCAATACAGAATAATCGCAAACAAACAAGTATGTTTTAAAAAATGCAAATAGAATCTTTAAAACTAGATTAAGAATTTTTGCATTCTATATTTGCATATTCTACACCGTTTACATTTTTTTACCGACTCAAAGACAAAAATTTTAATTAGTACTTAAACAGCGAATAATAAATGATATTTTATATGGATTTATCAAAACTGTAGTTTTTTTAACTACGTATTTAAGCTATAAGTATTTGGTAAACTTAATTTAACATATGGACCGTATAAACATATAAAGGTAAGCAAAAGATTTTCACTTTTCACACCAAATTGTGCCAAAATCGCGGATGTGCGGCAAGGGTGCAAGGCCATAAAGGGTCGAAACAACACCTGATGCTCCACTTGTGTAAGTATTTCGTATAGATCTTTACGCTTCGCATCTGGCATAAATATGCTCCATATGGCTTCCAAATCCATAAGACTCCCATCTATAAAGTAATTATATATCTCTATATATGATATGAAGTAAGATTAAAATACCTGATCTATGCGCCTGAAAGTAGAGCATAGGAACTTGATAAGATACACTGTATACGATGTGATACTCCACATTTATTAAATTTTCTTTACACTTGATCTTTTGCTCATATTTGAGAAAGCTGTTGGGCTCCTGGTCATCCTAGAAAACAGGGTTTAGTAAAATCTAAATATAAAAGTTTCGTGTAGCTTGCCTTTTTAAAGAGCTGCCAGCTATCGTTCAGCTCCTTTGACTTTTCCAGAAACTGTTCGGCTTGGCTCAAAAACTCTGTCCAGGTTAGTGTTTGAGTGTCGCTCATGTTGTCTTCAAAGAAATTTAAAAAAAAAATGGATTTCTATAATTGTGTAAAGAATAATACTTAAGGTAGATTATTATTATTGGAGATTCAAGTGGCCCAAGGATACCAAGCACTGTCATGTTAACGCGCGAACCCAAGCACAAAGCGACCCACGCGAAGATCGCGAACATGTAGACAGATGACACAAGACTAGTTTTTTAAAAGAGCAAGTAGAAGTGGCACAATGTACTAAGTAGGAAAGATCATTATATGTTGCACATAAGATCCGCAAAGGATTAAAGTTTTAAAAACAAGATTTTGTTGTTAGCGATCACATTTGTATATCGGAAACGGAAAGAAATTGAATACAAACCTATGGATTTGGCGAGCTTATGTTCCAAATCTGGAGTCTGTAGCTCTTATACTCTCTGAGATCGACGCGTTCATATTTACAGACAGACGACCACGGCTATATAGTCTCGGCTGTTGATGCTTATCAAGAATATATGGGGTCGGAGATGATTGCTTCTGCCTGTTACAATCTTTTGCACAAAACCATTATATCCTTTTTAACCATTTTTAATGGGTTCAGAGCATAAAAAGGGCATTCGTATATAAAAGACATTACTTTACATTTACTGCAATTGAGATTCAGTAAAACTACTCTACACCCAGTTTAAAAGTCGTCAAAATCAGTTTGTAACTTATGAGCAGACAGAAGAGATGCAGCCGATGTGCATAATCTTACATCAGCACCCGAAAGTGATTTATAACAGACGGAAGATTATAAAAAGTATAGTCCAAGCTTACTTGACTCTTTCTTTTTGGAAAAGAGCATAACTCCACGGACAATCTAAATTTATGATGAGACTTTAAAATACCTAAGCACACAGCTTGGAAAAACTGGAACGAGCAAGCAAGTATGTAGAATAAGCTAACGGAGAGCTAGTTTTTCTAAAACTCTTCTAAAGTTTAGATTTTTAAGAATTTTCAACTCTCTGGTGAACAACGCAGGTTTTTTTTTGTCCTGCTTGCCTTTCCAAAAGGGACAGACAAATAAAATAATGAGTGTAAAGTGTTATAAAAAATACTGATTCCGACGTCAAAGTTATCAGAGACGTAGAGGGCAGACAGTCGAACAGGGATAAAAACCGCGTAGGTTTCCAAAATCGGTTTTCCGAAATTGACGAACTCTGCTTAAATGTTTTCTACTGTGGCATATAGCCCGAAAAGTTAAAGTGATTGACACCTCCAACGTTGGATGGTATAAATCTTCTGGATGGACATTCCAAGTAAGTTTATTAAAAATTCATTCTGAGCCGAAGGGGTCAGGGTGCAAGTGTCGGGACAAGAAATCCAAGTAGCTTCAGCAATATTGAAATCACCAGGAACTACAAGACAATCTCGATCAGAAACTATAACAGAAACAAAAAAGTATGACAGACAAATGTGCATCGTAAATAGAGTTATTAGAGGAATAATAATACCAACACCACATATCCAATAAAATTTGGAAGAGATAAACACATGTGTAAACACATAAGTTTTTTTATATATTATGCACATAAACTACATACATTTGTCTTATATATTTTATTAACTGTAAACATTCTAAATCATTCAAAATATTATTAAAATAAAACATATTTAACTTTACTAAAAAGACTCCAGGAAAAGCAGCTTTAAAAACTTATGAGTCAATCAATGCCTCTATTAAGTGTTGCGTGACTCTCCATCCAATGCGGTCACCTGGATATTTTCATTGCGTCGCACTTGCACCACAGTTACAATACCAGCGTCATCATTAAACTTGCACGTAACTGTTACCTCGCTAAGTTGGAAAGTGAATATTTGTGAACCGTATTTTGTGCGAAGATACACGGAACGGGGATCAGCCTCTAATATGTCGACAATGCATTGCTTGTGCACCTGCAGCTCTTGCAGCTGATCCTCAGCATGCTCATTAAAGAAAACACTCAGCGGACGACCGGCAACAATCCAGTTGGGCACACTCACTTTGTTGGGTGGTGGCGGTGTTCCCCTCATGCCACTGCTTCTTATTGCATCTGCTTTTATGTTTCCAGCTGTATAACCAGCGGCGCCATATAAATCCAAATCAGACTCTTCACCATCGGGTTCCTCACGCAAATCATAAAAGTTGCCGCTGTTTTCATTTGTAACAACGGAAGTGTTATCTGATTATGTGTAAACACGAATTTAGAAAAGCAGTTAAGATGAATTGCAATTTTTCAACATGCCTGCGGCGACGCTTAAAATTGGCGTATCATAATGTGGTATATAGGGTTTGATATCGAGCACTGGTGTTCCATTTACCATATCAGTGCCATAGAAACTGATAGTGGTGCCGTCAATCTTCTCAATTTCCACCAGTGATAACCCAACTGGGCAAGGTCGATGCGGCGAGCGTGTTGAAAAAACTCCGATGCGATTACCGTCCAAACGCGGAGGGGCTACTTTTGCCTTGGGATGCGACTTATTTTGATGGAAATGATATATAAGCCACATGTGTGAGAAGTCGCTAAGTCCCTCCAGTGAGTGTTCCGGATTGGTAAAGACGTCATCATTTAGGTGTATGGTGCTACGTAGTCGATTGCCTACGCTCGATTGACGCGGTACGGCTCGCTTTTCTGGAAAATCGCTGCGTATTGTGCCAATGGGTTTAAAATGAGCCATATCATTACTGGCCTTCTACGGTTAATAAAAGTTTAAAATTGTGTTCAATGATTGCGTACTTACCTGCAACACACTTGCATAAGCAGCGGTTCCGGTTTTTCTTTGTCCTTGAATGCGCCTTTGATGGTGCAACCTTCGCATCGAAAGTCCTGCAGCAACCGGTTTATTTTTTCAATTTCCTTGCTCTGGATGTGTTGCAAATTGCGCACTTTCTTTCTGCATATGCAATCGAGTTTAATGTATTAATAAATAACTTTTAACTTTAACTTCAGTAAATGCAAAAACTTAATTGTACCTCAAGTTGTGAATCTCGTTCCGCGCAATTGTTAATTGGTTTTTTAAGTCATCTTCATGCATTGTCTTTAAACAATATCGCCGAAAATAGGGTATACTAAAGTAAACACTCTAACGATTGACTTAACATAATATTTTTATTAGATATTTTGTCGTAAATTTACCTTTTCCTTTTAAACGAGCCATTCACATTAAGCTAAACATAGCTAAAATTTCTCTATCGCCATTCACATTCACACATAAACAAAAACGATAACGCGAAATCGCTCAGTAAAACGATAATTTTGCTATCCCTGGTCAACAATGACTTTATAAATTTTGTACTTGAGTAAAGCGTAAAACAAGCAAACTTTGTGCTGTAAATTTAAAATTAAAAGATGTAAGTATGAACAATCTAAATTTTACCAAATGTGTTTTTAACAAAGCTCGTATTTATTTTAATCGCCAAGTTAAACTACTTAAAGCGCAACATGTCTCGTGGAAGTTCTGCCGGTTTCGATAGACATATCACAATTTTTTCCCCAGAGGGACGCCTTTACCAAGTCGGTAAGACTATGCCGATTCCAATAAGTGTTGAATTATAACCATTAATACATTTACAAAACTTGTATGTACCGTAGAATATGCATTTAAGGCTATCACTCAAGAAAATATCACCTCTGTCGCTTTGAAGAGCGGCGACTGTGCCGTTGTGGCCACCCAGAAGAAAGTTACGGAGAAAAACATTGTGCCAGAAACTGTGACCCATTTGTTTGGCATCACCAAGGAAATTGGCTGCGTTATGACCGGACGCATTGGTAGTTTCAATTAAGTTGCTTTTAATCATGGATATTGAATATCATTTTTATTTTTAGCGGACTCACGTTCTCAGGTGCAAAAGGCTCGCTACGAAGCCGCAAACTTTCGATACAAGTACGGGTACGAAATGCCCGTAGATGTGCTTTGCCGTCGCATAGCCGACATCAATCAAGTGTACACGCAGAACGCTGAGATGCGTCCGTTAGGTTGCAGCATGGTGCTCATATCCTACGATGATGAGCTGGGACCTTGTGTCTACAAAACCGATCCAGCCGGCTACTATTGCGGATTCCGCGCCTGTTCGGTGGGAGCAAAAATGATTGAAGCTAACAGCTATTTGGAAAAGAAGTACAAAAATAATCTGTCCGAGGAGAAGACCATTCAGTTGGCAATAACGTGTTTGTCCACCGTTCTAGCCGTTGACTTCAAGCCAAACGGTATTGAAATAGGCGTTGTTACCAAGTCAAATCCTCAGTTTCGCATTCTCGACGAGAAGGAAATCGAGGATCACCTCACTAAAATTGCCGAGAAGGATTAAACGCTTAGCGCTTATTCAAACTATCTATACAGTCGCTTTTAAATGAAATTGTGAAAAAAAAAATAAATCGAAAAAGAAATCAAATCAACATTTTTTTTATTTATTAACAATCTTGTTTCTTGTGAACTTTTCCGCCCCAGCGCATTATAAAGGCTTTAACATCAAATTTCCGCTTACAGCCCTCATAGTTCATATAACGTATTTTCCCAAATATGGCACGCTCCTTCCAGCCCTGATCATGAACACCCCCAATGGACCACATGCAACCCACATAGCCATTCGGATCGCGGCCATCCAAACTGTACTTGTCGTTTAGCAGTATGCAATATTCCAAAGCTTGCTCTGGTGTTGCTGTCCACTCCAGTATCTTTTTGGCCCAAAACATACGTAAAAATCCATGCATTTTGCCCTCGTTAACCAGCTGCAGCTGTGCCGAATTCCATAGATCGTCATAGGTACGCGACTGCTCCAATTCCTCAAGCGTATAGCATGGGCTACGCTTATCCTTGCGATGCGTCTGTAGTGTCTGGTACGCCCAGTCATTCAAACCCTTTAAACTGTCATAGCAGTCATTGTAGTAGCAAAAATTGTCAGACAACTCGCGACGCACAATAGCTTCCTCGCAAAAGGCATCCACTGAAGCTTTGTACAAAGATGCATAACGCTGAACCTCCAGAACGCAGCGCTGTGCTGATATCTGGCCAAAGTGCAACCATGGCGAGAGTCCCGAAATTGCATTGGCTGTGGGATCATTGCGTTTCTCATTAAACAATCGCAGACGACGCGTGCAAAACTCGTACAGCTGACGACAAGCAGCTGTGTAACCCGGCTTGGCCCACTCCACTTCGCCAATGCTTGTATCGCATGCCAGTAAATCCTTTGCAGCAGTCCAATCAGTGGGTTTGTTCCTTAGCCCATTGCCATGTGGATGTTTGATGACTGGTGGGAACTCAGTTAAATATTCGGCCAATTTCGAATTGATCTTATTGCGTATGGTACGCGCTGCATACTCCTGCTTCTCCGAAGCGACCCAGAGCGGCACAATGTTGTGTGCATCAACTTGGGTTAGCGGCACATTGTCAGGCAAGGCTTTAACCACATCCGCCACCCACTGACGAGGCACCCTTAGGGGCGCAAAGTCGCAAACCACAGCGCCGATGTCCTCGGCCACAACAAAACTCGGCAGGCGCTCAACAGATGAACCCAAGAGCAGCTGGAAAGAGATGTTAAGATCACGGCACTGCTGTTCCACCTCCTGCAAGCCAACCAACATAAACATATATTGCCTCAATGTTGCATTAAGAAACTTCGGCACCAGACAGAAAACCACAGTCAAGGGTAGCTCCAGTTTCAGTGCCAAACGCTGCGCAAATAGCAGCGCCCAATTGTCTTGAATTCGCGCGTCTCGAGACATCCAATAAACAACGCCACCCTTGCACTGGTCCTTGACATCACTTACGTTGCTTAGTATGCGCACGCGGCTTTTCTTAAAGGCAAACTCGTGCACATCAGATGCGGACGTAATTCGTTGGTTTTGTATGTGACTGATAAATTGCTCAAAGTTGTTGTAGATTGTCTTTTCGCTTGACATTTTGGGTGAACATTTGTCATTAGGTGCTCCGTCTTCGCTACTGCTAGACGTGTTTTCGATTATTTTGGGTTTATTTTTAATAGCGACTTTAGCGCTCGTTGCTTTTGTTCGCTTCATTTGTGATCTAAATATATTACTTGTTGTGTGACGTGCTTTTTTATGCTTAAAGTATTCCTACACTTACATCCTCAATACTGATCGAAAACCGCCAAGCAATTCAAATTTTTTTCTCAATCGCCCAATTTGCATGTTAGCTTACAAAAAATGTTTATGTCAAGATATCAACTATTCGCCATCAACGATTTTCGGAACTTGGTTCATGAGTCGGTACCCCATCACTGTGAACATTTTCAAAATGTTTTTCGACATGAAAAGCACAAAAAAAAAAATAATAGTAATGCAGAATTGTAAAAAACGGAATTATTTATTATTTTAATACTCTATCAGCTTTTAATATAGGTAAAACAAGTGATACACAAACTACATATTCACCATTTCTTAAATATATATAAGCTCAGGGATAATTACAATTAAGTGAAACAAATAGATTTAAACGGTGTGCCTGCATTCATTATTTTTTTATAATTTTGTGGCCAAACTTCATTCCGGTATTTTGTTCTCGGTACGCATGATAAATTAAATTAGGTACACTGTGGTAAAATTGTGAACAGCTGTACAACTTTTAACCACTTTCGAACTGTAGCAGTAACGATGTTTTCGCGACTTATTCACAGGCCGTAAAATAATTTAATGTGTACAAATATTCCGTGGGAGATGCAGGTAGAAAATAATATGAATCAATAAACAGATTTAATAAATTATATGTTTAAATACACTTATTTAGTTTCTGAGCATATTTGTTTTATTAATTTTCATAATTTCCAAAGCGTTCGCTGACATGGAAATATGGTAATTTCGAGAGTAATGCGTGATTTCCGTAACCAATACGAACTGCTGCAAAGTCGGAGTATACTTGAAAGCTCTTTTAAACTTTCAAATCTTTGATTTCAACGTGCCGACACGGATTTATGAAACAAAATTATTATTTACACTGTTTGTAAACGATATTCCTGATCTGATGATCGAAAATTATACACGTCGGCTGCAGCTTTTCTGTCTGGTCATAAACTACAAAGTGATTTAGACAACGTTCAAACTTGGTGTAGAGTAAATTTATTGAAACTTAACTGCAGTAAATATAAACGAATGCCATTTTTTAATATCTTTATTCTGGATATATTCTGTACTAATGGACCCAAAGCTTAAGTTTGACAAGCATATCTCTGCCATTACAAATCGAGCATCAGGTGCCTTGGCGTTCATTAGGCGCTGCTCGAAGGAAATCGCTCTTTGGATTTCTTGTCCCGAATCTTGCGCCATGACCCCCTCGGGTCAGAATGAATTTTTGATGAACTTACTTGGGATGTTATTGAGTCAAATCAATGATATCCCAATTTCTCTTAATAAAATGTGTGATCTGACTTTTGATTTGGATCTGTCATCCTCATCTGTTACCCGACCACAGCCTATATCTTATCCAGAAGATTTATACCACCCAACGTTGTATGTGTCGATCACTTTACCCCACCGGGCTCAATGCCACAGTAGAAAACCGTTAAGCCAACTTCGTCAATTTCGCCCCT
Source organism: Scaptomyza reducta (assembly GCA_035044485.1). Taxonomy (NCBI): domain Eukaryota; kingdom Metazoa; phylum Arthropoda; class Insecta; order Diptera; family Drosophilidae; genus Scaptomyza; species Scaptomyza reducta. The sequence goes on from JAWNNV010000460.1 coordinate 19,570, forward strand.
ATCTTCAACGTCTTGCCTTACTCCTATCGGCTGAATAGCTCTAATTGCATTTTTGTACCGGAAATCAGTGAGAGTTCAATTTTTTGTGATGTGAAGCCCACATTTGCTCCAGGACCTGATGGAGTACCAAGCTGTCTGCTTAGGTACTGTGATCTTTTAAAGCCTTTGCATAAATTGTTTAGTTTGTATGTAAACTCTCCTAAGATTTTTGAAAAAATAATAACCTTTCATCTTCAACATTATTGCAAATTTTTGATGACGTGGCGCGCCCCCCCCGGTCGTAGTCCGAGCGTTAATAAGCCGGTGCTTGGTACCGTTGGGCTACTTGAATGTTCTGTCCGTTAGTACATCTACGTCTAACAATAATAAAAAAAAATTAATTAAATTTAAAAAATTTGATTCTATATAGTCCCATTATTTTATATTGACTTAAGAATTTGTTTCAAAATATTTTATTCAATGTTTTGCAGTTTTAAAATAGTGTCTTGTGTAACGTCTGAGATAGTTAGTCATCGTCAATAAACTTTTAATTTGTTTTGTGTTGTTTTTTAGCCTGTCAATTGCATCGAGTTTATTTTAGCTTGGCTTAAGTCCGTCATCGCTTATAACATGTCCGAAAAAATTTATTTGTAGAATTTTTAAATTTTCGTTAGCAAGGCAAGTTTGAATTTTGCTTTAATGCATGCTCTTCGATAGTTTTCAAATAATGTAAAACATCGGCCCTATAGGACTACCATAACGGTTTTTAAAGGGCATACCACATCGTGGAATCATTTTTTAAAAGTTTCAGGCGCGTTCCATAATCCGTATTGCATTCATAGGAGCTCGTATTTGTCTCTTAAAAATCTTCAAAGCACATTTGGTAACACCATTTGGTAAGATCCAGTATTTTAAATATCTTACAGCCCCCCCCCCCCCCCAGGTTGCCAAATTTTCATTTATGTTTGGTATCGATCTACCACAGTCTGTACATTCATTTTCGTAAAATCAATAATTTGATTTGAACAACCTATTAGGTTTTTTTTAATATCTTATTATACCTTGTTCAGCAATTCTTCTATCTGGGGTATTTTATATAGGCCGTAAATCGCTTTATTTTCGTAGTTTTTATCTCGTGCTTTATTTCGTAAGTAAAGGTGCATTTCCAGCAGTGTTAAAAATTCCATAATCAATTAATCTGTGGTAAAGTACAGGCAACAAAAATGTTATCCTGATCTTCAGCGGATATAAATTTTTATGTAGTTTAGTATTTTGTGCTACGTTAAAAATTCCTGCCACTGTTTTTATACCCTGAACTCATTGGCAGATGTAAGAAGGAAATATATCTGACCCCGTAAAGAATATATATATCGATCAGCATCAAAAGCCAACTTTTGCACAAAACCATTATACCCCTTTTACCAATTTTTAATGGGTTCAGGGAATAAAAATAATCAGTAATCAAATACAAATCATTAATACATTTTTTTTTTAAATATATCTTTTCTATTGTTAATATTAATATGATTATAAAAATTGTTGTCTAATTCTTATTTTAAAAAATAAATTTTATTTGAGAAGTTAATATTGATTTTTAATATCTTTTGAGCCCATCGGTGTATTGGAAAAGTTGTTTGTATATTTATATGATCTGCAGCCCAATATTAATCAAGTAAATGTAAAAATTTAAAATAAGAGTTATATAAAAAATTGTTATTAAAATTTAATATATTTTTGGTTCAATAAAATGAAAAAAGTGGATAAATAATTATTTTTTTATATTTGGTCTGGATAGAACGGTTTACGCATATAGAACCTAAGATGGTTAAAACGGTATTAAAACACCACACAGATCAGACGAAAGTTATACATTTTTTTTAAAGATTTATATTCACTCAACTCCATACAGGTTTTTGAATAACTCTCTTTTAATATAAAGATATATTGTTGTCCACACAACATTCATATGTGTAAATTAAAACATTTGGTATATGATTTCACATTTTCATTACACTCGATTTATTGACAATTTTGTTTATTAATGTTTAAACGTGTATACACAGTTAAAGAATTTTGTGGTCTTGTAATTTAAAAATATTGAATTCTTTTATGTCTTGCATATTTACTTATAAAATATTAATCTAATAAATTTACACTACGTCTTGTAAGCATAACTAGCTGAACAAATAAATTACAAAATAAAAAACAAAATTATCACAAACAATAACAGCACTGATAGTATGAGAATGGCAGCCCATTGACGCTTATCTGTAAATAATCAAAATATGAACTAGGTATATAATAGCTGAGCAAAATATAGCTTACCATTATTCATGTGTAGAACTTTGGCAACTTTCTTCATTGTTGTTTCAAGCTTGGATTCGGTTGTGTCAAACTCGTTGCCAAAATCATCCAACATGACCGCCTGTTCATCCAATTCGACGCCTATTTGACGCGAAACAGTCTTAAGGGTGCCAATGGAATCACTTATCATATCCAGCTGTTCATCCTGACCCTGTATCATACGCTGCTGTACAGACACCGTCTCACCCACATATCGATGGCCGGGACTATCCAAGCTGCTGCCATGGCCCCCATAGTGACTTGGACTATCGATGTCTAAGGCATTCTCCAGCTTAGAATACTTTGTACCACTGTGTCGTGTTGCAGCTGCGGACATGGTGACTGCTAAGGTATTGGCAACTGACTGTGAATTTGGACAATCGACTAGATAAGTGCGATCGTTTTTTGAATGATTATCGTTGTCTTGATTATGATTCCTTTCGCTCTCGAGCAGTGGCTGGTGTGCGGTTATATCCCTGTCCCTGCTCCGGTTCAGATTTATCTTATCTTTCATCTGCTTGACCTCATCGCGAGTGTTGTCTATAAAAAGCCGCCGACTAAACAGTTCACGATGATCAATCCGAAACTTTGTAGGATTCTTCTCAACAATGCGTGCTATATACCAATATTAAATTAAGGAAACAATAAAGATAGACGGTTGGAGAGTAGAAAATCGAATTGATTTTTCAAACATGTGCTGATTGTTGTGTGTAAAAAGGATATTGATAGTGTCTTCCAGATCCTCCAGATCCCATTCAATGCTGCGCAAGGAATTACGCAGCTCCGTTGTCGTCCAATCAACCTCGGCACCTCCGTCTTCGCCTAACTCACGCCAACGTAGGTACAAGCCGCGCGTTTTGTTTAGCGCTTTGAAGACCTCACTATAAAACACACATAATAACAGGGTTGCATGAGAATGTAGAATATATTTTTTTTACTGCAAATGCAAAAAATTAAATGCATACTCCTTGACAACAAAAAACGGATCCTCCAAAGACATGACCCACGCTGTCACTTAACAACAACGGTAATAATGAGCAAACTTGACTTCTAATTCAAATATTTACACATATATACATATGTAGAAATTTTTTGTTCTGTGCAGCTCCAAACTGCTTCTTACACATTGATTGTAAGCTAGAAACCCTCTATTTTTGGGGGTGCGTAACAAATGCAAGTTAAAAAATATATTAGTTTGATTTTTTATTTTTTTTGGTAATTTTAAATTCTGTACGAATGTTAGCATGAAATTCTAATTTAGATTGCTCCAATTTAAAGTCAGTTTTTATTGGAAGTTTGTTTTTTGAAAGAAAAAAAATGTATTGATTATTGCACTATGCCGTCTTATCTAGCAAGGGGAAAATTGTATAGACCGCACTCGCGGTCAAGCTATTGCGATAGCCAAAAGCAAACTGTCGTTATATTGCGCACTTCTGAAGCATTTAAAGAGTCTAAACGTGAAGGCATTTGTTTATACCGCTCCAGCGTCTGCGCAATTTGCCGCAACCACGTATTCTAAGTACCAACCCCCAAAACTGCAACAATAAAACACAAATTCAAACATTGTTTCAATATAGCTTTATCAATTTACAATATCTATTTACCAAAAAATTCTAAACAAAACACAAGTTTCACTAAAATCTGTTAAGAACCTCATTTATAATCAGTTTTCTCTCAATTTGAGTAGGAATTTACGCTCTGAGCGCAGTGTTTGTGGTTTTACGATTGTCGCTGCTACAATCATTGTCTAATAAAAGAAAATCACTTGCTAAACTTCACTTTACTTATCAAATTTATAACAATCTGACTAGCGGATAGATTCTGTGTTTAGACAAAATTTTAAACCCTTTTAGGTAAAATTGTGCTATTAATTGCAAACAGCCGCATTACCGTAAAATTGATGAATAGCAGAGTTCCACTGAAAGCGATGGCAAAAAGTCATGTTTTATCGAATAGTACGAATAAAGTTTCGATTACATTAAAAAAAAAATGGTCTCTTTAATTAAGTCGCAAAAATAATAATAAATATAATTTAAATTTAAAATTATATCTGGTTTGTTGACTACAAAGGGCAAGACACATTTGTAGAAACATAACAAACATGTTTACATTGTAGGTAGAAACTAAGGCAGTTTACGGTCTTATGCCTCCACAGAGAGCTGCAGAAGCGTGTGGTTCTCCGAAGTAATAAAAATAAACCTTTTTATTAAGGATCCTGAGCGGTTTATATGTGCCACTCCTTCACAGTATCAACCTTTTCTTTGTTATTAATAATTAAATAGTAAACACGTTGTTTGTGAAGTGTTGTTTCATGATGCACGTGGCGCTATCGATAGTTGCTGTCACACTTGTAACATGGTGGCAACAAAGTTGATATCGTTGTCGATATTGGCACAAAGTTGCGTGATTGGGATATGAATCAAGGAAACAGCTGAGCTTTCTTTTTAAAATTTATGAATATTTCATGTGTGTCTTAGCAGTTTTTTTTTACAAGGAAAATAGAAGAGACTGTTCGTTATGTCCCTTTACCATCAAAATCCTTAATTTTTCTACCATATCCAAGTTATCCCCATATTATCTATCCAAGTTTAACTCCCACAAATCAAGGATTGTGCGTGTGGCAGCAGATAACCACAAAAATCAGTTCATTATCAACATATAGATTTTCAACCGCGACTATACCCTGAATCCTATACTTAACGCGTACAGTCACTGCTTGCAAGTATGTGTGTGTGTGTGTACGCGTATAGTGCATACTTTCTTAACTTCAATGCTCCATATCTCCGGTGTTTCTCAACCGATAATGCTTCAAACGCCATCTCAAAGTTTTCCAAATTAAAGATTTTGTTGTTATCGATCACATGTGTATATCGGAAACGGGAAGAGTTATCAAAAATTGTATACTAACTTGTACTGCCTAGGGATTAAGTGAGCTTATGTTCCAAATCTGCAGTCTCTGCCCTTATAGTTTCTGAGATCGACGCGTTCATACATACGGACAGACGGACATGGCTATATCGACTCAGCTGTTGATGCTGATCAAGAATATATATACATTATGGGGTTGGAGGTGTTGTGGTCATATACCATTTTTTGATGAAAGTCTTTGAAGGACGTCGGCCCGTTAAGTATCCAATAAGTTTAGTGACCTGAGCTTAGAATATGTGCAAGCTGTAGGCATTTCCGTTTTTATAAGAGAAGGAGTCTGGAGTATGCGTGATGCAGATCTGATGCTTCTAAATTTGGTAACTTTAGCAAAAAACTGTGGATGTTATACACATTCCCGTTTATAAAAGGAATAGCTTGGAAGGTTGGGGGCGTCAGAGATGGCATTCAAACTTTTGATGTGGATTTTTGCGAAAAGTCACTAGCTATCTTTCTTCCAAATATGGTGACCTTTAGGATTTCGAAGAAAAGTTCGGAAAGGATGTCAATTAAACGTTGGTATGAAAAAAGCCGTATTGGAAAGAAAAAAAAAAAAAATCATGCTTTTATGTAATATATTCTAAATGAACAATAATCAATCAAATCCAACCACAACATATTAACCCTAGTACAACACGGCTTTATCTGGTGTTCCCCAGGGATCCGTCTTACGACCAGTTCTTTTTAATGTCTTCATTCACGATATTCCAAAACATTCCCTATGTTAGCTGATGACACGGCCATCTTCAGCATAGGTGAATTACACTTATGATAACATGAAAAAAGTATTAATAACGGCGAAAAGCAGTCCTTCAAAACTTAACAAATTTTGGCGCGGCTTTGTTGTTGCTTTTGCTTATGCTTATTACAACGCTTATGCTTTTGCTTAGCAAAGCAGTCGGTAGCAATTATCATTTGTCAAAAGTAAACTATTGCTTTTGCTTATTCGTCCGACGAAATCAAAAGGTGCAGTCATAATCGAAAAACGATTTCAATAGACTGCAAAGAGCTATGACTGACATTTTAGCATTCAAAGTCGTTTTCAGTTTACCAAATATATTTGCTTGCAACTCTCTTGTGGTGTGAGCAAAGAACCAAATGCTAGCCGCTTTGCTAGCGGAGTCAAAATAAAGACACTTTTAATATTGATGTTATATCAGTTATTGCAGTTAACAGCCAGCAAAAAGGGTTGTATTTATTCTTAATTCAAATTAAATATTGTATCAATCACATGTGCAACTCTACACAAAATAAAATCGGTTTTGTTCTGAGCATGGTCGTGGACGCGGAATTCGATAGCAAAACTTAACCTAATTTTTTGATAAATCGAGATTTTGTTGCCAAACTCTAGCAGTGCCTTTGCGCTCTGGTCACACATAAAATTAACCGTTGATCTTTTCTGTGTTGCGAGTGTATTATTATTAAAAAATAAACATTTTGATAAAATGATTCAAAATGATGCCGTTCGCAGTTTGCAATATGAAAGTGAAATTCGCGTGGCTCAAACAGCTTATCCCACGGAACCCCGAAGTAAATAAAACTTGCAATTACACTTCTTTTTCTTTTCAAATGAATCATATTAAGCAGCTACTATGTAATAAATATTTCACTGTTATTTGGCTTTGTTGAGAAGCATTGGTGTGTGTCATACAGCGAGCTCAGGTCGGAATTGGCAGTATCAGCATTTTAGTATCTTATCAGCTTTTTTTTTGTTATACCCTGAATGCACGAAATGATTACAAAAGAATAACGGGTTTAAGCAAATGCATGTAACAGGTACGATCTCTGTATATATTCTTTATCAGAATAAACAGCCGAGGCGATATAGAAATGTCCGTCTGTCTGAACGTGTCGATCTCAGAGACTATTAGAGCTAGAGAAGATTTAACCATAAGCTCACCTAGGTCCTAGGCAGCACAAGTTTGTGTCAAATTATCCATGACTCATTCCGTTGTCGATATACAAATGTTATCGACATTCATAAAATCTTGAACTTTGAAAACTTGAAACTTATTTTTGAAACTATAGACGACATAATACATTTTTATTGAAATCGGTAAAAAAAAAGGGTTGAAGTTAAGGCATCAAGCATTGGTGCAGTAGAGAAGGCATACCCGTACCTGTAAGGTTCAGGGGTCAGGGTGTCTCCTAGTCGAGCTTACTCGACTAGTGCCTTCTTACTTCTTTTATGTTGCGTTTTTTTCGTCCCTTATTAAAATATATCGATGTAAGCCTATCAATAGGAAAAATATTTTTTTCTTTGCAGTTTATGACTCTCAAATCAGCATAACTTCACAGCCGCGTCGAACTTCAGGTATTTAAATGTGTATTTCCTTAACGTTTCTTATTATTAGCTAAAAATATCTTTTTAGAAACTGCGCGCGTCCCCTTACCTATTTCCACGGTAGCAGGAAGCCGCACCTTTATACCGTTGGCTGGCTATGACTGTCTTGCGGATTTGCCGTCGGTGCACATTGAGCAAACTTTCGAGCTGAATGATTGTGCGTAAATTTTTTTAAATTTAAATTTTAGATTTATCGTCCTACTAACCGAATTTCACCACATAGCACTCACAGCCGTTTCGTCGGAGAATCGTTATGTAGTGCGGTCCCCACTCGGTGATGCCATCTTTTCCGCCTCCGAGAGCTCCACAGAAAAGGATCGCATGATGTGGGGCTCCGGTCGGCCGTTTCAGATGCATCTACTAGATAAAACACATCAGGAAGCATTGGTATTTCGCAAGAAACTGGCACCCGGCGCCCTTTGTTGTCAGCCTAAAAATATACAAATTTGGATACCGCCAGGCAACGTTCTAGGTCGTGTGGTGCAGTCCCCTACATTCACACAGCCTGAGTTTTATATTGAAGACGGAAATACCAATCAGCCCCTTTTTTGTGTAGAAGGACCATCGAATTCCGGATTCTGCTGCTTTTGCCTACCAAAAGAGTGCTACTTTAAGGTAAGGTGTCCGATGTCCTACGGGTACAATTCTTTCATGGTTCCTGGAGACTTTATTATTTTATACCTTAAGCTTACCGAAATACAAGGGTTTCTGACGTAATTCGAAACTGGGATCTAACTTTAACGAGGCGGGCGCTCTTAGCTGTTGAGCAAACGCATTACAAAGTTAGTTTTAATGTAAGGCGAACGAATTTCGGGACCGTTTTTTAGTGCAAACGGGGACAATTGACCAATGAACAAAGCGTGTGACAGTGGGTCAAGTTTATAATTCAAAAATGTCGGACCAGGTCGTCGACATCTCCGTATTTTTTGGAAACCTCAAGTAATGAACATTGTTACCTATAACGCAAACAATACATATATATATATATTAGCACATTCCAAATCATCAATCAAAAATGTCTCATATTTTTTCGCCTGTCCTGTTTGCAACCGCCCACCGTGCACTTCATTTTATGAATTTTGATGTTTATTTCAGAGTTGCCAAATGATGTGTGGGAAGCGCTTTTTACAGTCAACATTTTCACAAATAAAAATGGCTAAAAATACTATTATATTTAAGAAGTGGGACTTGCATGTCACACAGGCAACATAAAACAACTATTTTAAGCGTACTAGTAAAGCATGAATTCATATAAGAAATTATAATATATTTTGGCAACTCTTTGATAATCGTCACTGACGTCAGACAACGCGAAAATATGCGCCAGGTGCAATCTGTGTCTTATCATTCTTCGTTTGATGCGATAACATTCATAGAAAAACAATAGCTGAACTATCACCCCATTCGGCTTAATCGTTCATGTTTTTACTGTTGATTTAAAATCACTCTAGCTGATTTTTTGCTCTCTGAATTTATTCATGCTTCAATTGGCACAGCAAAGCGAGATATTGAATAATGTTATTCGTAATAGCTCGAAGAGAGTAAATCGTTTCGGAAAAACCGTATTTCGTTTCGCTCTCGATAATTTAGGTTTTAAAGCACACGACCTGTCCGTGGTATACTAGGACTTTATTCTAGATCTGAAGTCTCTCGCTCTCATAGTCTCTGAGATATACTCCTCCATCATCATCCTGTTCATAAATACATAAATATGTATATATACTTTATGGGGTTGGAAATGCTTCCTTCTGTCTGTTACATACATTTGCACAAAACAATATTAGCCTTTTTCCAATTTCATAGGCTCAGGGTATAAAAATAGTTGATTAAGTTTTGCATGTCCGTGGTATACGATCTGAAGTCTCTAGCTCTCATAGTCTCTGAGATATACTCCTCACAGACAGACTCGGCTGTTAATGCTGATCATAAATACTTATATATGTATTTATATATAGCTTATGGGGTTGGAAATGCTTCCTTCTGTCTGTTACAATTTTTTTCCAATTTCATAGGCTCAGGGTATAAAAAGCGAATTCGAATGGCAATATTGTAATTAGTTTTCTTTTATTCTTAAAATTTTATTTTTTTTTGTATTTAATTTCCGTCAGAGAAGACACATAGTTTTTTATGGATTTGTTTATGATGCAAATTCTTCTTTCTTAATTCGTATTCAGCTTCTTCGTTGCCGAAATGACTTTTTTTCCTCGATCCCTGTCCATACAATTTTTTCATCTTCGGAATGCAGTTTTTTCAATTTTCACAAGATGTTGGCCAAACTCTAATAACTCGCCGAGTATGTGTGTGAAGATACTATTTTGTAAATTTCTTTTTGTTTTACAGATTCACTCTGGTGGTGAATTGCGCGCCTCAATTGATCACAAATGGCTCGCTAGCAAGTCGCAGTACACCACAAACATTTACTTCAGCGATGCGAAGCTTAGCTCCAAGGAGCGTGCACTTATTTTGGGCTCGGCGTTTTTGCTGGTATGTTTGTATTAAATATCTTCACATCTATTATATACTACATTAAACTCCTTTTAGGAATATATGTACTTTCAAAAACGTTTTTAAGGCTGGCAAAACAAGGGCGCAAACAACAAAGTTGATTTTTCGCATTGATTTTATTTTTTCGTCGTTTTTTTATGGTTGTAAAATTTTCATGCTCTGTTTTTTATATATCTTACATAAATGTAATAAATCACTTCATTTGTTTGTAGTTTTTTTTTTACATACATATAACATGAAAAATACAATATACCATATATGTGTACATTATATATTATACTTTGCTATACTTGTTCGATTTTTGGAACAACACTTTCTACAAACATTTTGTGTAGTAGTTGCTGTTGTTTTTTTTTTTTTAGCTAGCCTACAAAAATTAATTCATATATGACAACATAATACTTATCTAATTTAAGTTGATTTTTTTTTAAATTTTGGATATTTGTTTTGCCTATAAAATATATGTAAATATTAATTAAAATAAACAATAAAAGAGTCTCGTTGTCTCGTTTTTTTTAAATCTTAAAATTAAAACAAACAATGAACGTTAAGTTTTTAATTATTTTTCAAATTAGGAAGAACTGTCTAATTCGATTGGTAAACGGATCAGAATAGTCGGTATTCAAAGGGGTCGGGCGGGAGTGGTGGGCTTTGCCTTATTTTTGTAAATAGGTGTATTGTATAGATACGATTTTTAGCAATTTGTAAAGGAAATTATAGATCGATATAGTCTAGGGATTATGTATATACAAATATATATTGGTGCATACATATTTAAGATAAGAGTTTAACAACATTTTATAAATGAGGATTGATAACAGTTAAACCAAATAATTGCAAGCTACAGTTGCTTATATTATACATATAGTGTACAAATGTACATAAATGATAGACTTTGCCTTACACACACTCGCACGATAAGAGAAGTTTATGGATCAACTTGGAACTGAACACTCAAATTTAAGACTTTTTTTTTCGAATTTTTATAGACACCACTTTGGGGTGTGTGTAGATTTTTTTGTGTGCCCAAATGGGATATGCTTAGACATTTGATATGCGCTTGTTGAAGTTTTTGTCTGAACCGTTGCCACGTGACAATTCTGGCCGCGATTGTGTCCAGGTATATGTGTCCTGGTAGTGGTGTTGGTGATGTTGATGTTGATAGAGCCACTCTCAGGTAGGTTGCAGCGTGTACATATACTGTCAGTTGCTGGCCGTTGCCGTCGAAGCAGCTACAGACAGTGCAAGTTCGTTTATATTGCTTCTCGCTCGCTTCTCGTTGCTACCGCTTCCTGTTTCCTGCGGAATGTCACTTTCATCGCCATTGCTGCTGAAGCTGCCGCCTGGCAGGCGCCGTTTTAAAACATGGCCGTGATTGTGACCGAGTCCGATGCCAAGACCGTTGGTGATTGTCTCATCTTCGGACATAGAGCTGGCTCGTTTTGGTGTGTTGCCCGCACTGTCGTTGTCCAGGGAGGCAATTGCCGAAGCAGCAGCACTGTTGGCAGCACTGAAGCCATCCTCGGAAGCACTGTCCTGGCTACCAGCAGGTGTGTCCGTAGCTAATTGCAGCATCCCCGATGGCGTTGTGTAGTTACCCAACTTGGTAGGATCCTTTTCGAGCAGCTTCTGTGCAAGCAGCTTTAATGAGATGAGCGAATTTTCACAGTCGCTGGTGTCGATCTCCGTCAGACTAATGCCAGCGCGTTCAATCTCAGCATATGTTCCAAATGGCAGCTTTTGCAGGCACTCTAGTTTCTGCACGTGTGTCTTGGAGCGCAAATGTTTTGCCAAATGACCATGAATGCGAAACGCAATCTTGCAATCGGTGCACTCGAATGGTCTAGGATTTGATGTGGTTGGCACGCCGAAAGTCGATGTCATCATCACTTTGTTCCTGTGCGCCTCGCTCCTCTCGTGCTTCTGCAAATGACCTTGCGTACGGAATGAGATGCTGCATGGCTCACACTTAAACTTTCGCTCCATATAGTGGATGTTCATGTGAAGCGTAAGTTGATGCTGGCGCTGAAACGTCTTGTTGCATACAATGCAAGTGGGTCGCACATCGCCTGCAATCGTCGGCGGTGGCGGTGGCACCACGCGACTTTGAAAAGCTGCTCCCGCTGCTGTTACTGCAGGTTGCAACTCGATGGTGTTGCTGCTAGTGCTTTTTGGTGTTATTTTAAATGTATCCTCTCCTACGACTACGATCCGTGTCTGCACAGTTGATTCACTTATTTTGTTGTTGCTTGTGCTTAAGACGCCACTAAAATCGGTGGCATCTGGCTTCTGCACTGCTGCAGGCAAATTAGAATTATGTAACTGTTGAGTCTCAGTGCTTGAAGATTCGGTGATTGAAACAGAGATATGCACAGGTGCAGATACAAATACAGATGGGCTGTTTGCTATGATTAACTTCTCCTGATCCGAATGTGTTCCAATTTCCTCGCATTCCTCTGCATATTTAATAGGATTCACAGGCGATGACAAATCTGGGGTCTTAACCTCATGCACTTCAATAATAGGCATCTCCGTAATAATCAAAGGCACTTTGCTATTAACAATGGGCGTTGCCGAAAAGCTGCTTACGAAACAGGACGATGTGGCGGTGGAGGTCACTAGGTAGCTGTGACTAAATTGGCTTTGCTTCATTTTGGCATGCTGCAGCGCCTGCTCCTTAATATATGTTTGTAGGAGGAAGTCATTGCCATCGCTTTTGCCCTTGGCCTTTTCCTCCATTTCAGCAGATATACGCACCTTGTCCGATACCGATATAAGCGTCTTCATAAAGCCGCTCTCGTTGTTGCCCGCTCCAAATATAACATCACGCATCTGCTGTGCATTCGATTTGTGCACATGCCCGGAAATGAAAGAGTCGTCTAAAATGCTGTGCGTTGTACGTGGCTTGGTTAAATCCATGGGCGCGCTGCCCTCGTCATTGGGCAGGCTTCGCTTGGGCTTCGACTCCTCGGGATTACAGTAATACTGTTCCTGCTTCTGGTAGTCAAATGGAGGCTTTGGCGACGTAAACGAGCACACCTGACGCTTCGGCTGCGATCCACCAGCTGTGCTGCCTGCCGAAGAGCTAATGCTGTTGGCTGGACTGGCAGCCGGCACGGGTGTGTCCTGTACCGTTGCCGGAAAAGGTGAAGTACTCAGCGGAATCGGTGGCGTCATCGATAGCGACAGCAAACCACGAGCTGCCTCGTGTTCCTTTATGCGCGACTTTGACTCATCAGTGTCTGCATGAGCGAAACGGAGATGTATTTAGTCTTCTATATGTATAGAGAAGAGAAGATGTGCTTACCACTGCTCTCGGAGTCATTGTCGCTGTAGTCATCCGAATCGGATTCACCAGCAATAGAGGATGTGCGTCCACCAGCAGATGTGGATGATTGCTGATCAAAGTCCACATCGACGTCAAGAAACTCACCGTCGGCGGGCATAGGACCAGGATTGATGCCAAGTTCGATGCATTTCTTGAAATGTGTCTTCGACTGCATGTGCTTGGTGAGATTACCCTTGGTTTTGAAGCTACAAAATAGATAAATTGAACAGAATTATAATGGTTAGGTTGTTAATGCCAAACGCAAGGACGCATTTTCGACCCCACAAAGTACATATGCTTTCATATTCTTGTCGAGCCATCAAGACTAGAGTTTTATATAAGTCATTTTAGTCATTTAAGGGACTCACCTTGGAGTTTTCCCCAATTTCATAGTTAAAATTTGTAAAAACCTTACTTCTCGTTCGAAAATTTGCCTATAAATAATCTAGTGCGTCTTAAAGATATTCAAGTTTAAAAGTCAACATTTGGGTTTCTTGTATATTTCAACAATCAGAACTTCCTTTTTTAACTTTTTCACTATGTAAAATGTTTGCACTGATCAATAAAAGGAATTATATTTTTTTTTATTAGTCAGCAGGTAAGAAATAGGAAGGCTTCAGAGAAAGGTTTTTAACAAGAAAAAAGGTAAAAACAGATTATTGCTCAAGTATATTATCTTTATCTCTATTCTTTTTGGTGTTCGTATCATTAAATCGTAGAGCAACTTATCTGTGAGATTTTCAAAATAATATACATTTTTTGATGTTTCGTATGGATCGGTTCCGGTTTGGATAAACATTAGTTTGCATTATGGTTCAGAAAACCCTAAATCCCAAGAACTGCCCTGTTAAAAAGTACTTTCAATCTTGTGTGTCTTAGTCACGGTGTCTTTCACGGTTATAAAGATTGATAAGTGAACATCGCATTACACACATTTGCTTTGCTATCTTCACAGTATTTATTTTGTTTGTTACAAAAGAGAAAAGTGTTTCTGGCTCACCTGAAATTGCAGTGACAGCAGGTAAATGGACGCACATCCGTGTGGGTACGTATGTGCTTTTTGAGCATTGATGGTTTCTTACAGCGGATGCCACACTCAGAGCAAACGTAGCGACCCCTGCCACGTCCACGTATGTACGTATAATCCTCATGTGACTCATAGCCTCCGACCAAAAGTTGACCCGACTCCAGCTTTTTCGCAGCCGCGTCCTCGCTAGCCTTGGCTGCCACGTTCTCCTCGCTGAGAGCTCCAATAGCTGGTGGCAGCTTAAGCTGGTGCTGGTAGGTCTTGCTTTGGCTGTTGGCAGTCATCGAGCACGTACTGACAATTTGCTGTGAATTAACCAGCGAATAGTGCAATTTGCCCTCGCCCGCCATCGCTGTTGAGCTGCCTGTGCCGAGCATTGTCTGCCTGGAATCGTACAGGGACATCACTTGTTTGGGCTTGAGACCCAACGGATGCGGCTGGTTCTCCTCGCACACTTGCCACACACTGTACATCGACAGCTTGTGCATTCCAGCGACATACGAGGGTTGTGGACAGTTCACCGTACAGTAGAACATCTTTGTGCTGCACTTGAGTCCTAGGTACGTGTATGCATGACCATTCAAATATAATTGCACGCATGACTTGGAGGGTCGTGGAGTTTCAGGTGAGATAAGGGACAGTGTATTCGCTGTGGGCGTGATTCCATGATGTCGCTTTGGCGTAAAAGTGCCCGGTTTGAGTGGGAGGCTGGTGGGTCGAAGAAACCTCGACTTGGCACTACTGCTAAATGTTGTCGTTGTTGTAATTACTGCTAATGTTGCTGTGATTTTTGTTGTTTTAATTAAGGCCTCATCGGGTGTATCCACGTGGAGCGGCGCCAGCGCCTCGGTCGTACTAATGTTCACACTATCAAAATTAAAGTGTCGCACTTCCTGCATAGCCTGCGTTGGGGTCTGTAGCTGGAGCTGGGCATTCTGCTCCAAACTTTTGAAAGGTAGCTTCTTGCTCAACGTATTGTCAACAGCAGCCGTTACTGCCGTCTTATTAATGCAGCTTCTGTTGTTCCACTGCAGAGCATTGAGCTGCGTTGGCGTCGGCGTCGGCGGTTGGCGACTGAATTCACTGGCCAAGTTCTGCACACCACCAAAGGGCGAGAGTGCCTTTAACGGGCTCTCATTTGGACTGGGATGTTTGAGATTGGGACTGCTTCCACGCTGACGCTGTTGGGGCGGAGGTAGCAAGGATACGCTACCTGGCCCTGGTATGCCCGGAACATAGAGTATCGATTTGTTTGCATCTCCAATTCCAACGTTGCTCACGCTAATAGTGGGGTTGCTGTTGTTCTTACTCATTGGGGGAAGCGTGAGGGCATTGAAACCTGTTATCGAATTGATTGGTGGAAATTGAAAATGATGCGCCGTGGATGAGGCATTCTTCAGCAGTAAACCATTATTATTACTATGAATGGTAGGCAGTTTTCGGTCCCTTGTTTCGCTTAAGCGTGGCGACATCTCCTGGAAGCTGCCACCGGACAGCAATGGTGTCCGGATCATTTTTGGGCTCTTGTCCTGCTCATTGTACTCGGAGATAGGAATCATAGTGCCGCCCGAAGATGTGAAGCGTCGCAGACGCTCCTCCTTGGTGATGAATTGCTTCTCCTGATTGCCACTAAACAGCATATCAGCAACGAATGCTGACAATGGATATGGTGTGAATTGATTTTCACCACTCAGTTTTGCTCGTTTTGACGGCGTCTCAACAATCATGTTCTCTAAGCGATCCTCATGCATTTTCGTTATGATCACCTGCGCATCAGCCGCCTTTCTCGGCGCTGCGTAGTCTACCAGCGGAGTCTTACCGAGCAATGGACCAGGCGATGGCAGCGGTGCGTCCACAAGTCGCAAAGCAACGTTTGAGGATTCAATGCTAGGCGGAACTACAGCTGCCGGAATAATGCTGGTCTTGTTAATGCTGTTGCTACTGTTGCTGCTGCCACTGCCACTGCTGCTGCTGCTGTTGATGGCTGCTGTTACTGTTGATGTGCGGGAAGGAGATTGAGCTGCACTGAGACGACTCAGCACCAAGCTGCTGGGCTTGGTTTTGAGCTGTGACCAGGCGAGCTTGGCTAATGATAGTGGATTCTTAGAGTTAGCCATGTGCGACTTAAGCTCTGGCAGGCTAAACGTTATGGAATTGGATCGAAAAAATTTTGTGCTAGGCGATGATGCAGGACTGATTGGTGTGCTGCTGCTTGCATCCTGGCAGTAGGTACTATTGTGGTGCTTCAACTCGTCCGCGCTGCGAAACTCATTGGCACAAATGGGGCAGGAATAGACAGCATCATCCCCCTCTCCAATAGGCACAGCCAAACCCCGAGCATTTAGCAGTAAGTTCTTAATAATTGAATTATTCGGTGGCGCGGGCAAAACTGTCGTTGTGATTTTACCAACTGTGGTTGCTGCTGCTGGTGGGACTACTTTTGCTGTTGACTTTGACGACATTGAAATTGCTGGCTTATATTTGGCAGATAAATTCAGTGGCTGGGCATAAGTAAGTGCCAGCGGTTGCTGCTGCTCCAGCTTCGGCACTGTCGTTGTCGGATCATGGCGATATTGCAACTGTTGCAGAGGCTGTGGTATAGGCGTTGGCGGCAACTGTTGAACCTTCATGTTTGGCATTGGTGTGTTTTGATCCTTTAAGCTGGCTGTGCTGCTGCAGCGTTTCACAAGACCATTAACAGGCTCCAATTGCTGCTGTTCCAAATACAATTGATGTTGCTGTTGTTGCAACTGATGTTGCATATGCTGCTGCTGTTGTTTTTGTACTATAGCATGTGCTAGGTTAATTTTTGCCCCTCCCAGCTGCTGACTGCTGCTGTTATTGTTGTTTGTGTGTGCTGCTGTTGTGTTACTGTTGCTGACATTGCTGCTGCTGTTGCTGCTACTATTGGTAGCACAGTTAAAGCTGCGAGAGCGATTCAGCTGCTTGGGATACTTCTTCTGTAGCAGTATGTCTTTGGTTTCCACTATGGCCTCATTCTGTGAAATAAGTTTGGATATGTGTTCTTGCACTTTTTCCACATTCTAGAAAAAAACGTTTAAGTTGAAAAGCTGGTGTTAAAAAAGGGATGTATATGTTGCAAACATGTTTACTCACAAATTGCATGCCACCGCTAGAGCTAGCAAAGCTGCTTAAGTTTACAGGGGGAGTGGGAGTGGCAGGTGCAGGCAATGCAGCTGTTGTTGCAATGACTGCTGCCTGTTGTTGAATATTTGACCGCACCAACAGCTAAGAAGTGGAAAACGAGAGGTGAGGGTTTTACAAGTCAATAATTTTGTATAGATTAATAGACGTACCTGTTGCGGTTGTTGTGGCTGCAGTTGCAACTGTTGCTGCTGCTGTGGTACCTGATGCTGCTGTGACGCTGGTTTAAGAATCGGCGAATGTGGCTGGTGTTTCTCTTGTTGGTGTTGCTGCTGCTGATGTTGCTGTTGCTGTTGCTTCTGGTGTTGTTGTTGCTGCTGGTGATGCTGGTGCTGCTGCTGGAGCTGAAAATGTTGCTGAAACTGCAACTGTTGAATGGCAAGCGCATGTTGATGCATCGCAGCTGCAGTTGGATTAAAATATGGCGGCTGACCCAAATAAAAGACGCCCGTGGGCAGTGGCGGCGGCGGGGCTAGAGCTGACAGCGCAACAGGATTGGCAGTCGCCGCTAGCAACAGAGATTGCTGAGCGTGCAGCTGCTGGTGCTGTTGATGCTGTTGGTGTTGTAGCTGCAGTTGCAACTGATGTGAGTTGATGTGATTGTTGAGCTTCATCTGGGTGCTAGGCGAGAGTGTGGGATGCGTCAGCGATGGCTGCTGTGTTGAGAGTTTTTGTTGCTGTTGCTGTTGCTGTGTTAGAAGTGTCTGCTGTTGCTGATGCAGTGCATTCTGCTGATGTTGATCCTTGCTGACTATGCCGGGTGCATATAGCGATGCATTGTGAAACTTGGGCTTGTATGGCTTGTAGTCGAGCGACAGTCGATGCTGCGCAGTAGCCGACTGCAATGTGTCTGCTGACGGGGCAGGTGGCAGTGTTCCAGCGGCGGGTGAGCCAAGCGGCAACTGTTGCATATGCTGCTGCACTTGTGGCTGTTGCAGATACGCGCTCTTTGCAGCCGACAAAGACGATGGCGATGGCGTGGGCGAGGCCATGGTCTCGTCATAAGGCGAATCTGTTCGACTCAGCTGCATTAAAAACAATTCAAACATTTAACATTTGATTATGTTCTATACATAAAAGTATTATGAACCCTTCTTTATATAACTTAAATAATGAAATTGATAGCAATTCAAATAGTTTAAGGTTAAAAAAAACTTCTACAAAAACCAATCATATTCAAGTCCCAATATTTCTAAAAAAAAAATGTTCTACTACTCGATTACAATATTGATCGGTCACGAAATTATTTAACAAAAGATGTTCAAATAATGAACTAACTATTTTTAAATATAAACGAGATTCAAACGGTATAAAACATATTTCAAGATTTAATGTTTTAGCAACGGTGGGGCTGCTTCAAAAAGTTATAAAACAAATGTTTCTAAATTTACGTTAGGGAAAAAGTCAATAAAATTTCAGACAAACACAAACAAACAAAAGTTTTGATTTTTATCAAATTTTTGGAACAACGTATAAACTTTAAAATGATCATAATTTTAAATGACTTATTCGATTTGAATGATCGAACGAAATGTTACCACATGTTAGCTCCCAAAATGCCAAAATAGACCCATTAAGCTCAAAACAATTATAATTTTTTTCCTTTACATTACTCATAAACTTCACATCATAGCAAATTATGCATTATTCCTAGGAGAATATGTATAACTACTTACAATTTCAACGCTAAGCAACTCGGAGCTACTGTTGCTGAGTTCACCATCGCCATCTTGGTCGGAGAGACCATCCACCTCATTGGCGGGTTCATCTAAGCCACGTAGACGTGCCGCATGAGAACGCGACCGACAGTGCTTGTAAAGATTGCTCTTAGTTTTAAAGGCGATTCCGCAATTGTCGCAAGGATACGGACGCTCGTTGGTATGGGCACGTATGTGCTTCTGCAGAACCGATGGCTTTGCGCAGCTCATGCTGCAAAAGGGGCACACGAAACGACCACTTTTTTCACCATGTGATGTTGCAGTTTGTGATATTGTTGTTGTTGATAATGTTGTTGTTGTTGTTGATGCTGCTTCTGTTGTTGCTGTCGTCGGCTGTGTCTGTTGCTGATGCTGTGCGAATGTTGACGGCGACAGTGTTGCATTGCTCACATAGTTGATGTTGCTGTAGCTATTGCTATTGCTGTTGCTGAGAGGCGTCCGTGTTCTTGGTGCACCAACAACTGCTACAATTTTGTTGTTGTTATTGTTGTTGCTCTCATCATGACAGCTGTTTTTGTTGTTGGCATATTCCAGATTGGCACAAAACTCACTGTTTGTCGGCAAAAGCGGGGCAACTTTTAACGCCATATGCCCGTTGAGCAGAGGAGTCGCCAACGGCATCACCACTGGCGCCACTGACAGAGGTAGTGGTGGCGACAATGAGCTATTTGATGACAGCGATGTGGTGCGCACCGCCGCATCATCGCCCTTCTGCGACTCGGTGGTGCTGGCCAAGCGCTTAAACTTTTTGTGCAAATAACGCAAATTGGTTGAGCTCGTCCAAACATCAGCAATTGTTGTCCGGCGCTCTGTGCTCGTATCATCGCTGCTTTCGGATTTTGCGTTGCAAGGCACCACATTACTTATGTGGGTGTTGCCGACACTGTTGCTGCTGTTGATGTTGGTCGTTGTAGTTGCAGTTGGTGTTGTTGATATTTTTGACCCGCTGGAGCTGGAGCTGGATGTTGTGCTGTTTGCCACATGCTGTAGCGTCATTTTGCTATCAATTACGTTCGCTCTATCTTTAGACTTAAACTCATAATTATTCTCACTTATACTATTATCACTGTGGTGGCTGTGGTCCGACAGCTCGCTAAGTTTATCTGTCGTACTCTTGCTAATAATTGGTAGCTCTGTGGTTGTTTTAACTTCTGTTGCTGTTGTTGTTGTTGCTGTGGTGGTGCTATTTGATGTTCTAAAAGCAGTTTCGTTGTTGCTGCTACTGCTCCGATATGTCTGCTTTTTAGTTGTTGTTGTTGTTGTTGGTGTAACTCCTGCTGCTCTTGTTGTTGTACGTTGAGTTTTGCTTACTTTATTGTTTTTGTTTTGTTTAGCCGCTTTTTTGCAATGTTTTGATTTGTTGGTTGCCGTTGCACTTTCCATAGTAACATCAAATTTATTGACCTGCGATTTCTTGTCATCTGTAAAAGCATAAATAAAATTAAATTTTAATTTAAAACTCAACATTAAAAAAAACACTTCTTCTGTGCAAATAAAAGATCTAACGCTTTTGATGTCAAACAAGAAAACTTTATAAAAAAGAAACTTAATTTTCACTTTGACTTTTCGATCCTTGAAGACTGTTCTCTGCAATGCAACAGTTATTTACATACATTTGAGACCACTTTTCAGTTTTGTTTTCGTATAACTCAAGTGGTTTCAGCTGTTGGTTTTTTCATTAATATAAAAATATACAAAATTAACACACACATGAAACTTTACTATCGCAGCTAATCAAGCTCTCAATCTTATCAGAGAACAACTGATAAAGGAAAAGGCACATGTTAATTGGTCAAAGTATGGGAGATAAAAATGGCAAATGAGGCGAAATGCGTTTCACAAGCATTGGTCACGTTTAAATAATATGTTTTTATATGTACAAACATATATATAATAATATATAATATAAGTAAGAAGGCTTGGCTTATATGTTCCAAATTTTAAGTCTGTAGACTTGGATGTTGATACTGATCAAGAATATAAATTTGTTAGTATACTTTATGGAGATGCTTCCTTCTGTCTGTTAAATACTTTTGCAGGAAATCATTATACCCTCTTTCTCACAGCCTGAACGGCAGGGTATGAAAGCAAATCTTATCTACTTTCTATTTTATTGTATTTATTTTTATTTAAGCTCAGTTCACCTGTTGCTCAACGGACACGCACTGGCCAAAAAGTCGAAACCGAACCGAAACTAAAATTTAAACAATGCACAATGTCCAAATACACAGAATTTTTGTATCACACAATCAAGTTGTTATCAACAAATAGCTCTCGGAATAATTAATAAAACAACAATAACTCAGGACTAAAAGCGCGTCAATTGTCATTAGCTATAAATCGTTAAGAATGTGGTATGTTAACATTTTTATATAAAAGTACATTGTTTTAAAAGTATTTTCCAATAATCTTAGGTCATTTGAGGTTTACTCACGGAGATAATTAGCTGTTTTTTTCGAAAAAAAAAAAAAACATTTTAGAAGTCGGTGTTCTCGATATATAAAAAATAGCTGGTCCGATCCGATTCCCGATAAGTATTAGGAGCATCGTTTTGAGCTTTTCATTTTTTTTTACTTTACTCTAAAACAAAATAACACCTATGTGAACAATTGCATTCCTAATTGATTTAGTTAAATAAACTCTGCCCGACGTAAGAAGGTTGATTTGGAAGGCGCCAAAAAGAATTCCCACAACTTCCACTGATCAATTATATGGAATTCCTAAAGCGTAATGACCAGATATAGTATAAATATAACTAAATATGTACATTAGTATATTGATAAGGTTTTCGCCTGATTGCTTTAGCAGTGGAAAAAATATATAGCTTATGATTATTGTCATGATTAGAAAATAGTATGCAAAATCCAATACGAAACTAATGACAAGTTGACAATGCAGGTAGTTTAAGTATAAATATTGCTTTACTAACAAATTTCGTGTAAAGTAAAATACAAAATGAATACCAACTGAAGAATTTGTGGTCTGTCCCTCCTCGAGTACCTTTTACGTAAATCGCTCAAAAAAGAGTTTCATCTTTACCTATAAAATACTTTGACTGATTCTTTCATTGGCAATCAATGCAGATCAATGCCCAAACCATAAGAGACAAAAAGTTGAACTTTTTACACAAGTTTATTTATGTGCTGAAAGTTAGAAAAAAGAAAGAGTTTTGGAAAAATTCGTCTGAGCGGTTTTGTAAGTACAGAATGGAAAAAAAGATTGAAAAATGTATTCCCGATTTCGGTAAATCGGAGAATGTACTGTGGAAAATTTTTTATCCCATTGAATTCAAACTAAGGTTGTAAATACGTTGTTTCAAATGAATAAACACGTAATTTTCTGATTTGGAAAATTCCCGGAAAATTCTCTGTGGAAATCATTTTTTTTTTCAATTGACTTAAAGCTCAAAAAATTACATGATTTTTTTAAATCCACCCCAAATTGTGGAAAATTCCCAGGAAAACATATTTTTTAGATGGATTGACTTTCTACCGATCTGATTCATTTGTATTTGAGCTATATAGAAAGCCACGCATATTTCAGCGAAGCAAGGCAGTAAGCTTTATGGACTTATATAATGGCGGTGTAGCGAAGACCGCCCGGTACTAAGCTGGTTTTGATATAAACAAGTAAGGAACCATTCACAGAATGAGTGTACACCTAAAGTATTGGGTGCAGGGTATCTCCTAGATGATGAATTAACTATAAGGAAAAATATTCCCTCATTGAAGGTGCGAGTGAGTGGCATATAGCACTTTGAGTGCGATTTGAGTTTATCAATATGAGAGAACGATTGTATCATGCTTCTATTCAAGCATTCTCAACTGAAGCATTCGTATTTGTCTTGTGTGGTATGATGATAATTTTTTGTAGTTAAGCAAGTTGCAGTTATTTATATCAACGCACCAATAAAGCTAATTTTATTTTACACGCACACAAAAACACACGCATAAACATAAACACACACACAATATAAACAATTAAACTTGCATATACCCGTAAAATGAGTGAAGGTATGCGAAAAATGGCGCCACCGTTAGTCAGACTAGTTTTCAAGACGTACGTCATAGCCAGCTACAAAGAGCGCTTAATCAACTACTAAGTAATTTTTAATCTTTTATAAGTTGTATACCAGCTGCAGCGCAAGCTGTAATAAAAGACCAGAATAACGTTGACTTCGCAGAAGTTATATGGAATATAAATAAAGCAAGAGTCTGATAAAAACGGGAAAGGAAATAGCCAAAATTGTAACAAGAAAACACACAAACGTACACACAAACATTTTCACAAATTTGCTTCGAATATATATACATATATATATATATATACATACATACATACATAGATCAATTTGCAAAGCTCATCGTAGCTGTGATTCAGTCGCTCTTTGTGAATATCAACATTAGAAATGAATATCGATAGTAACAGTTATCGGTAAGATGACACTACAATCGGGATACAGTCAAGAGATTGGGCATAATAACTGAAAATATGAAAATAGTAAAAACTCGTACATCGAATAAGACGCTCGCGACAACGAACAGCGAACAAACAGCGACCATCGAGCACGAAACAGCAAAAGACAACTAGACAAGGCAAGCTGAAAAATTCATTCAAAGACCAGTGCCCAAGCGACAAAGGCACGAAAAAAAAAACAACAATCAGTGTGAGCGAGAGTGGCACAAGAAAAAGAAGCAACGCAACGCGGATAACTGGCGAAAGAGCAATGCGAAACAAAAGCACATACACACAACGAAGCAGATGCGATACAAGTAGAAATGAGGAAAAAAAACTGAAACCGTACAATAATCAAATAATTGAGTGAAACAGGGAAAAAAGAAGAGTAACGACAGCAAAACGCGCAGTCTCGCACACTGTTGCAGTTGTCAATCATACGTTTGCCTCACGTTGGCTGAAAATGATCAAATCAAGCAAACATGTAGCAACAGCGAACAACAAAAATAATGACAACAAAAACAACAAAAACAGGTGTCGCGAATTGAAGGAACACAGCTAGCCAGAGAACCCGCGCTATTGTTGATTACGTATGTACAAATACACACGCATAACACGCGCACGCACACAATCCCATGCCCCTATCAAATATGTACGACGCTAATTTTTGCTGACTAAGGAAGGTCTGGGGAGCACCAGCGACGGCAAAGCGATGACAACAAAAGCACTTCAAACTTAAAAACACAGCACAAAACGTAACAGCGGAAAAAAGTGATAATATTTAAAATAATAATTGCTACTCACACAACACACATATGTATGCATACAAAGACACACACACACACAGCCAGTATATGACTTTTTTTTGAGCGACGACGACGGTCTCAGAGCGAGAGCGTAAAATCGCTAGAGTTGCCGCAGCCATCTATACACGACACAGAGTCACTCCTCTCACGACAAGACCTATTACCCACGAGTGGAGCACGAGCAGACATGTGGCGACATTTATAAGCATTTAGCTTTTTTTTAAATGTTCTCAAATACCACAATATGTGTAATGTGAATGCATGTGCGCTTGTATGCCTGTAGATGTACATACATACAGGCAACATGACTAATGCAAACAACTTGACAACACTGTCGCCGTATTGCCGCCTATGGCCGATCGCAAAACCTGCCTTCGGTTTGCTTTGTTTTGAGACAGTTCACAATAAACGAGGAATCCCGCCGTCGACGTCGTCGTTATTGTTGCCTCAATAAATATATATGTACATGTATGTTGTGTGGGTCTGTGTGTGTGTGTCAGTGAGGCTGTGCTGTATAAGCATGAATCAAGCTATCATTTATCGTTGCTTGCCCCGCGCCTGACTTGAAACGAGTTTAGCTTGTTGCATGTTAAGTGTGTGAGTGTACGATTGCTGGGCCTGGGTCTGGTTGGGGCTGGGGCCTGTGTTTGGGCAGCGCTACTAGTTTTCATCGACACAGACGATAATATGACACCACCACATTTACACTCTCTTTTAGCTTTTTAGAGAGCATGAGAGCACTTTTATTTTGCTCTCTCTCTCTGTTTTGTTTGGTGTTTCTCTCTTTTCTGTCTGCTTGTATTTAATGTGCTCTGTGACGTACTTGTTTGTATTGTTGCTATTGCTTTAAATTCCCCGATAACGCTTCACAACAGTTCACTGATTCTCAGAAAGCAAATTAAAGTGCCGTTTTTACTGAAGTCGCGTCCACGCTCAAATTAAATTCTGGTATACGGCACATCAATATGCGGTGCCGTAAGTAATACACCAGCTGTCTGAACGCCCGATAATTTAAACTTGATAATTTGTGAATAGAGTTATTAAAATCTAAAATATTGTCAACAAATTCATCATTTTCCTGTATGTACTGCTAGTTACCTCATGCACTCAATGATGCAAAATCACGAAAACTAGTTTCTACTCCATTTGGATGAGTAAGCACACATTTTCGGCATACAGAAATTTGCAAGATTTGACGAAAGTCGGCTTTTCTACTGCAAAAATTCCCAAAAGTTTGACGTCAACATATATACTTATAAATTCTATTCAAATATTTGCTTATAGAACGCTGGTCAATGCGAAGGCCTTTATTTGTATACTGTTATGTAGCCAAGTACATATTATTTGGACAATGTACACTTTCTATATATATTAAACGACGTGATTTCTAGGCACTGCATTTTAGTTTGTACCATAAATCTTATATATGTAAATATATTAAAAGCTGTCAATATTGCGTATATAAAATTTTTGAATTTTGTATCCAAAGCGAACATTTAGAAATTGTTCTATGTAAACTTATATAGTCTAATAATAAACGTATAAACGGGTGTAATGAAGCTATGAAAATTTATGTAACCGGCTAAAGAAAGCATATTCGGTGCTATGAAATATATGTACTCTTGATGATAATCAACCATCGAGTCGATTTTAACGTTTTCATCTTTAAAAATTGCCTTAATTTTAGAGACTAAAGAGCTTAAGACTTTTATTTTTATATACCCTAAGCCCATTGAAAATGGGTAAAAAGGGTATAATGGATTTGTGCAAAAGTATGTAACAGGCAGAAGGATGCATCTCCGATCCCCGTAAAGTATATATATTCCTGATTAGCATCAACAGACGAGTCGATATATATTTGTTTCAAAATTTCGATAACTTTTCCCGTTTCAGATATACACATGTGATCGATAACAAGATAATCTTGTATTTGGAAAGAGCCTTCTTACTTGTTTTATTTAACTTTTTATAACTTAAATATAATTTTTATAAATTTAAATATTTAAGAAATTGCGTGTTATTAGAATTGGCATAACAGAAATTTAGAAGAAATTTAAACAGAAATTCAACCAATTTAAAAAAAAAAAAAATCTGCTAAAATTCATATGCCATAGATACTAAACCAAAAAAGTGTGAAATATTTGCCAACTACACGAAATTATACAAACAAAATACATATATATCCGATATGGTAATTTATTTCCACATTTTTCCGTGCCAAAATTCTAATTTAAAATGGGATAAGTGGTGTAATAGTTTCGTTGAAAGGAAGTATATTCGATCAAATAAAGATATATATTGATGTGCAAGAACAGTTGAGTCGATTTTGCCATATCCGTCTGTCCGTCCACCCGGCTTGAGATTTGCGATTTAAAGTCGTGTATACGTGATATCGAAATTTTACACATGTAAACGATAACAACAAAATCTTGAATTTGGAAAACTTTGAGACAGAGTTTGAAACATTAGACGAAATAATGACAGTCTGTGAAATCGGTTGAGAAACACCGGAGATATAGAGCATTGAAGTTAAGAAAGTATAGTTATAGGTTATAGTCTAGTCGGGATATCTGGACTGGAGCCTTCTGACTTGTTTTATTTTGCTGAAGATATTTGAAATAATCATAATCTCTCTCCGATTCCGGTTTCCACAATATTAATAAAAAATCTTAACTAACGTACCCGATGGTAGGAAATTGCTCAACTTAAACTAAAATCAATAGTTAATGGTTACAAAAAGATGTGGAGAGATGTGTAGCGCATGCTAGCATTGGCAGTTAAATATGTGTCTGTATTGTTGTTTTTAAGAGGCAAAAAATTATTATCTGGCTGATGTAATTTGCGCCCACGCAGCTCGACAAATTTGTATCAGTGTGTGTGTGTATATGGGTGTATCACATTATATCTATGTTGCTATGTATCTTGAATATCTTGGGTCTCAAGGTCAGGGGTTGTCGTAACCAAAGACCATAAGCATGTGTCGTAATTCTTGCTGCAGGGCATTCCTCAAGCACATACACATACACATACATACCCAAACACACACACACACAGACTGATCAGAACTGTTGAATCTGTCTTTCTTTTTTCAATGCTCTTGCTCACACTCACTTACTCATGCTCTCATACCGAACAGAGAGGATGAGCATGATCCTATAGCGCTGCCCTTTTGTTTTGCTCTTAAGTGGATTTCCACCTATCTTCTCATTGCTTATTTTGTTTTGTGCTTTGCCAGGTCTTTTGGTGTGTCAATGACGTTGCAAGCCTTTTTCTCGCTCGCGACAACGTCGTCGTTGTTGTTGACGGCAGGTATCCTGGCGCCGGCTTAATTTACGTTACGGTCGCACACAGGTAGATAGAGAGAAACGGAGCAGGATAGATAGAGAGTGCAATGTATTTAGTTCAAGTCTAAAGTGTTTTTCATTGAACTGAAGCGCACACATGCTTATATACTATTCAAACACTAGGCACGTATGCTTGCTCTCTTACTCTCGCAGCACGCTGCACTTCGGTTGCACACTACTCACTAGAGCACATTTGTTTTTCTTGTTATTGCTTTGAACTCAGCAGAAAAAAAGAAGCAGAAGATGAGCAGACCTCAAAATCACGATACGAACTACACAGCGGCGGTTCTGTCTTGTTTATTGTATTTGTTTTTTTTATTCTCGTCGTTTGTGTTGCTGATCTTTTTTTGTCGCGCAGCTACAAAACGTTGTTGCTGTGACGTTGCTTTGCTTTTAATATTTAACTTTAATTTTTGTGTTAAAAAGTTTGCTTTATATTTCCACCACTTGCACTCAGCTCTAACTATTTGATTCTTTGTATTATTTTTTTCAATTAAATACATACACACATTTTTGATATTATATAGAGGCACTCACTCAAACGAAACGACTTTTGCACTTTGTAATTTGGATATTTGATTTATTAGCATATTATGGCATTCATAATTGTTCGCTGCGCACTTTAACTGAATTGTTTTCAACTCACTTTGCCATTGCTGCTGCTATCTTATTTAAAACATGCTGGGGATACACTGATAACACTTGAACTTGTATTGAAGACGAACTCCCAGTCTCGCGTACACGTTTCACGATGTTTTCCTTTACTTATTTTTGACTATTGCTAGTATTGCTATTTAATAGTTTCACAACTTATGCTAGTTCAAGGGCCTTGCGCGTTATTCCGTCCCGGCTGGGCCGACTTAGCTGCACGACGTTCGATTTTCGAATGTTCGATCAAGTGTTGCTACTATTGTTGTAGCTGTCTGTCGTCGTCATCGTGTGTGCGAACAGACGCGGTAAGTATAACAGATCAACCAATCGTTTAAGCTCAAGTGCATTAATATGCATGTGTATTTCTTTATATTTTTTTGATTCTCATGCTGTCATAGAGTATAAAGACACAATTCAAATAAGATGTCTTAACAGATCCGAACTATTTGCTATTTTATTTTAGCCCGCACTATAACTGAACCGGCCCTGTGTATGGTTCGTACACACATACGACGACAGCAAGAAGAACAAAAACGCAGCTAGTCAGGCAAGTACCAAGTGGTCGATTGTTGCGCGTTATGCCTCATGTTTGTGTATGCGAACGTGAGTAGTACACACTGTGTACGCTTGTGTATATGTGCGTATATAGGTGTGCGGTATTTTATACAAACACATGCTTCCCTTGTTGCTCAGGGAAACCCCAAAACACCCCGCAAGCAAATTTTTCTACTGTTGTTGCATTGCTGTCGTTAAAGCAAGAGCCAAAAAGAATAAAAAAAAAACTGGAGCTGGCACTGTTGCTAAAGCGAATAAAAAAACTCTCAGTTGGAACTGTTGCTTTAATGAGCGACCGCCGCCACGTTCTTGTCGTAATAGATTAATTGACTTTGTTTTCATTTTGAATTTTATGCCAGTGCGCCATTTTCTGATGTTGGAAGATCATGGCGGCATAACTGTAATGTACGTATTGTACATGTGTATGTACATAAATTACTGCGGCTATAGCGCTTTAAAAAATTTTGGGTTAATTTATATATGATTTTCATCTTTTCTATCATGTTTCCGAAGGTAAAGGTATATTGGTTTTGTGCAATTTCTGTCATGGTATTTGTCCGTCAGTGTGAACGCAACTTTTTTCGCTAGTGACTTGAAACTTTGCAAATGGCTTGGTTTTTGGGCGGGTCGAATACAGTGTCAGTGCTGCACCTAAAAATCGATAAAATCTGAAAGTCGATAAATCCAAACATATATTTCCCCACTTCCTTACAGCTAGAGCTACTAACGAAGATAGCTGGTGACACATCCCAAAGATCTGGATGCCAAAGTATTCCGCAGTCGGTTGCGTCCATTTGCAACGTTTTCATTTGTTTTATTATTGATTTTCATTTCGCGATTTTAATGTTGCAGCTGTTGTTGGGTGAACAAACAAATGGATGGTACTTATGTATGTATTAACGCCACAGTTGAGCTCAAAACTGTTTCTATTTCTGTTTCATTGTTTTTCATATCGGTCTTAAAATACACTAAAAAAAAAGCTGCGTTAATTTTACAAGTACGAAACAATCTATGTATGTTATTATAGATTATGGATGTATATGAAGTGGAGTCACAAAACATATATTTTATATATAAATACATTTATATAACAATGAATCCAAAAGATAACTGCGAGCGCGTGCCGACAAGATTGTTCTTTGTTGGCGCATAAGCGCAAATTCTGCTGCGGTGGGGTGAATACTCTAGTATCGTCTTTAGTTTTTGTAGTCTCTGAGATCATGCATTCATACAGACAAGGTTGTAATCGACTAATCGACCTGTTGTGCAGGTGATTTGCTGGTGTCTAACGAATTTGCGAGCACGGAACCCCAGAAGTAGATGCAAGTGTACATCACTAACGACAATAAAAATAGTTTTAACGGACACACACCTATTTATATGTTTGTATGTATCGTTGTTCATAAACGTACATACATGCATATATATATAAAGTTGACGTAGAATAGGTCTCGACAGCTACACCGTTGATGATATCACAAAAGAAGTAAACAATCTAATCAATAAACACAATAAAACCACGCCGAGCCGCGTCATTCGCCCTATGAGCCAGTGCACATCTGTATATACATAAATACATGTACATGCCTTTGTACGTATGTATGTATGCAATGTGAGCAATCAAAAGTTAAATAGTTTCTCTCTCTTAAATGTTGCTCTCAAGTGCACGCGACGATTGATAACATGCAATAATACGTAGTTCGAACCGATTGACTAAACACAGGCACACACACACATAGGACAATTAACACATTTGTTTTATATGCGGGAGAAGCCTTTGCAATAGGCGCTGCACCCGTTGACAACATCTTATTCATTCACGCATTAGGTAATCGATACACACTCACACACACTTGGCAAATTATACCATTAAGGGCAACCTAAAACAGCCATCGAAAGAGAAAGCAAGCGAACTGGCGAAACAAGAGAAGCAGAGAGAGAAATAGTGGAGATCGAGAAGAGCACGAAGAATGGGAGAAATTGCAACCAGAAGCTACAATCGGCTAGTCCCGCCACAGTGGCGACTTTATCGCAGACGGAAAAAACAAAACACAAACAATCAGTGAAGACAAATCAACAGCAACAACATGTACAAAAACAACAAGAATAACAACAACGTTGGCGACGTGATCATGTCTGGCAGTTCAGCATTGCTTCGGCTGTCGGCTTCATCTTTGTTATTATTACCGCCCGTGCACATTCCCCCAAAACAGCAGCTGCCCACAATTTAAATGTTGTGTATATGTATATATGTTTTTTGTGTTTTTTTGGTACACTCGACTCTTGTTGTTGAAACAGGTTTAAGATCGCGGCGTCGGGCTGCTGGCTTAAGTTGGCAGGCTGGCAAGATGGAGTTGCCGTCGCTTACTTCGATAATAAATGTAATCAATAAGGTTAACTTTTTTTAATTGAGGAGTACAATCGTGAAAAGAACGAAAACGAAGCGACAATCAATAGTGATTGAACGTTCTATTTATATGTATGCATGTACAAGTAAAAAAGCAAGTTTTCAAATTATTAAAAACTTTTGTCGACTATAACTTCGGTCGAGTTTGGTATGACCCCCATTATGTCTCAAAATACCGACGTAATACACTAATTTGGAAAACGGCATATTTTAAGCAGTGACTATTTCCGAGTCTTGCTTAATTTAAACCTCTTTGACAACTCTTACGACTTATTTCCGAATAATTTTTATATCGAGCATAATAGTAATATAATTTTAATCATCTACTCAAATAAGAGTCAGCCAGAAAGAGCTCACAGCTGGTTTACAAGGAGGCAGTTACTTGGGCTTGTTCGGAAGTTTTTAACTATAATACAGAAGGGAAAAAGTATATTGGGTTTCCGTCATGGGGAAAAAATTGGTAACACCCCTCTAAATCTGCAGCAAAAATTTGTATGTTATTCCCACTACATCGGTCTCCAGCTCCCCGACTTTAAAAAAATGTGAATGCCTATCAGATTTTAAGCTCAAGTCACAAAAGTGCTTTGAAAATAGCTGGAGATGTCCCCAAAAAAGTTTGGATGACGCAACCTCCCTTGCCGCCCCCAGGGCACCGCCTTTTTAAATCGGTAATACATAAATCTTTCACAGTTTTTCAATTAGATACACCAAAATTTGGTAGGAGAAAAGCCGGTACGTCCCCCAAATACTTTGACACGCCCCTAAACTACGCCTCACCGCCTTTTAAAAACGGTAATGCATCGTCCACATGTTGGTTTTAAACTAGTCACTAAATTTGGTTGCAAGATAGCTGGCAACTTCCCGCAAAGATGTATATCATCGTTTTGGATTCCACACGCTTACCCCTGTGGTACCATCATTCTCCTACTCTCAAAACAGGCCATGGGTTAATCTTTCACAGTTTTTGAACTAGTAACACCAACCATGGTATGATGATAGTTGATGATACTAAAAAAAATCTGAACCTAAATTTCAATTTACGTCAAATGTTAAAGTCACATTTTGTTCTATATAAAAATATATTAAATGAAGTTTTTAAAAATGAAAATTTTATAAATATAGATATAAGTTATAAGTTGTAATGCCAAAATCGTAGTCTTTTATTTACGTAATTTTTTAAGGTATTATTCACACTTTTGGACCTACGATCACGAAATTCGGTGGGAATGTAGTTAGTGACTTTTCCCAAAATCTGGATTCAAAAATTGGTCATGCCCACCCTTTTGCCCAGTTCCCCGTCTTTTAAAACCAGAAATACTTTCGAAGTTTTTGAGCTGGAGTCACCAAATTTGGTGGCAAGTTAGCATGCGGTGATACAGATCTGCATTAAACGCTGCAACCATCCTTTCCACCCCCGTAGTCCCTCTGTGCTAGCAGACGTTTTCTTACCCGTTATTATACTGGTGTCAGAGTACTCCGCAGTCGATTGCGTTCAATTGCAACGTTTTCACTTGTTGTTTATTGGTACTTTGGTATTTTTGTTATGAGTTCATTCTGTGTCATCATATTGTTGTTATGGTTCGCATTAGCTGCTGTTGATTGGGAATACCTACGAGATATTTGTAAGCGCACACATTCGTTTTGGCACTTCTGGCGTCTATAAATATTTGTAATACCCTGAAAGCTCACACAAATACAGACGAACAATAACTGCATTTTTATAGATAAACGAGTTCAGAATATCTCGTATTTGAGTTATTTCGATTTGAGCTTTCTTAATTGTTGTATTAATCTGCGACCCCACCAATTCAAATATGTTGTACTGTTAATTGTGTCATATTTCTATCTATGCCTCTACCACAGCGGCCGGGGAACTTTTTTAATCATTACCCCGAAATAATTTTGTGGAAGTGACATAACCCACCCATTGCTAAAGGACCAAAAAAAAGGGGAAAGAGCAAAAAAAAAAGTCTAGAAATCCCCACTAGACTATAACCTGGACCCTATACTGCACGCGTACAGTCAGTGCTTGCAAGCATATATAAGTGTGTGTGTGTAAGCGTATAGTGCATACTTTCTTAACTTCAATACTCCATATCTCCAGTGTTTCTCAACCGATTTCAATAAATTTTCATAGATTGTCATTATTTAGTCTAATCTTTCATACTGTATCAAAAGTTTTCCAAATTCAATATTTTGTGGTTATCGATCACATGTGTGTATCGGAAACGGGAAGAGTTATCGAAAATTTAAAACAAACTTGTACTGCGCGAGGACTAGGCTATGTACCAAAACTGGCGTCTCTAGCTCTGATAGTCTCTGAGATCGACGCGTTCATACATACGGACGGACGGACGGACAGACAGACGGCTTTATCGACTCGGCTGTTGATGCTGATTAAGAATATATATATATACTTTATGGGGTCGGAGATGCTTCCTTCTGCCTGTTACATACTTTTGCACAAAAGCATTATACCCTTTTTAACCATTTTCTATGGGTTCAGGGTATAAAAAAGGATCATCTCCTCCATTTATGGCTACATTCTTTACGTTGAAAACAATATTAACAGGTTCCCAAAATACCACATATTTACATCTTACTCACAAAAGTCATTTTTACCCCCCCCCCCACCACAGCATACATATATGTATAAGCATCTTTTCTTGCTGTAAAATTAGTACATTAGGATGTTGGCAGCTGTTCCTTTTGAGAGCAATAGATAGACAGCAGCGGGACAACTAAATGACTAGAGTCAATTGCGCATCTTATTATTTTATAAGAACCCGCAAAATTCGGACCTATTAAGACAGCAGCTAATAGCGCCAGCTTAAGCCAGGCAAAGGAATTATACTTAACATTTGACTATAACGGTATTGTAAATCCTGCAGAACAGACTTAATTGTCTTAGGGAGGTCCTTGGTCATCGCAGGTAGACTGAGCGTCAATTGCTTTTGTGGAAATTCCATTGTAAATATATTACATTCAGGTCGCCCTGAACACAAATTGGGCCTTTGAGATTAAAAAAGAAACAATTGATAACCTCTTTTCGAACATTATGTTTACAAGTGTATAACAAACTACACGTCGTGAAAACTGTGACGTTTTTCATATGAAGGATTACAGCCACGGTGCTCGTATATCCAAGGATACAGCGAATTTGTTTTAAGCGCCAGACTAGCGCCCCTTTTACGGTACCAGTTTTTAATGCAAACTTCTCGGGTGTACATTATCCCAATTGGTGAGGGGAAACTCTCACAAGGGGGCCTACCTCAATGAGCAGCCTTGGATGGAAACTCAACCCGTCATACCGACTAAAGGACTCGGTTGGCCTCCCTACTTTAGTCCCGACAGACTCTGATTTAGGGCACAAGAAGCTGTGTCTCTTTTAGGCGCCTCATACGACAAACATTGACATACTGTGGAGGGTATTCGTGCCAACCAGCCACACGGGTAATACCAGTTTTGGCTGAAAAGCGCGGGACTGGAAACTCAGGTGTCTCTTTTAGGCGCCTCATACGACACGCAGTGACATACTGTGAAGGTTTTTCTTCTGTCCGCCAACAACAAGTTTGTTCGATAACTTTTCCCGTTTCCGATATACGCATGTGATCGATAACAACAAAATCCTGAATTTGGAAAACTTTTAAACGGCGTTTGAGACGAAATATTGACAATCTGAGCAATTTTTATGGAAATCGGTTAAGAAACACCGGAGATATGGATCATTTAAATTAAGAGGGTATCTACTATACGCGTACACACTTACACATACGTCAGAACTTGGTCAACATCTGTAGCAGTATCGATGCAACAGAATTTAAAATTTATTCAATGCACTTGGAATTTTCATCCATAATTATCTTTTAAATTTTTTTTGTATAGCTCAATGACTTCCAGGGACTTACCACTTTTGGAGCCCTAAAAATCACTTCTAATGAGGCTCCAAAAACATGCTGAGCCTGCTCCCAACAGATCAATTGGGAAAATGAGTAGCGATGTTTTCTGCCCTACCCATTAGGGAGACAAGATTGTGAACAAACTTTGATCACTCTATCATCCTAGTGGGAAGCTCTTCGCAAAAGTTGTTTAAAACTTATCCTATCGCCTCAAGGGACGATTGGTTAACAGCCCAGGGCCAAGGAGGTGTCTACTGCGAAGATATATCAAAATTAAAATCTTTTAGCCTCCCTGATTACTGTATTACTTTCCAAGTCCCAGACACAAAGAGCATATGTCATGGCCATCTGTAAGCTAAGTTTGGGACTTTTTTGTACACGAAGCTAACCAGAGGTGCATGGTAGATAATACGGCAAACGCAGCTGTTAGAGACCCTGTTCAAGTGGTATCCATCTAGGTTGACAAGTTGGATCGCGAGCAGAAGTGGAAGGAAAGGAAACAGTTGCTAATCTTTTCTGCGACGGTCCTGCAAGTCCAGATCTCGCCACTTTCCCAAAATTAGCCAGCAAACGAAAGGCTTTAATTCTTCTGAAAACTTAACTTTTTTTATCTCTTAACTTTTTTAATTGTACTGTATTCCACATCATGAAAAATACAGTATAAGAGTGTTCCAACTGACTGACTTATTGTTGACCGCCGTACACTTAAGCCATAAGAAATCAGAAAATGTTGAAATCTTGTAAAAGTATGATCGTTTTTTGTTCACAATACGCGTAAAACGTATTTTAAATAGGAATTTATAAAAAGCTCTCTTTTCTACGAAAATTCAGTACCAAAGAGTTGTCGGAAAGTAACTAACACACATATGTTATTACACAAAGGAACACACATGTAATTCAAACTACAAAAAAAGCATTTCCAATACATATATTTTTTTTCTGAGCTTGATCTTAAAAGCATTAAAAAACTAAATCTCTCTCGATCATATAAATCAAATCAAATTTAATTAACAATTTTACAAGCTTACCTATATTTCTTTCGCGTGACGTTTCCAGGGGATTTTTACGCAAATTTACAATAAATTCTAAAATAGGAAAAAAAATATTCAAATTATTATTAAATATTTTTGTACTAAATTAAATTGTTTTTTGTTTTTATCAAGCACTTCATGATATTGTAATCTCAATGTAAAAAAAATATCTACGACTCGAAAATTGGATTGAACATCTTATGACCAGAAATACATAACTTCTTAATAATAGTTTTGGATATCCTAAATGTGAAGTTTTTAAGTTGGTATAGCTAAAGTTTTAAAACAAAATATGGAGTGCAAATAACTTTTAGTAAATCATCTTAGTTTTTGGGGCTCATACTAGATAGCAAACATTACTATAATCTTAACATTTTAAGGTAGAAAGTCCATATTAGCCTTCCCAAATAGTGTCACACACTCTGAGTTCGCGACGACGGATTGATCAATGGGTCAGAAAGGACCTTCTAGTCAATACTATTCTTACCTAACCTTACCATTGTAAGTCTTGTTATCGTCAATTATATTTATGTTATATTTCAAAAACTTTTATATTTTTATATTGTCTTGAAGCTATTTTTTTTTGTCGTCGTTTTTTAACCGACGGCTCAAACAAAATTTATATCAAAGTTTAATTTTCAACAAAAAGAATTAAGACGTATAGTGAAAATATGCAAAATAAATAAAAGCATACATATTAAAACAAAATTTAAGGTTAAAGTAATAATTAAAATTGTTTAATATATTAATACAATGGTTCCTCGGATAATTTTAATTTCAGAAAAGATCTAAGTTTTCTGGACGTTTTTTTTTAAATGTAAAATAAGGCAAGAAACGGCTTTTCCTCTACTAAATATGCTTCGTGGGGAGAGTCATATTTGTTATTTTAGTTTTTTTTACGCACTTATTTTGCGTTTGATTAAAAAAGCATTAAAAAGACGATCTTCCATTTCTGGATATTCAGTTTTTACAGTTTTTGCTTTAATTTGTTGGCTTTAATTTCCAAAGACAAAGTGTTTTCTTAGCGCCTTTTCTAAATTTGTAACTGGTTTCCTACGTTGGTATTTTAAGGTAAACAAGTAAGAAGGCTCTAGTCGAGAAATCCCGACTAGACTATACCCTTAACCCGATACTTTACGCATACAGTCAGTGCTTGCAAGTATGTGTGAGTGTGTGTATGTATACGCGTATAGGGCATACCTTCTTAATTTCAATACTCCATACCTCCAGTGTTTCTCAACCGATTTCAATAAAATTTTATTTAATCTAATCTTTCAAACTGCATCAAAACATTTTCCAAATTGAAGATTTTGTTGTTATCGATTACATGTGTATATCGGAAACGGGAAGAGTTATTGAAAATTTAAAACAAACTTGTACTGCCTAGGGATTAGGCGAGCTTATGTACCAAATCTGGAGGCTCTAGCTCTTATAGTCTCTGAGATGGACGCGTTCATACATACGGACGGACGGACGGACAGACGGACAGACGGACGGACGGACAGACGGACATGGCTATATCGACTCGGCTGTTGATGCTGAACAAGAATATATATACTTTATGGGGTCAGAGATGCTTCCTTCTGCCTGTTACATACATTTGCACAAAACCATTATACCCTTTTTACCCATTTTCAATGGGTTAAGGGTATAAAAATTAGAAGCAAAAGGGCATAATCTGGGGCTACACCTACAAATTGAGAAACAATGGAGCTCCGAGGGATGAGCTTAAGGAAAGAAATCTTAGTTCAATAAGTCAATATAAATATATAAATTTCGTCAAACAATATTTTCCGGGTATAACATACCGCACATTATATATGAGCTATCCAAAAAGAGATCCGGATAGACAGATGGGCAAACATCCGGATCCGAACCTTGCGGATAATCGGCAGGTGTGTCAAAGCCATGATAAACTAATAAATTACATTAATTAATTTAACTTGTGAAAAAAAACCATTACGAAACTATATAAACAATTAAAAAAACAAGAAAGAAGGGTCTAGTCGAGAATTACCGACTAGACTATACCCTGAACCGTATACTTTACACATACAGTCAGTGCTTGCAAGTATGTGTGTGTGTGTACGCGTATAGTGCATACTTTCTTAACTTCAATGCTCCATATCTCCAGTGTTTGTCAACTGATTTCAATAAAATTTTCACAGATTGTCTTTATTTAGTCTAATCTTTCAAACTGCATCAAAAATTTCCAAATTGAAGATTTTGTTGTTATCGATTACATGTGTATATCGAAAACGGGAAGAGTTATAAAAAATTTCAAACAAACTTGTACTGCCTGCGGATTAGGCGGAGTCTCTAGCTCTTATAGTCTCTGAGATCGAAGCGTTCGAAGCGGACGGCTGTTGATGCTGATCAAGAATATATATACTTTATGGGGTCGGACTGCTTCCTTCTACCTGTTACATACTTTTGCACAAAACCATTATACCCTTTTTACCCATTTTAAATGGGTTCAGGGTATAATTATCGACAGATTCCAAGATTTCACTCTTTTGATAAGCTCGCCTTATCCCTAGGCAGTAAAATTTTCGATAACTCTTCCCGTTTCCGATATACATTGATTCAAATATGCAGTATACGCATACGTGCAAGCGCTGACTGTACGCGATAAGTATAGGCTTCAGCGTATCTACTAGTCTGGATTTCTCGACTAGAGCCTTCTTACTTCTTTACATAGAATTGAACAGTTCAGTAGGTCATATTCCAGTGAACTCTTTTGACACTCTTCCAGTACTTGAGCGCTGTGAGGTTTTTGACTCCCATTTCCCCATTTTTTCTTTAGGTGGAC
Organism: Scaptomyza reducta; assembly: GCA_035044485.1. Lineage (NCBI taxonomy): Eukaryota > Metazoa > Arthropoda > Insecta > Diptera > Drosophilidae > Scaptomyza > Scaptomyza reducta. The sequence goes on from JAWNNV010000460.1 coordinate 58,864, forward strand.
CCAAAAATGTTCAATAATATAAAGATCGGGGCTCTGGTCTGGTGTATTAATAACCTTGTCGCGTGAGAATCGAAAGTTAGCAAACGGGTAGACAGCATAAGAGATGTATGGAAGAAGTCGCTGCTGTCAACGGTTGATATTGAAGAGCTTTTTACTTTAGTTGTGAGAATAATCGATCAGCCGGCTGAATATTGGGAGGACGTCATATTTTGCGATAAAACAAAAATTATGATGTACTATAACGATTGCCCACCAACAGCTGCTAAAGGTGGAAATTTTCATCGGCATGCTTTTTGCCCTGTCACACTGCAAGTATCATTTGCGCGAGAGCTTTTCCTGTTCTGGTTGCCTTTCTGGATATCTCCTCAAGGAGTTCCCGGAAGCAGAGCCCCGTATCCGACATTACGCCGAGTTGCACGCATGTGTGTGTGTACGCACATCCTGCATACTTAATATAACTGCAATGTTCCATATCTCCGGTGTTTCTCAACCGAGTACTTGCTCTAAATTTTCTTAGAAAATATTTGTCGTTCATTCTTGATCATTCACCGTTTTCACAGACGGCCGTTATTTTAAGGCCGCCATGCGTGTTTTTATTAGGCATTGACGGCCGTCGATTGTCCGTCAACATTAACGGTCTATTGACGTCCGATATTTATTTCTATTCGAATACTTTTCGATAAAAATATCGACTCTGTGATGGTAAACTTATAGTCAAGAAAACAGCTGAGCTTTGTTTTGATTTGCGGACCACAATCAATTTAATCAATTCAAAATTCATATATTAATACAACTTTTTCGTGTTATTAATTGCGATGGGGCAAATTTACGTTTTGTTGATCAAATTTATAAAGACGTCACACATGCAAAATTTAATTTGCAATATACTTCACGACGCCGTCGCAGCATTTAGACACTTGTTGAAGGAAAATAGGAAATTCCAAGAAACTGTTCTTTATGTTCCTATCCCAGCTAAAAACCTTCATCTTCTCTGCAATTTCATTATATATGTGGGAGATGATATGATGTTCCCGAATGTACCACACCTCAAGGAGGAGCTGCATGTTGCAGCAGATGACCACATAATACAAACCTTAAAACCTAGAATCGGATTAAAATGAGTTCAATAAATATACATAACCCTTTCGTACCTCTTAGTTGAGCCATTATTATAAGTAATGTAAAGAGTAGCTATTTTTGAATTGCCAGCAAAGCAGCTAATTGTGTGCTTGTGGTGATAGTTGAAAATAAGATTACCCAGCAGAATATCGCTTTCGAGAAAGTTTACGATGTTGACCGTTTTTTAACTAACAGGACTATTCTTCTTTTCGGTTTCGAGTAAAAATTGATGGTTTTAAAAACCATGAGCACTCTAAATGAAAACAATTGTGCAATGAACTTTTTTTGTGTGTTTTAAAACAATTAATTATTGGTCTTGTTGGTCTTGTTTGGAGGGGAAGAAAGACTTGGCAATTGCAAAAACTGTAAAAAAATTTCTCAACGGTGCGGAGAATCTGCAATGAGTGAATCATTGAATGAATCTGCAAAGCGCATATTGTGTGTTATTTGGGTCCTGTCATGTTTGAAAATCCACCAAACGGTCTGGAGCCAACGTTCCCGTCACCGTAACTTCAACTTACCTTCTTACCATAGTAGACTTTTACTAATAAATCTTCCTTTTCTTTCTGATCGCAGAACAATGTTAGGAATAACCTTTTTTCACAAACTAATTAATGGTAAAATGGATTCTTCTGAATTTATCTTCAAACATGTTATTGCCACTCCTACTTTCTCTCTTAAAAAACTATTCCTGTGTCATCTGTCTACATGTTCGCGATCTTCTTCTGCATTGCTTTGAGTCCGCGATATAAACACTCGATTCCTATATGGGAAAAAAGTTTAGCTTAAGAAAAAATGAGTAACTACAAGTAAATTACAAATATTTATGCCCTAAAAAGGCAACCCTTACCTGTGTGCCTGGATACAAAATTTGTATCGAAATCGAGTAAGCCGGTGGAAATTAGAACAAGAACCATCGAAATGAGCATCCATCTCGATTCCGTTTCGACTAGGAATTTAAAATGTTTTTGTTTTTTCTTAAATTTAATTGAATTTAAGCGATAGTAAACAGAGTTTTTCTTTAAAATGGTTGCCAGCATTGATGTTTCTTCACTTTTACGAAAAGTACTTTGGTAACAGAATCCTTGTATAATTTCACTATTATGTTAATCACAAAATAGTTTGTTTTAAAGCGAAATGCGTCAAGACTCAAGACACCTTGGAAACAAGTGTATGTGGATACCAAAAAAAAAAAATCACTCAAACTGGAGCTGAGTTGAGATAATAAATATTAAATAGTCTCGCACAATACAGCGATGATAAGTACAGTTAATTTTAACAATTTTAAAACGCTTAAATATCACAAAACTCAATGAAAACGTTGCAGTCGGACGCCACCGACTTGGCGATTTCCGTTTTTAAAGGCGGGCGGCATGGGTGGGTGTGGCATCCAAATTTTAGATGCATGTCTTTGCGGAAAGCTACTAGCTAGAAGTTCCGAAAAATGTTGGTGACTATCTCGAAAAAGATCGAAGATACGGTCATCCCCGTATAGTGACATCCAAACTCTATGGATGCCGATCTTTTGGGGAAGTCACTAGCTATCTTCCCTCTAAATTTAGTGCCTAACTGTTAAAATAAAGGAAATATGTGTTTTATCGATTTGCACATCGAGGTGCATCGACATGTTATAGATTTAACAGCGCGCTGTGGGTGTAGCTCCCCAATTTCAACACGAACACATGAACTCAGATATTTGAAAAGTTTCAGGTTAAAGGGTTTCGAATACAGTTCATACAGACGGACGGACGTACATTGCACTAAAACCATATACAATTCACCTTCGGTATCAGAATATAATTACGGAACACACAAACAGCACGCCAATTCCACTCAATCTGAAAACTCTCTCTATACATTAATTTATTTTTTTTCTTTCGATTTTGTGAAATTTTTACAATCAACATTGCTAAATTTATACATATATTTAAGTATGTGTGTGTGCGTATGTACAAAAATTTGCGATACAAACTATTTGTCTACGCGAAACGAATAAACGCACATATATGTTCTTTAAATAAAATCGTAGAGCTCGTAAAATGTGGTGAAATTCCTATTCGCCCCAAGAAGAAAACAATGAAAACGAAAATCATAAATAATAACATAAACAGCTTAGCAAGCGTTTTATATTCTGATACCAAAGGTAAAGAGTATATCGGTTTGGTGTCTGTACGTCGGTTTATCTGTATGAACCCATTTTTTCGAAACCCTTAAAGGTAGACTTTTAAAATTTTGTAAATATCTGTGTCTACAAGCTGGTCAGATTAAATCTCAAGATTGCAAATCAACTGTGAACTAAAAACCGATTAACCAAATTCTTACTACAACTTTACGGCCAAAATTATTAAATTTAGTGAACAAATTTCTAGAGCCCTCAAAAAATTATATTATAACTTTTACATCATCAAATTTGGTAACAAGTTAGCTATCGATGTTCCCAAAAAAATAAATTGGATATGCGTTCTTGAGCAAATTTTTTTTCCCAGACTAAAATTTTATTATTTATTTTTAAATGTTGATGGGAAGATCCCTAGCTAATAGATATGACAACTTTAGAATGCTGCGCATTATTTGATCACATACTTTGGTACTCAGTTCACATTTTAAAATTATATATGTATTTGGTTTTTGTTTCCTTCTCGATTGACTCTTCAAGTGATTGGATTGTCTCAGTAGTTACTTTTTGCACAATATTTTTGATAAATTAATGTTGTTGTATGTAGTATGTGTGAAGATAGGAGGGTGCTTACAAAATGAACGAAAATAAAAGAGTTATCTTGCTCTGCGGCTCCAAGTTTCAAAACACCCATGGATTATAGTTCCACTAGCGATACTTTAATCATACTGTTGATGAACTGTACGCTCCGCTGATAAGAGCAGGTTCAAAAGATCGACATCAACTACATTTAGTATGCAATTATATCTTCTTCTTTTTTGTTGACTGTATAAATATATATTTTACTCAACCATTTATTTGAAATTTTAACAATTTGCAGTACACATGTGAGGTCATTTGTCTAAATACTCATACGTCATACTTATAAACGTTATAAACATTTACGGCAATAATTAGCAATGGCTAAAAATGTTGAGACGAAGCAGAACACAAAAGAAAATTGTCTTAATAAGCGGCTTCCCCAGCACACCTAAACATACTGAGAAATCTAAACTGGTTGGTCAAAACATTAGTACGTAACCAGTTTAAAAGGAAAGCAAAGCTAACGAAGCCCCAGAACAAAGCACATGAGTTGATGATGACGACGGAATTGCAAATTTCAGACTTGTTTTAGTTGCTCTGCTTGTTTTAAGCTTGTGTGTGTGTCTGTGGGTGTGCGTTGATGCGCATGTTTCCGTTTTTAGTTGCTGCGCGAAAGACGCCATCAAATCTTCGGCCACAAACAAGTGTGGCAGGTGCTACAGCAACCACAGCAGAAACTCAGACCAAAAGCAGACAATGATTGCGACTTCAGAAGAGGTATTTTTCTTTCCTTTTTATTATTTTTTTCGTTCTTCCACTTTTGAGAATGATGCGTGCGTGAATCGTGCTCGCGTTTTGTGTTAACTGTGTTAGCAACACTTTTTGTTTTTGTTCGTTTCTCGTTTGTCTGTTTCTTTGCTTTTTGAATTTTCTGAGCAGATACGTACAGCTTTCTGGCATGCCCAGCAGTGCGAGCGATTGGTGAATCAACGGTGGAAGAATCGATTTAATGTTGATGTTAAACCACCGATTCCCACTTGGATGACTGCGAGTATTAAATATCTTTCAAATTAACATTGGCAGCAATTGGAAAGAATTAATCCATTTGCGCTGCATTACAAGTCACCAATTCAAGAATCGATCCATAGAATCGATTCACAACTCGATCTAAAGAATCGATCCAAGAATCAATTGAAAAATCAAGTCTTACCTATTTTCTATAATTTATTTAACAATCGATTTTCCTGCCATTCCAACTCTTTTTTTATTAATTCAAAATGATTGGTACTCTTTTTTTTTTCTTGTTATAGGTTCTCGTTATGTATTATAACCATCTTCATTGTTTAAACCATTTTTGTTTGTTTGTATCATTTTCAGTCTTGTCGTTTTATCAGTTGTTTTTTTGCATTATAAATTGCTTATTCACAAATATGAATTGTTTTGGCTTTCGAGCCGGTTTGACTGCGGAGAGCACTTGCGTGCGTTAGAATATCTCATACCGCTTAGTTAATATTAATTATTTTTAAGTTTTGTTTAATAGGTTTAAGAGATAATTGATTGAATTATTTAAAGAAATTAAAAAAAAAAAAAAAACCATATAGCTTTGTTGTCAAACTGTATGTATGATGGAAATCGTATATAAGTATCCCGTTTGAGTATTCAATTGCACGACGTTCGTATAAAGTCTTTACCACCGTCTCATGTTATGCATTAGCAAGCAAATTGGACCAGAAGTCGAAAATTGAGAATATTAAGTTCTGTGATAACAACCAGAGCAATGAAGTATGGCAACAACTAATTTTTTTCTCACATTGCGATAAAAACAAGAGCCTAACAATTATGGCCGACCACTTTTTAACGAGAATAAGTCGACAAAGCTATTTATTTATTTTAACAGTGAAGGGAACTCTGGTTTCGTCTATTGTATATTACATTCTTATTGGGGCGCGGTGGTTTCCTCTCTTCGTTTACATATTCGTTGATTGATTGAAACACCCAACGAGAATTTAATAACAGAGAGGTAACCAGAGGTGCGAGCTTCTGTAAACTTTTATATGTTCATTTGTACACTTAGGGTCGAGCTAAGTAACGAGAGCGGTCTCTTTAACTTTCTTTTTGTTGCTTATACTTCTGGCCCTGTCGTCATATTTGAATTGGTGTTGTTTGTTTTGATTATCTACTGCCAATCGAGAATAGGCAAAAACGTTATCAAAAATAAGGAGGCTCTAGTCGGAAGAGTGCGACTAAAAGATAACCTGAACCCTGATATATTAAATCTATATAAGACACAGTTTTTTGTTGCACTTTTCCCTAATGTTTTTATTTTTTTTTTGGTTTGCTTATAATATTTTGTTAATAATTCTTAACAGAAATTTACAATTAATTAATTATTAACACTAATCTAAGTATATATGTACAAAACAAAAAAGTTAATTTTCACTATCCAGAAATCCTATTGTGGTAACTGTAAACTGTCTTAAATTAAAATTACCCAATATCAAACAATTAGTATTCAACAAGTAAGTCGAGAAATCCAGACTAGACTATACCCTGAACCGTATACTTTACACATACAGTCAGTGCTTGCAAGTATGTGTGTGTGTGTACGCGTATAGTGCATACTTTCTTAACTTCAATGCTCCATATCTCCAGTGTTTGTCAACTGATTTCAATAAAATTTTCACAGATTGTCTTTATTTAGTCTAATCTTTCAAACTGCATCAAAAATTTCCAAATTGAAGATTTTGTTGTTATCGATTACATGTGTATATCGAAAACGGGAAGAGTTATATAAAATTTCAAACAAACTTGTACTGCCTAGGGATTAGGCGGAGTCTCTAGCTCTTATAGTCTCTGAGATCGAAGCGTTCATACATACGGATGGACAGACGGACATATCTATATCGACTCGGCTGTTGATGCTGATCAAGAATCTATATACTTTATGGGGTCGGAGATGCTTCCTTCTGCCTGTTACATACTTTTGCACAAAACCATTATACCCTTTTTACCCATTTTAAATGGGTTTTTAGTTTCCTAAGTTTTTTTTATATATGTATGTATATATACGATTCGCTTTGCAGTCTTTAAATATTCAGGGTTTTCATGAAATGGGAAAAAGGGTATAATAGTTTTGTACAAATGTATGTAGCAGACATAAGGAAGCATCTCCGACCCCATAGGTATAAATTTTCTTGATCAGCACCAACAGACGATTTGATTTGGCCATGTTTGCCTGTCTGTCTGTTCGTCTCTATAAGCCTGTCTATCGGTCCGTCTCCATCTCGGTGACTATATTCTAGTGTATAACGGTTTCCGATTGATAATTTTAAACTTAATCCAATAACTATGGAGACAATAATAATCATTTGTGAAACAATGACTAAACGTGGATTGTTTAGGGTTCAGTGTATCTCCTAGTTGAGTATCGACTATCGCTTTTCTATATGGTTTTTTTTTCGAATGGTTATAGGTAGTTACAGTTTAAAATTTAATGAAAAATAAAACAATAGGTCATTTTCATATTTTCGGCATATTAACAAAGAAAATGGAAACTTTCAGTTTCCTGCAAACAAACAAATCTTTCTGACCTTATTTTATTATATATATTTAAGTTTTTTCATCGCTTATCAGTACTTATCAGTAATATATTGTACAATTACACATGCTTATACCGTTTACAAACCAGAAGCCTGAACGAATTTTGATGTGCTAAATCCGAATCGGACGTCAGAATGGGATTATCATTCTCCGCTCCCCTCTTGCAACCTTCACGACCACCTCTTAAAAGGGTGCAACGGTCGAAAGGGTTTGTTAGTATATAATTATTACACACAAAAGAAAAACTAAAAGTCTTAATATGAAACGGATTGCGAGCCAAAGGAAGCACAAAACAAGGAACAAAAAAACAGCAACTGTTAGGAAAACACACAAGAAGCTCCACTGTAGTTAGACTTCTCTTTCGGTCGTTTTTGTCGACCAAAACATGAATTATTACCACAACGGATAACAGTCAAGGCAAAGACAGCGACAGAAGCATTGAAAAATACAACGGTGGGCGGATTGGTAGTTTCATGAGTGAAAAACAAGAATAGCAGCAAAAAACGAGATCGACAGACAGCAAAAGCAATTCCCAGGCCAAAGTCTATTTTCATATTAACATAGTTAGTGACCCAGAACGTTGAGCAAATGCGACAAAAATGACAACAACCACAAGCTGCAAAAAGCTGAGATCATAAGCAAAGCCAAAGGCAAACTCAAAGGCAGCTAAAGTATCGCATTCGCCTTAAACATGTTGCCTGTTGTTGCCGCTAAAGTATCAAGATACAAATACTACAAAGCAACAGGGGCATGGCCGTATTCCTTTCTGACTTGCTCTATGGGAGTGAGCCATAAGAAAGCAGGAGGAAAAACAAAAAAACTTTCTTTCGTCTATGAAAATAAAGGTAATATTCGGCCGTTGTCGTCGTCGACATCGTTTTCGTATTCTAGTAGTCGTCACATCTGTTTATGGTGTTTTGTAACATAACGCCAGTCCTGGTAGTTAACGCCACGATAGCTTTAGGTTAGTTAAGCTGTGGCAACCCTAGCTCCAGCCTTAATTACCTTTTATTAAGATGTATAGGCTCTTGTTGACCAGTGACATTTTGTGTGACGCACACATGAACCATGAAATATATAAAGGCTTTCAAGTCCCTTCCTTAGACATCCGAGTGTTAAAGAACATACAGTACCGAGCAGAAGTGTTCCCAATTCTGTTTTGGTTTTATTATGTAAATCCCAGTACGCATGACAGAAAGTGCCAACCAAAAAGTTAAACAAATTTTCATCGAGTGGGGCCAGATAGACGGAATGTATGTATTATTTAATAAATATAATCGCAGAGTTTGTTGATATTTTGCGCAAACGAAAACAGTCACACTGAGAGAACGGCTGTTTAAAGTTCAAACAAAACATGTATTGAAAATGCGTTCGGCATATTGCCAGAAAAATGGTTGGTGGTGCAACGGACTCTCTAGTGGCACAATGCAAGAGCTCAAAACGTTGTGCAAACATTGAGAATCTGTGCAAATTTTATTAAAATCGGTTGAGAAATCCGGAGATATGGGGCATTCAAGTTAAGAAAGTAAGTACTATACGCGTACACACACACATACTTGCAAGCATAGGGTTCAAGGTATAGTCTAGTGGGGATTTCTCGACTAGAGCCTTCTTACTTGTTCCTCCTCTTTATAGTTGCGCGAGCAGAACTATCGAGTTGAAACTTTGGTCAAGTACTTCTTTTCGCTTGAGTTAGATCATTTGTCAAATCGGTCTGATCGGACAGCTATATCATAAAACTGTCATACAAATGCAAGAGCTTTAAATACATTTTTCTATGAAAAACACAAATAAATATAATATTAGGCATGCGAAAGATAGCGTTCCTTACTTTTTGTGTTTAGTATTAGTATATTCCTTAATAACGATCTTTATATTATTGAAATACATACTACACACGATTTTCCGACATGTTTTATAGATCTAAGTTCAGTTTTCCGCTAGAATGTTGCTAGGAAATTATCCATTTCCTGAGTGTTTAAAAGTTAACTTAAACATATCCTAACTAGACGTATGCTCATCCTGAAATTTTGCTATTTTCCTTTTAACATCCCATGCAACAACTTCATTTAAAAAAAGAATTAAAGTTTCGACGTCAAGAAACCATTTAAGGACACGTGCTTAGAAAAGTAGGGTTTTTAAACAAGCCTAGCCCAGTGTGGCTGGGGCGAGAAATCTCGACTAGACTATACCCTGAATATAGGTTTTAGTAATCTTTAGTCGGGATTTCTCGACCAGAGTGTTCTTACAGAGATACATACCAGATACATTTAGACCATTTTGAATCGAACAAAATGCTAATTGATTTCATGTAACTCATAACTGTGTCTAAAAACTTAGTATGAATAACCAGACTGCCGGAACATTTAGCTGTTGTAGTATGTCTGTAAGATCACCTCACATCATTTTGTACAGCACAACATTTGGTGTGCTTGTTGTTGTTGCCCTTAAGCTCGCAAAAGAGTACTAGCGCACATAATAAATTTAAGTTTTCTTGTTTGTGTAGGAATGCATCAAAAGTTGAACACGATGTGGGAAGCACCATTTTCATTCCATAGCAAGTGGTCCCTGCCGTGTGTGTTCTTGAGCTGCTTTTCGTATATACATTCACATGTATGTACATAAGAGTGTGTCAATTTGTATATAACAAAAAAAATGCACCAAGATGTTGTCTAAAATAAAAATGGAGCTTACCGTTTTCAAGAGAAGCTATTCTTATAAAAGAAAATGTGCTTAATTTAAGATAAAAAAGAAGCATACAATTTTTTAAATAATCTAAATTTTTCTATTAATGTTTTCAAGCAAACAAAATTGCTTAATTTTGAAATGCAACACAAAAAGTTAACTGTTAAGGAAAATTTCGAATTAATTATTTTAGACGTCTTGACATAACACAATGTTTTCAAATAGTTAGACGCAAGTCCATAGTAGAACAAATTGGTCGGTTCGTTCAATGTGTGGAGGGATTCGTGGATCAAGAAGCTGTGGAAGTTGAATTCATTACCAATGAATTCTTTTAATGACAATGAAGCGATCGATGCATAACAAGATCAATTAATAGGTCACGACACTGATTTAAGGTCACTTTGTTCATTTTATTTAAGACTCTGATATAAAGACCAGTTTTAGGATGCAGCCTTTAAATTCATAATAGTGTATAAAAATTACCATTTCACTTGATATGTGTGCAAAAACTCAACTTGATATTTGATTAAGCAGTTTGATAGTTGAAACATCACTCCATTACTTTGTTGTGTTTGCCTCTTGTGTGCGTTTGGGTATTACGTAAGGGATTCCCCAACATTTGCAACGCAGTCGGCAGTAGCAGCAGCAGTCGGAAAACCAAAATAATAAAAGCGATTTACTTCAGTTCGTTGTATGTTTCGTGAACTGTTAGTACCCTCTTTCCGTCTCTTCAAACTGACTCTCAATAATTTTTTTAGTGCTTAGTCAAATTTTAAGGTTGGCTACTCTGTAACCATGAGGAAACCCAAGCGGATTTTTAGTTTCCACGGATAAGTTTTTTATATATATACTCTGATCCTTTCGTTAGTATTTGTTACTATTGTTATGCCTGGACACACGCATAAGCTTAAAATAATATTGATTTTTGATAAAAATCATGATTTTTTCCAGAAAACACATTTGTAACGTGAAGTTAAATAAATGCATTTGGGCTGCAATAAACCATAGAGCTACTCGCAATTGTTAAGAAGACGAGTGTGATGACTCAGTAAGATGGAAAATCCGAACAAAATAAATAATTGTGCTAGATTTTAAAAAATCATGATGAGCAATTATTTTGATGACTTCCTTCAAAGAACTGCAAATGTTTTTTATTTTTTGATAAATAAAATTTATCATTAACAAACTCTCTCGCAGGTTTACAAGAGTATAGCATGCTCAGAACAAAAAAATTTAAGTATGATGCTTTTGTATATGCTTTGAGATCGGCGCGCTTTTAAGCAGAGGGATTTGGTTATATACATTTGCACACTTTAATTAACATTTTTCCCCAATTTTTCCTGAGTTCAGGGTATATAATAAAAGGTAATACATTTTTAGAATACTTTCTTGAGATTTATTTTTGTACTTACTGCTACGTCCAGTACCTTTTCGTCTCGCCATTTTAATACTGTCGGGTGCTACGATGAGTTTGAGTATTATTAACTGCCAGTTGTTATGCCAAATCCTACAGCACTCTGATTATTATTATTATTTGTTAGATGCCTGGCCGATTATTTTATTGATGAATGTACTGAAGGTACTGTTCGTTAGTACTATAAATCCACCTAATATGCCCAGCGCTTTTTGCCTCTGTGCTCTTTGATTTGAAACCTTCCAGTGGGAATAGTGCTTGTCATTGGCGCATACAAGGCTCTGGGTTAAAGGTATCCACTTTGATGTCCGTGCTTACCAGCAGCTTGGTTCCACAACGCAACGCGGTACTCGACTCGCTTGTGACTCGTTTGCGGCCTGGTTCTGTTCTACTTCGAACATACGTAAATCTGTATGTATGTAATCACACATATTCATATTTAAATAGACATTTTTGTGGTTCGTTATAAGTCAAATAGACATACCATGTGTATGAGTATTTGTTTTATATTTTTGAACTGTAATGTTTTTTGACTGCTGGAAATTTGCATTCAATGGCAACATTTTTATACTTATTTATTTCGCTTTTAACATTCTATGTTGGTGTTTGTATGAAGTGTTTTGTTGATTTGCAGAAAAATACTTATTTATTTTTTGTTGTTATTTTTTTATTCTAGTGGTCGTCGTTTCTTTTGATATGCTTTTTTGCGCTGATTAAATTGTGACTAATTTAAAAACATTTACGTGTTCTTTCGTGTTTATTTTTGTCTTGTTACTTTTGTGTTTGTTTGTTGCATTTTTGTTGTCGTTACAGTTAACCCGCGCGTGTGCGACTGAGATATATTGAACCGTAAGGAATCACCAAAGACAAAGCAGAGAAAATACCCATTGCACTATGGTTTTATTTTATTAAGTACCTCTGCTGCGTTGAAAAAGTGTTGCGTATACGCACGAGAACTTGCCGCACCAAAAAATAATATCCAGTCATACGCATAAACAGATTGAATGTTGTTTTGAACTACATATTTATTTATTATATATTAGTCGTGATATTTGTATTCGTACACTTATTTTTATTTGTTATCAATTTTGCTGCGTATGCGTGACACTATCAATTTGACTTTTGTGTATTAAATCTATAAATATAACTAAAAAATATTCGATGTAGCTCTACGAAATGAGTGCAAAGCGCGCGAAACAGAGGCGTGCGTCGACTTCGGCGTTTACCAACAAGAGAATGTTAAAATGAGCGCTGTTAACAGTTAAATGCCTCGGCTGAGGCACGAGCGCAATTAACACACGAACGTATACACAAATATTTATGTATGTGCAGAGACTTTAATACTCTTAGCTACTCTTTAACGATAAGCAAATAACTAGTTCTTTCTCTTAATTTCTGCGCTATGTAGTTCTCTCGCTCTCTATCTCTTAATGTGGCAGTCGAAATAACCATCCGTTTATCAGAAATTTTTGTGACGATCAAAATATACTTATAATAATCCTTGTCCGGTACGAATCTTATAAATATTTTTTGTGAAAGGTGACGTAATGTTTAAGAAAATTAGTAAAATATTAAGTACGTAGCTCAATCAGAGATATGTTATATTTATAGTCGTGATAGATACATGTGCAAACGGAGGGTTAAATTGCGTGTGATTTTAAATTTGGTTTTTTTTTCTTTGTCAAGCTTTGCATATATTGTTGCTCTTGAGTGAGTAAAAGCGTATTTCACAGTGTGCTCTGCTTCTAAGTCAAATGCAAAATTATTTTTAATCGCAATCAAATAACACGCAATTTTTTTATAAGGTAAAAGGCAAAAGAAATTATATTTAATTTATCTTACTTTTTGTACAAAAACTGTAATATTCAGAGCATTGGTTATTTCTCTCTTCAAAAACAATTGCATACTGTTAGGCACAAAAATATTTGATTTCATAAGATTTGGAATATACGTTTTAGCTCAATGAACGTAACGCTTTTAATGAAATTTAAACGAATTTATTATTTTAACGGGACTCTGTTTACGTGTGCTTATGACCCCTGAAAAATAAAATTTTAGTGGACATCGAAAATAAATAAATATTTGTTTTTTTTTCGGCATATTCCCACAAGTGTTAATCTAGTACGTTAAGCGAATTGTTTGTCCTGCTCAAGTACTTTATCACAATATATTCGATTGCACATGGAGTTAATGTGTTTTTGTGCACTGTGTAAAATTTCCATATTCATGAAAGCTGTCTGAGGTTGAAAAGCTTTTACAGAAAAAGAGAGAGAGAGACTAGGCACCAAAAGAGCGAGTGGGACAAACATTGAAAACTGCGCAAATACATGAGAGAGCGTTAAGCGAGCTTTGAATTAGTTTTTCATTACAAATGCAAATTTAAGTGCTTGCAAAATTCATTGAGAGTCGTGCCAAACAGTGCTTTATCTGTACCCATAGTTGACTGTGCCATTGTTGGTACAGCTGTTTTTTGTTTACGTTTGCAACAACACGCAGGCGCCATTTTGCCGGTTTTGTTAATCCAGTTCCGAAAATATTTCGTACTGGAAGTAGGGGAAACTTCCAGCATCAACATTGGCGCCAAATACTATTCACGTTCGGAAAATACTCCGCAGTCGGCCGATAAGAGCGCGCGCGAAAGGAGCAGTTCTGAATAATTGCGGATATATTTAAATTTTATATTATCTTGATACATACTAACGAACATTGTGGTAAATGATAGCATCTAATAGAAAGGATAAGATAATTTAAGACGAACACAATGTGTTTAGATTGTGATAAAAATGTTACTACCTTGAAGTGGTAGTCAAACAGACATTATAATTATATATATAATCTATATATATCATATAATCTGCTAAACGAACAATAAAATTGTACTGTATGCGTTCATTATTGTCGTATAATCGCGCAAAAATTAATAATTTTGAAATTAAAATTTACAAATTAATGAAGAAGAATATATATTTTGTTTAATTGCTTTGTACGAATTGTACTAAGATCTCAGAGGTTATAGAATGCCAGACGTTTTTTGAGGAAACATTTTTTGCTTTTTATTTCCCGTATTTCCTTATTTAATTTTTTCAAAAAATAAATAAAATATAAACGCGTAAATCTCGAAACGGAAATTTCAAATCGGTGAGTAAAAGAACCTCACAACGACCGATCATGATCATGTACATTTTTTTTGTGTTTTGAAAATGGCCGCTTAAAAGCATAAAATACACAGTTTTTAAGCTTGAAAATCGAACGCTTGACTTTGACTGTCCGGTATTTCGTCAAAAATGCTAAGTTTTAAAAACCGTTTAAAGACTAGTTTATAAATCTAATTTAATTTTTTGGTTCGGTTCAACCAACTCGCCGCAATTTTAGACCCCCCAAATAGCAAGAAAAAAAACAATCCAACTTATTTAACAACCATTTGTAACAAAAATAAATAAATAAATGCTTAAAATTTCAAATAATAACTTAAAAATTATATATTTAATCGCAAAAAACGGTTTTTATGATCCGTAAATTCATGAAAATTACTTTTTTTTTCGTTGCAAATTGTAAAAACAAAATCAGAGTTAAAAAATTGCATTTATAACACTTCTTGTTTTTTTTTAATAGAAATATATATATTTTTTTAAATTAAACATTGAATATGTAATGATTGGAACAAAAATTGTAATGGTATTTGATATTACAGCACTGAATGCAATAAATGATACATGTAAAACTTTAGCTACCAATAGAATCATAATTTGTTTGTGCCTCTGGTGCTTTGCTGTTGCTATTAATTGAACGCCAAAGTCAATACTTAATTGTTTCGCTGGCCGTTAACATTATTGTTTATATAAGTGCGAAAACAAACAAATACATATTGCGCAAAGTATACAGACAGGAGAAACACAAATCGACATGGAGCACAAAAAGCAACAATATTGCCTCTTTTAACAGAAATTCCAATCGCAAAACGTGGCTAGATAAAAATAAAAAAAAATTAATTACGATTGGTGAGTACAACAATAAACTTGGTTGGCTTTTAAGATAACACACATACACACATCATAATAATTGTCATACGCACCGTTGGTAAATAATGACAGTTAATTGTCTTTATTATGTTGTCCGCGCATAAGACAGGACCACGTCGATGTAAATTGTGCAATATGCTATTATTAAAACAAAGTAATATTATTAAACAAAGTAATAGCAATAATAATAAACTTTCTTTGGAATTTATTTTGAGAAATACTGCAAAATTGGGGTATTCAGAGATTGGTTTGTCGGAATTTCTGACTGCAAATTTCTTTATTTTTAGGCTATCGCTTGCAAAACGGTTGGCTGATTGACCATGCTAAGCGAATTATTTATTATTATTAAAACTATTATTATATAACTTTATACAACAAATAAGTTTGGTACACGTGCGCGAATAAACAAAGTGTGAAATGCTAATACGTTATAGAATAAGCCACTGAACGATAGATATGGTAACTCGATGAAGAGATATGTCAATAAGTTTGGAAGGTACTGTACTAGCGACGTCCTTTAAAAAGGGGAAAGTTTTTTTCTTAATCTGATACGTCCCCTAAACTATTTTTCAAGCCGGCCCCAAACAAATATATTTTAGAATGATGAAATCATATTGTGTAACCTTTTGTTCATCTGACATATTTAGCCACTCTAATTGTTCCGTAAATATTTTGTCTCAATTTGAAATTGAATAATAAAACAAATTGAATATAAGCAAATTTAAAGGATATAACAACATTTTATGTAGATCGATTATTTTAAAAACTTGACTGATAATCTGTTAGGATATAGAATTGGGTGTCTGCCAATCAAGCTTATTTGACAACAGCACTTTACCTTGTTATACCCTGAACCCATTGAAACTGGGTAAAAAGGTTATAATCGTTTTGTGCAAAAGTATGTAACAGGCAGAAGGAACCATCTCCGACCCCATAAAGTATATATATTCTTGATCAGCATCAACAACCGAGTCGATATAGCCGTCCATATGTATGAACGCGTCGATCTCAGAGACTATAAGAGCTAGAGACTCCTGATTTGGTACAAAAGCTCGCCTAATCCCTAGGAAGTACAAGTTTGTTTTAAATTTTCGATAACTCTTCCCGTTTCCGACATACACATGTGATCGGTGACAACAAAATATTGAATTTGGAAAACTTTTTGATGCAGTTTGACTAAATAAATCACAATCTCACAATCGAAATCGGTTGAGAAAAACTGGAGATATGGAGTATTGAAGTTAAGAAAATATGCACTATACGCGTATACATACACACACTCACACATACTTGCAAGCACTGACTGTATGCGTAAAGTATAGGGGTCAGGGTATAGTCTAGTCGGGATTTTTCGACTGCTTACTTGTTTTTTTTTTGGTTTTTATTCCCTGAACCCATTGAATGGGTAAAAAGGGAAACATAAGCTCGCCTAATCCTTAGGCAGTACAAGTTTGTTTCAAATTTTCGATAACTCTTCCCGTTATGGATATAAACATGCGATCGATAACAACAAAACCTTGAATTTGGATAACTTGAAGACGGCGTTTAAATCATTAGCCGAAATACTGAAAATCTGTGATATTTTTAATTGAAATCGGTTGAGAAACACCGGAGATATGGAACATTGAAGTTAAGAAAGTATGCATTATAAGAGTACATGGTTCAGGGTATCGTTCAGGGTATCGTTCAGTCGGGATTTCTCGAATGGAGAATTCTTACTTGTTAGATAGAGAATAGGGATGTGGTAACTGTTAATTCAGCTCTTTTGACTACAGTACTTTTATTTGTTTTTTTGTTTCCTTTCATTATGATTTAAATAGTATTCTGTTTTTGTGCGTGCCTCACATGTAGGCAGAATAAACAATGGCGTCAGATGCTTTATTGTCTGCTGACAAGTGTTAGAGGTCAGTAGGGGCACTCAGCTGGACACTTTTTAATATGTCAAACACTGACACTGGCACTGCGTGCGACGTGTTATTAAAAGACCACAAGGCTCATAAAGGTCAAAATAAGTTATATATTTGAATGGAGTGGGAAGGAAAACAGTATTCAGCGGTTGGCAGGGACCAGTGCATTAAAGTTTTTGTAGCTAATATATAAATTTTTTTACTATTGTTCATATTCTTGGATTCATATTTTTACATACTATATTTCTTAAATGCTTTATTTGAACATATACATAAAAAGACCAAGACGAGAAATAAGAGCTGGAAAGTTAACTAACATTCTCGCAATATTGAAGGGAGCATGAAATAGCGTCATCATTTGCCATGGCAGATTTCCCGTACTTAATTTCTTTTGTTATTGTCGAATATCTCGAGATTATCAATTTTAGACTTTTGTTGCAATAGGTTTTCTGCTGCCTGGAAGGGTGTATATACTTGTTTCTATATATAAACTCTGCGTAATATAATAGCGTCTTGGAAGATACATAGATTTAATTTCCATTTAATATGATGAAATATTTTCTCAAATTATAACTCAATTATAACTACTAAAATAAGTTATATATAACTTAATAAGCTAACATTTATTTGGTATTTAACGGTGCGTTTTCAGCACTGTAAACAATCCCTGCCATAAGTTTGTGATATATATATTTTGGGAGTGCTTGACACAAATAGAATATGGTGTGGATATAAGCCACTAACAAAATGTGAAATATGGCACTTGGCCTAAAACAGTTTAAAAGGTACAAGGAGTAATCAATGGACGTTAAGAAAAAACTGCGCATTAAAAAATGAATTCAACAAAAATAATGAAAAGCTTGTTCCCTTTTTGGTAGCATATATTGTTGCGAAACTTCAAGCGAGTAAGAGCAAATCACTAATAAATGAAATGTATTCATGAACTGTCATATAAAATTTTATATATAATTTATTTAAGAAGACGAATGCAATAATTATAATAAAAAGGAACATACAAATAACAACTCAGTTTCTTTTTGTTGAAGTTTTTCTTGTTCTATTAATATAACAAAAGGAAAACAAATCAAGAATAAAAATGAGATGCATTAGAATTACTAACTAAAACTTAGAAAAATAGAAATTTAAATATAATTCAGAAATGATTTTATCCGAGACAGCAGACAGTTTTCAAAATATTTTAATAGGAAGATAATAGACTTATAGGTCTTTACGATCTTTTCCCGACTTGGGTAATATTTTGGTTATTGACATTTCCATCTCTCTGCAAAGATTTTTTTGAGTTCATTCTTTGATCATTCATTTTCATTCGGGCGGAACGTAATAAGCTATTAACTTTTGCATTTCCATGCTGAAAATGAAACCTTCCAAATCAATAGGTATTCGGTATTGCACGTAAATGAAAAACAAAAAGTTACCAACAGAAAAGTAAATTCTTTCTTTAGCTCTGTCTTTTAACCCATTTTGTTCCAAGCTGCAAAAACATTTTAAATTATTATTCAAGCTCTGTTTTCTGGGGTAATACTCTAACTGAATACCAATGACCTTAAATCCGGCGACAGAATTTGACTATATAATTTATTTTTAAATCTTCTTTTTACAACCCTTATAAAATACATAAATTGAAAGGAGCAATTATTTTTAGAAAGCCAATGCAATTTACTATATTATATATACTATATAATACAACATAATAATAGAAAATATTGATTGGAAAATAACAAATATGACTGATCGGAAACTCGAACAGCAGCTCAAAATCAGTTGGGCTAATGCTCTATCGCAATCCAATGAATAATCCCAACCAACATGCATTTAATCTTCGGCATGCTTCTGACAGGAGTGTTATAAGGATGGTATTTATATTATGCTCTGTATTAAATTTTTACTTTCTAAAGCTTATGCAACGTGTTCTAATATTGAAATGGTTTTTTCATCTCTCGCAACTCGTCTCTTATTTATTTTAGTATTCCGTGTTTCTCGGATACCATCGAAGCCAGCCGGTTTTAATTTAAAGTAGTACTTTTTGGCATTGAAGAGGGTTGTATAATGTCTGCAATAAACGTGTTTAATTGTCAGTTCTTTAATATGTTAAATACTTTTGATGCTGTACGTTACCAAATTCATTCACCAGTGCTCCGAACACCCGTAACATTTGTTTGTTCTCGTTGTTGGCGCCGGGAGAGCCATCCACCGCCTGAAACATATCGACAAGCAGGTCAAGTCTGCTTTTTCAAGTGCTTCACCACAGACAGCTCTTATAGAGGATAAAAAGCGCACAAACATTCGTGTTTGCTCTTGACAATGGTGAGTGTGAAATGTTGCGATAAAGAAAGAGATTAACTTGCATCATGAAATCTGTAAAATTGTTATTGAAATCGGCTGAGAAACACCAGAGATATGTAACATTGAAGTTAACTCAAGTATGCAGTATACGCGTACACACTCACACATATACGTGCTAGCATTGACTGTACGCGCTAAGTATATGGTTCAGGCTATTTTCTAATCTGGATTTCTCGATTAGAGACTTCTTACTTGTTTTATGTTAAGTAATTCCGAACTAAAGTCCTATCAAACTTGAATTGGTATTTGTCCTACAATATTAATGAGTCCATTTGCGTATGCCGGAATACAACAGGCTTTAGGATAATTTCATAAGAACTGTAATGTAAAGGGCACCAGCAACAAATTTATAACACGAAAACCTCATATATTGTTTCTATATAAATCCACTAGAGACAAGACACAAGATCAGTGACGGCATCTGACCATTGATGACTCTGTTTTTCAGACAACTAACGAAACAAAAATAATTTTATATTAAAGTAGAACTCACACAAGTTAAATGCGCTTTAAGGATCAGTGTAAAATGAATTTACGTACGTGCCGTCATCAAAAACGCTTAACTTCAAAATCGTACACTACTTATTTGACGCACGACCGTGTTCAGAATGAATATAAATTACTTGGCAGGCGATTGATTACACTGTGAAAGCTACACGATAAACCATCATATTGCCTACAAATTTGATTACTCTAACTAAAAAGCTAGCCGGCTAGCTCGTCATCAAATTAGGTGACTAGCTAAAAAACTGTGAGATGTATGGATTTTTACCTTTTTAAAAGGCGGCGAGTATTCTATATCCGGAGAAATTAAGAAATAGATATTCCAAAATAGAAAGGGTACTTAGTGACACTTATAAGAAGTTAAACTACGCCCCCTATCGCCCCTAGTTCCCATTTTAAAAATTTTTGTTTTCTAGTCTTTTATTGGCTGTATGCTTTTGTTACTTATCTTTGACTGTCTGGATTGTTATCAGTTTGTAATGACCAATCACTGCTTTTAAAGAAGTAATGCAATTCACTGTCAATAAGCAAGAATATATTCAATATATTTTTGAAGTTGCTGGTCAAATAAAAGCTTTCAAAACTTCTAATATATTCGCAATGTTTTTGAGTTAATGAACCGTAAAAACGTGAATTTTTAAGAACCCAATGAAATTTGTCAATAACTATTTGCAGCTGCTGTTACAAGTTTTGTTTGTCTAATTGCGTCTAGACTGCACATTGCCATCTTTGTATTTGCCTATAAATGCAGCAGTTAAAATGGCGCACCTAATTGAACATAACTGAGCCGTAAATTTATAGTTATGTGTAAGCTTATATATAAGGATCAAGTTTACAGCTGATTTATAAAATATATAAACATATATATAAGCAATTCTTATTAAAAGAAGAACATGTAATCTTCGTCAAATCGACGAAAACATCCTAATAGCCTGCTATTCAAGCTGATTTTAAGTAGTTTACAGAAATCAAGCAAACTCGGCATAAACAACAAGCCAAGTAGGTTAATTTTAATAAGATGGACTTCGCGACTTATCGCAGACGTGGAGTCGTGGACCACAAGAAAGCGTGGTGAGGTAGATTACTACCTAACACAGATTTTGTCTGGACACGGATACTTCTACAAGTACCTTCACCGTATGGGAAAGGCAGCATCACCCCATTGTTGCAAATGGAACTGGCAGCGCCTAACGCTGAACCAGGAAACAGAGACAGAAATTCCACCGGATATATAATATAGTAAAGGTTATGCTTGAGAGAGATAGGATTTGGGGACGTGCGTTAAAATACGTGCAGAGAGTTCTGAGAGCCAAGAAACTCAATCTAGATCGAGCTCAGAGCGACTCTGAAATGCCTGACCAAGAAGTAGACGGCCTTTAGGGCCACAAGAAGGACCTTACCCTTGCCTTCTTAGTCGGTTTACTTGCTGTTGAGGCAGAGGAATCCGGCACACGGGTGGATATTCGGCTCATCACCTACGGCACGCAGTGTTTCCCTTCTCCAACATTCCAATTAAAAAAAAAAAATGTCCGTCCGTCCGTCTGTCCGGCCGTCTGTATATATGAACGCGTCGAAATCAGAGACTATAAGAGCTAGAGACTCCAGAACAGGAACATAAGCTCGCCTAATCCCTAGGCAGTACAAGTTTGTTTCAAATTTTCGATAACTTTTCAGAAATAATGACAATGTGAGAAATGTTTATTGAAATCGGTTGAAAAACACCAGAGATATGGCATTGAAGTTAAGAAAGTATGCACTATACGCGTACACACACATACTTTCAAGCACTGACTGTACGCGCTAAGTATGTGGTTCAGGCTATTTTCTAGTCGGGATTTCTCGACTAGAGCCTTCGTTTTTACTGCAGCGCTGCGAAAAATATCACGTTTTTGATCGACATTACTTTTAGCAATATTAGATCGGTTGAAGACACTCGAAAACATTTCTGCGAAACTATGGCATTGTTCCTTAAAATGTATGACCTTAACTAAACCGAAAACTCACAGCCTCTTTATTTATCGTATTTTTCTATACTTGGCGATTTACATTTCAGTTAATGTAGCGAAAACTAAAAACAGTACAAAGTTCGTCGAATCGAAGCAGCTTACCTGTTAGAGGTAAAGGAAAGTTTAAATTGAAAATTAAAATACAAAGCATACAAATGAATATCTGTCTTAGAAATTCTATTGTTATCCCATCAATTTATTAATCGTCGCGACAGCAATTAAAATGTAGAAATATTTCAAAGATTATGGTGTCAAATGGCGCCTTGCTTGACACCACCCAACGTCAAAGTGCGGGCAAACAACCTTCCATTTACATTAAGGAAAACGTTGTAAATGAACCCATTGAAAATGGGTAAAAAGGGTATACTAGTTTTATGCAAAAGTATGTAACAGGCAGAAGAAAGCATCTCCAAACCCATAAAGTATATATATTCTTGATCAGCATCAACAGTCGAGTCGATATAGACATGCCCGTCAGTCCGTCCGTCCGTCTATCCGTCTGTCCGTATGTATGAATGCGTCGATCGCAGAGACTATAAGATAAGAGACTCCAGATTTGGAATATAAGCTCGCCTAATCTCTAGACAGTACAAGTTTGTTTCAAATTCTCAATAACTCTTCCCGTTTCCGATATACACATGTGATCGATAACAACAAAATCTTGAATTTGAAAACATGTAGACGGCGTTTGAAACATTAGTCGAAATAATGACAATCTGTGAATTTATTGAAATCGGTTGAGAAACACCGGAGATATGTTAAGAAAGTATGCACTAAAAACGTACACATACACATATTTGCAAACAGTGGCAGTCGGCATTTCTCACCTAGAGCCTTCTCACTTGTTATGTCCAACTTTGTATCATACGTGATATACATATATGCATTTTGTAGAGTAATGAACGAAATCTTTAAAATCTGAAAAATTCAGGTTTGTAAATATGAATACAGTCAATTATGGGACATTAAAATTTAAAATAAAAACCATTTTTATTTATTTAGATTTTTTTAATTTTAAGCCGATGGTACGATGTTGCTTTATTTTGTCGAAAATGTGGGGAGTATAATTAGAAATTTTAAATGAGTTTTGTGAAAATTAAAACAACCTTAGTTAAAAGGGCCATAGTACAATGTGAATAGTGCCCTATAATAAAAGTAGTAATATATAAATAAAAGTTTCAGTTCTTTAGCTTTAAGGATGTGAACAAGACTTGCGTTCATAAAGGCAGACAGATTGACAGAAAGACGGACATTGGAAAAAACCAGTATACTCTTCTAGCTTTGGTTTTTGAGCAAACTTACATCTTTATTTGTAGTACATGTTTAATGATTCGCATCGTGTTGCTCAACCCAGTGACGCCAGGATACGATGTGGAAATCTCGAGTTACTACCACACCTGACACTATAATGACAACAAGTGCGCCAACAATAGGAACACCCTTTGATTTATTGACAGAAAAAAATTGTGTTTTTTTATCACAACAACTAGCCAGCGAGAAAAGACAAGCACACCCAGGACGTTAGCAAAGATATTGTCAACAAACAATCGAATGAACTGGGCCAGCCCGACTTGCCAGCTAAATATATTGTTGATATTATTTTAATCTATGAGTCTCGCATCACCAAACAAAATATGGTTCTTTGTCACGTTGTTAGTTTGTGTGAGGAAAAAATCACCAATTACGAATAATAGTGCATTAAATATGTACATATTTATGTATTTAATTGGACATTTAATAAGCCTGAACGCAAATAAACAATAATCTTATTGTACAGACAAGAATCAAATATGAATAATGCAGCTTTACTGAGTTCTCCTGCATTTTGCTGTAGTGGAATCGGGGTATTAGACCTTTGGTAAAATGTTAATAAATGAATGTTTCTCACACCATATTGAACCAAAATGCAGGGAACTGCATTTTATTAGTATATAAGGATTCGAAAGAATAAATCAGTATATATTTAAAACTCGCATTTGATTGACGCGTAACATGTTTCTTCCGACGAAACATAATTCTTCGATGGAAACGGCCAGACGGACATGGCTATGTAGACTCGACTGTTGATGCTGATCAAGAATATATATGTATATAAACTTTATACGGTCGGAGATGAATTTTTACCCATTTCATGTGTACAGTGTATACAAATAAAAACAATATCTGTGTAATGTGATACAGACGTATTTAGAAGTTGGTCGAGTTTGGTGAAAGAATGAATTCCCGCAAGAAATTATTTGGTTTTATCTTACCGAATATGATCGGCAAGTGCGCCGAAGAACTCTCGTTAACTATGCAGATACATTAGCCATTAAGCTGTTTCCAAACAGATTTTTTCTAATTAAATTGCTACCAGATATATGTGCTTTTTAGTGTATTATTTGTTAATTTTGTTTTATGCCTTTATTTTTTCTAGCACCTTTTGCTGGCGTTAAAAATTTGCATTATTAAAGCGTCTTTCAGATTGTGAAATAAGATAACAAGATACAGGTAAGTCGGTCTGTAAGTTACGATACGATTTGATACTTGTAATTCAAATTTTTATTCTGATTGTCATTATTTAGTCTAATCTTTGAAACTGCAAATTCAAGATTTTGTTGCTATCGATCACATGTGTATATTGGAAACGGGGAAAGTTATCGTAAATTTGAAATAAACTTGTACTGCCTAGGGATTAGGCGAGCTTATGTTCCAAATCTGAAGTCTCTAGCTCTTATAGTCTCTGAGATCGACGCGTTCATACATTCGGACAGACAGACGAACGGTTACCTTGTTCATAGACTCCTTGAACAGCAAATTCCTATCATTAGCCAAACCAGAGGAAAATTCACTGGTGCGGATCTCGCGGAGACTTAACTGGCGTTAACAACCCTTTTAACACTGTTAGTAGCCAGCCTTCAACACATGCACTCAGAAATACTAGACGTACTAACTGGAATCCCCCACCGTACAATAAGTCCAAAATTGATTTCTCCCGAACATCTAAGGGAACAATTGAATCAAATACTGGATCATTTGCCACCATATCAAATGGTACCAGTGACATCATCCAACGTTATTATTAGTACAGTATTATGCGAGCAGAAGGCATTGTCACTGACACTCATCAATCTTTATACTACTACCACTAGTGTCAACATCAATATTAGGGACTCACCAAACTGGCGATTATTTGAGCTTAAAACATGTATTATAGCTGATACACAACAGATGACCTGCAACTCTGCCGTTCATTACAAAATGAAGAACATATGCTTTAACCGTCAAGCTATGTTTAATGTTAATAATCGGTGTGAGTTTCAACTCTTTAACAACAAAACACCAACAATGTGTCAAGTAACTCACAGAACAACCAAAATGGTATGGACAAAAACCCAACGTCCTAATAATTTGATTTTTGCAATGCATTCTGTAATGGAACTATGTAATATCTACTATACAAATAAAAGACACCGGATTACTATCGCTGTCAACAGCAGCGTTAGTCAGGATCAGTATGACGGCTGCAAAGATTAAAACAAGTCCAAAGAACTTCGACATTTTTTGCTGATTGAGGAAGTTTTAATATGTTGCTGTATTTACGGTTAAGTGAAATCTAATCTGCTCAAACACAGCAAACGCTTTTATAGCACTTGCCAAAACAAGGAGAGAAAAGAATGAAAGAATTAATTTCTGATATTTGTAATAAATAAAAGCAGCTAGGCGCCAAAACAAAAAAGCCACTAGTCTCAGGTATTTATCAAAATTTTTGTTAATATACTTGAAAAGTAGATATTAATTTGGTTATAAAATGCGTAGAGCATATAAGGAAACATATCCGACTACATTAAGTATGTACATTCTTGATCAGCATCGCGAGCTAAGTCGATATAGCCCAGTGCGTCTGTCCGTCTCTTTCAATTAAAACTAGTCAGCAGTTAGATCATTTGTCAAATCGGCCAGATGGGACTGATATATCTTATAGCTGCCATACGAATGCATCTTTGACAAAATTGTACTATTATGAACATGTATGTTTTTCAAGTGTATATAATATTCGCTATGCCGAAGATAGCTTCCTGGTTTTGTTTTTTTTTTTTTTTGTTTTACTCCATATAAAAATAATAAAAAAAAATATTTAATTCAAGTTAGAAACGGGTTTCGTAAAAGAACAAACGACTAAGAAGCTTAGTAGTTGGGAATTCCAATAGCCTAAAAAGTAAACAAATCGCGAGACGCTTATATAAAACAAGTAAAAATGTTGCAGCCGGGGGCAACAGACTACAAAATACTGTGATACCAGAGTACTACGTAAATAGTTTTTTTGCAAAGAGGGTATTTTTGCAACCTTAAAAAAATGTTTTTCGGGGACATTTTGAAGATTAGCTGAAATGCGGTGAGAATAATAAAGGCGTGTCGACTTGTTATCAATTTTTCAGCCCTCAGTGAGCGAAGCGCTTTTATATTATCCCTTTTTTGGCGCACAAATGGACCAAGATATTTGCAAAGTTTTGTAAGGGTGTCGAAAAAGTTACGTTTATCCAAAGTTACAACCAAAATGGTATGGACAAAAACCCAACGTCCTAATAATTTGATTTTTGCAACAAATTCTGTAATGGAACTATAAACCGTATATAACATCTACTATACAACTAAAAGACACCGGATTACTATCGCTGTCAACACGCAACAAAGAAATTATCATCAGTACTTTCAACATCATTATTAGTCCAGTGAGAAAAAGCTATGCTCACTTTGGCGACATAATCAAGTCAAACATCACTCAAACCCCTTTAACGAAACTCAACAGCTCAGACCACAAGGAACAAGAAAATCTGGATGACTTGGAGCTAAAATTTAAC
Source organism: Scaptomyza reducta (assembly GCA_035044485.1). Classification (NCBI taxonomy): domain Eukaryota; kingdom Metazoa; phylum Arthropoda; class Insecta; order Diptera; family Drosophilidae; genus Scaptomyza; species Scaptomyza reducta. The sequence goes on from JAWNNV010000460.1 coordinate 86,021, forward strand.
GCATTCAACAAACAAGAACTGCCCGACCTAGTAAATAAAGTCCAACATCATCATCTTAGTGGTATTCGCCTATGCACTGTGGAAGAAACGGTTTTGGTCCTAACAGCCATAATGAATGAGGCCGCCAATACAGTCGTGCCATCAGCATCCCCAAGGTGATTCACACTGGATCTAAATGTTGCTTGAACACTGGTTCGAACGGCCAGGAAATGTTTAGCTGCATATAAGTTAACAGAAAGTTAAATCATAGACCATAATAATCATAAAACAAACTTTGTATGAAAAAATGCTTATGCTTATGGAAGTTTCGGAGCCAACCGTCAGCACGACCGGAAAACAGTATGGATAGAGCTAGGGGCAGCTAGTCCACTCTCACCCGGTATGATGCCACACGGTCTTCCAGCTTCTCGATAAAACTTAGTGGATCCGAGAGGGCGTCAAAGATGATACCTTAGCAATTTGTCCGCCAGCCCAAGCACCTTAAGGTGATGACAATCTTTCTTACGATCGCGACTTTCCGGACCCAAGGATACGGCCGGCGAGCGAGCATGGCTTTGTGCAAAGCATGTAACAGGCAGATGGTTGCATTCCCGACCCCATATATATATTCTTGATCAGCGTTAGCAGCCGAGTCGATATTGTCATGTCCGTCTGTCTGTCAAATTATAACTATGTGAACTATACAAATTTTAACTATGTGTAAAGGGTCCATTTGCGTTTCTTCATATGATTAACATGACATTTGCCAAAAACTGCATCCAATTACATATTTCCTCGTGCTTCGCCTCCTCGCTCACAAGAAGACGTCTGCAATAATTAGATACTATTTTGAAAGTTACTAAAGTGATGTGGTTTTAAATCTCTTTTCACACCCTGAACTCTTGAAATAGGGAAATGGGTATAAAAGTTTTGTACAACTGTTTGTAGCCGGTTAATACAAGAATGCCTATCGATAAAGCTTTAGTTACTTCAATATTCTTCTATGGAATTAAAATTTTTGCCCACTGTGATATTGCTAGTCAGAAAATGCTTATTTAATAGAATGGCACGCTATGTCTTTTCACTTAAACGATATGAAAATGTTACATGTTGTGTCAATTGTATCTTTACTCAAAATAACTGGACTAAACATACAGAATTTCAACTCTGCTCCATCAGATTATAGCTAAAAAAAAACGCCTTATTGTCTATAAAAAAAATATAATACTGTTTGTCCTAGAACTAAAACTTGGATTCACTGACAAGCACTTCTTTATATGGGTTGCTTCTGTATGAAGGCCATGATTAACTCTTCTCACTTCCCATACACACATGTTATCGATAATACTAAACTATTTAATTTGAAAATTCTTTAACGTGTTTAAGAAATTAAAGACAAAATGCATACAAGCATATATAACTGTATATGTTAAGCGAAATTCAGTACGACAGCAATGTGTAGCCTGGTATCGCTAGTTAACAATAAATAAGCTTAAAGGCCGTTTCCATTTTGGTTATTGGTTTTATTAATTCGAATTACAAAATAAACGATACATCAAGTGGCTGGATTTACAAATGTATTATAAGAAGTGGGGCACAAATGTATTGGGATCGATTATTGGGGCCACCTCCCAGGGATAAACAATCGAGCGCCCTGGAATACGATTGTAGGCAGCTGAATATGAAAAAAAAAATTAAAAAAGTTGGCCTGAATGCTTGACTTGAAAAAATTAAATTAAGTTACCGATAATCTTATTGATGGCCGTCTGTGCGTCCAGAATTTGTTGGCCAGGTGTGGGTGCAGCGTTAGCCAGGATCAGTATGACGGCTGCAAAGATTAAAACAAGTCCAAAGAACTTCGACATTTTTTGCTAATTGAGGAAGTTTTTATATGTTGCTTTGTTGACGGTTAAGTGAAATCTAATCAGCTCAAACACAGCAAACGCTTTTATAGCACTTGCCAAAACAAGAGAGAGAAAAGAATGAAAGAAATTAATTTCTGATATTTGTAATAAATAAAAGCAGCTAGGCGCCAAAACAAAAAAGCCACTAGTCTCAGGTATTTATCAAAATTTTTGTTAATATACTTGAAAAGTAGATATTAATTTGGTTATAAAATGCGTAGAGCATATAAGGAAACATATCCGACTACATTAAGTATGTACATTCAGCATCGCGAGCTAAGTCGATATAGCCAAGTGCGTCTGTCCGTCTCTTTCAATTCAAAATAGTCAGCAGTTATATCATTTGTCAAATCGGCCAGATGGGACTGCTATATCTTATATCTGCCATACAAATGCATCTTTGACAAAATTGTACTATTATGAACATGTAGGTTTTTCAAGTGTATATAATATTCGACATGCCAAAGATAGCTTCCTTCTTTTTTTTGGATTTTTTTTTTTGTTTGTTTTGTGTTACTCCACATAAAATTTAATTCAAGTTAGAAACGGGTTTCGCAAAAGAACAAACGATTAAGAAGCTTAGTAGTTGGGAATTCCAATAGCCTAAAAAGTAAGCAAATCGCGAGACGCTTATATAAAACAAGTAAAAGTGTTGCAGCCGGGGGTAACAGACTACAAAATACTGTGATACCAGAGTACTACGTAAATAGTTTGTCTACAACATTTTTGCAACCTTAAAAAAAGTTTTTCGGGGACATTTTGGAGATTAGCTGTAAATCGGTTAGAATAATAGACTATGCTAAGTTCATTCAAAGTGTCTTTCGAAAGCGAAAGGGTACCAGCTAAAGCTTGTAGACAAAAAAAAAACAATAACCAAACAGCTGAAAGGCGCAAAAATCTCAGAAGGTAAGCAATTTTATTAAATTAACAATTTTAAGAATACATATTTTTTTTATATATATTTAATTAATAATTGATTGCAGCATAAGGAGACTCCAACTGCCCGTGATTTGGAGAATACTTTTGGACTTGTGGAATGAGAATGCTTGAATGCTTCTTGGGGGCGCGCAAAAATTGTCAAAACTGATTGGGGGATGGCTAAAATAGGGCCAAAATAATGATATAGATACGTATTTATATAAATAAAGATATTTAGCTTTTCGTATTGGATCGCGAAACGAATGGCGTCGCGCCATCCACCTGGGAGCTCTATGAGCCAGTAGATAAAATATTCTGGGTGTCCCAGGTGGAAAACGTTAAGGCTATTGCCGCGGATAGCTAGTTTTCATAAGCACATACTTATATATACATAAGTTTGTTTACCTTAACTTAGGGAGAATATTAATGCGAGAAGCAAACAATTATACATATTGATGAAATTTGTTATTTATATTTATGTTTAAACTATTTTTAAAATAAAGTGCCTTTTCATTTCAATTATGTTTCAATGGTAAAGTAGTGGCTTAAAACGCTGCGAATAGTTTCAGCATTGTTGTTGGTGGTACCGAGCTCATAGGCCCAAGCTGCTTGCTTTCGCTGAACTGGCCTATCAGTTTCCTAACTATATTTAAAAGAGCATTTATGCTCATTAAACAGGTTATGTAAAATGCAACAACAAATTACAATACTTTTGTTATGGCGTGAACCATTTTTTAGAGTTTTGCCCATACGACGTCACCGTTCCGTGGAGCATTTTTAGTCTTTTGCCTCAACAACTCATCGATATTTTGACAGATTATAGTGGAATGCCTTCGGTGTCTCTAGAGCATTAAAGGAAATGGGGGCTTTATGATGGTTGAGGAAAATTTAAACGCTAAATCAACCAATATCACGACGGGCTCACAAACTTCGCAAATAATTTTAGAGTTTGCCCTGAAGTTTGTGCAGTGATCGCTTTAAAATCGACTTTCAAAAAGCTGAGAATCGTGCACATGATCGGTTGCACCTACGTTCATGCACGTAAATCCTTAATCTATATCTTATATATCTTTATCATACATACATTTTTTGCAATCAACTCAGTTTTCTGTGGGCGGATTAATATTTATTGGCAACGTATTAGAAACCAGAAGCACACATAAAGTAGTCAAAATAATAGGTACCTGGCCAACTGGACTGGTAAAACATATTCAATATGGGTCCGACAGCAATTATTTTTATCTAAAGGAATAGCTTGAAGAAATGCTGTGTCCCGGGCAACCGATAAACTAGCATGCTGAACATCTATTGAAGCGGAACGTCCATACCGTTTGTGAATATACAGTTTGAAAATACAGTGTTTACACAATGTGATAAATTTTTTTTTTTCACTTTAGATCTATAAGGGACACAATGCGTGTTGTTAATTTTTTTTAAACGTATTAAACAAACTTAAAAAATATTAACAAAGAAAAATAAAAAATACTAACAAAGACACACAAGGATTTAAACAATAATTAATATTTTGTATCTCCACCGTTTTCATCAATTTTTTGAGATTTTGGACGTATTTTAAGGGAATATTTTGTCATTCCTCCTAGATTACCCCCTTGCGATCATTTTTATTTTTTGGACACAGATTTTCAATTGAGTTGAGATCTGTGCTTTGGGAAGGTGTATCGAACACCTTTTTACAGTTAAAAAGCATCCAGCACCTCACAAAAGCTGGTTAGCCATCATTTATAAATCCAAATTTGTTGGCACTGGCTGCCGAATGTGTGCTCAAAAAAACTAAATAATAAAAACTTTACCGTCAGTATACTATTTTTGATTTCCAGTGTTTTCAACGGCTTGCGCCAGCACGCGCGGACCCAAGCACAAAGCGACCCACCTACAACCCGTCCGAACGAGGGGCGCACCGCGTAGCGTGCGGTCACGAAGATCGTGATCATGTAGACATATTTCACATGACTATTTTTTAAGAGAGCAAATAGGAGTGGCAATATGTATTAAATAGGAAAGATCGTTATATGTTGCACATAAGATCCGGAAAGGGTTATGGATAGCATAGTTAGAGTAACAAGCTTGAAGCGCTATAGGTACAAAATTTCTAGTATTTCTAATAGGTACTGCAAAGTTAATTTGGTTGATTAGTACAGAAGAATCATTTTCACCATTTATTAATTTGTGGAAAAAGATTATTTCTAGCATTTTTAGTAAAAGTGTACTATGGTCGGAAGGTAACTTAATGTTATTATCCCAATTAAGACCCCGAAGTGAAAAGAGCAGGAATTGTTTTTTGCACCGATTCTATTCTATCCTGATGAATTATGTGTGTAAACACTTTCATGTCAGTTGAATTTAGTGCCTTTGTTAATAATTATTATTTTTAAGTTTTGTTTAATAGGTTTAAGAAATATTTATAACAAGTAAGAAGGCTCTAGTCGAGAAATCCCGACTAGACTATACCCTTAACCCTATACTTTACGAATACAGTCAGTGCTTGAAAGTATGTGTATGTGTGTGTGTGTGTGTGTGTGTGTGTGTGTACGCGTATAGTACATACTTTCTTAATTTCATGCTCCATATCTCCAGTGTTTCTCAACCGATTTCAATAAAATTTTAACAGATTATCATTATTTCGTCTAATGTTTCAAACTGCATCAAAAAGTTTACCAAATTCAAGATTTTCTTGTTATCGATCACATGTGTATATCGGAAACGGGAAGAGTTATCGAAAATTTAAAACAAACTTGTACTGCGCGGGGATTAGGCGAGCTTATGTACCAAATCTGGAGTCTCTAGCTCTCATAGTCTCTGAGATCGACGCGTTCATACATACGGACGGACAGACGGACATGGCTATATCGACTCGGCTGTTGATGCTGATCAAGAATATATATACTTTATTGGCTCGGAGGTGCTTCCTTCTGCCTGTTACATACTTTTGCACAAAACCATTATACCCTTTTTACCCATTTTCAATGGGTTCAGGGTATAAAAAAACGAAAAGTAAGAAAAACATTTGTTCCAATTGTAATGTCAGAATCTCGTTGGAAGACATCCAACTAATGGTAGACAGTAGAAATCGATAGGACAACACATTGATCAAAATCATACAAGTCTTGGATTGCGAAATGCATTAGCGCAGTAGTGCAGGGATGGCCGTACGAGTTAGGTCAAGGGTGCAGGGAATCTGCTAGTCCAGCTTACTTAACTGGAGTGTTTTTATTTATTATTTTTACCGTCAATATAATAAGAACATTTATTATTTGTGAGTTTATACTATACTAGTTTCATGTAAAAAATAACTAGCTCAACAACGAGACTAGACTACACCGACGGTCATTGTATGTTTATGAGAGTGTGCATGCATATGCAGAAATTCCCTTCACTAGCTTCGGTGGTGAGATGTTGATAGCCCCCACTCACATTGGCCAATACTGGCCCGCTGTAGTGCCGCAGTGGACTACGTTTACAATTCAGTCTACCCAGACACAGAGTGTGAGGGAGATTCTGATTCTGAACACTGATTTGTGTCTCTCGTGTGTAGGACAGAGAGAGTTGCTACTTATTTCCCCATTTGGTGTATTGGAGGAAGATTTAGTATGTTGTCAAGGGTCTCGTTGTTCTGAGAGATCGTTGTAACCAGTTTTACGGTGCGCTACACTTTACCGAGCTATGATCTAATTTTTTCTTGCTGACACTCCGCACAGCAAGATGAGACGAATGACAGCCATAGACAGCCACAACCGATCGAGGAATTTTTAACATTCCAGTAAAGCACCTTTACGTGCTCGTCAATCTGATTTCATCTGGGATAACGTTGTTGAATGTCTTTCCAGACGAAAGACTATTACAGAGACCTTCTTGTGATGGGCGCTTTTTCTCTGTAAAGATAAAAGCGTGGAGCGCCGTTTCAGTTGATGAAAATTATTGGTCAAGATTGATTTTCTAATGTTAGTGCCTACCGTCGTTTCTAATGTCTTAAAGCTCAACTTTCGTAACCTCTGTGGGGTCGTTTGAGAGGCTTTGTCTGCCTTAGAATCGATTCCACCGTCAAGATACCAGTAAAAATTCTTTGAAGTTTATGGCAGTAACCCCTGCTTGATGGAGGCTGGGATAAAACCATCAGGCCCTAGGTAATTGAAGGGCGTAAATTGTTTATAGCCCATTGAATAATATCTTTTGAGAAAAAATCATTAAAGCCCTGTGGCTCATATTCTCCGTTGGTGGCAGGTAAAGATACCTAGGGTGAGCAACCAGGAAAATTGGAGAGAGACACGAACGATATACACGGATTACAACCAGTTTGAAGCCGCGGCGGTGGCTAGGGTCTCAGCAGTCTGTTCTCATTTATGATGAGGATCACCACCAATGCTAGGGGCTTAGCGGAGGATTTGACACAAAACCTGGCGCATGGTCTACTGGGCAGAGCCTTCAGTCGTCAGTAAATAGCTTTTTTATTAAGCGCGTTGGTCCATTCGCCATCAGAGCATCGGGGTTGCGACCGCCAGACTGCTCCATTAGGTCTACGACCCAATCCTGCACCAATTCATCTCTTAAAGTGGCACACTACGTGCTCCAGAAGCCATGCCAGAATGACGCTTTGTGTATTTGAGTTCATTTTGATTCCACGATAATGGCAATATATATTTAAATCAATGCAATTACACGTTATACCCCCACGAACACACACACATATTACAATAACCGTTATTAATGACCAAAAAAATGGAAATGGCACAATAGAGACAAAAACAGCAACTAAGCATAAACCTACTATAAACCATTACCCTTGGGTAAACACAATATACGTTTATAAAAAATTGTTTGTTTTGAAATAGCAGACGGAGGAAGGATATACATTCAAAAGTTTCAAAGTGAAGTCAAAAGCCCTACAAGGGATTAGGTGTCAAGTAGTTTCGAAATTAAAAATAAAGCTCAGCCTATTTAAATCATTCGTTATTGCCAGAAAACTCCCAACCAGTTTAAGGATTGATGTGGAATGAAGTAGTATTATCCTCAGTCATCGCAAACAAAATTATGCGATTCCGTAAATTACAACTTTTGAATTTGCAAAATACAGTTTTTAAAGTCCCTCGTTGCTTTTCAATCTATTGCCGAATAGTGTCTGTTGGTTTAAGAACTGTTCCGAAGAATCTTAATGCTAGCAAAACTTCGGAAAACTTATTACTGGCAGAACTTTGCTGGTTAACTTTATCTATTTGACAACGTCTAGCCACATGTACATCAACTTAACTTTTTTTTATTGAAGATATCGGTATTACAAAATTAAGCGTTTAGGCCGACAAACGGGTTTAAACTTTTTTCCGCGATACAAATCAATAACATACATTTGTCTGTTGAAGAAACTCAACTTTTTCAACTTTACCCTAGAGTATGAGCTTTGTCTATAGCTGGACTTAAGGGAAAACACATTTTAAAAATTGCTTTATCGTGTAAGTACTAACTTCTGATATCTTTAAGCGTGCTTTCTTAATAAATGATCAGAAATCGAGCATCACTGGTACAGGATTCATCTGGATAGATAATAGAATCGATGCAAAAACAATTCCTGATCTTTGCACACAGGGGTCTTAACTGTGACAATAACATTAACTTAACATTGACCATTACTAACTTTTACGTCGTTCTCTTTTTGATCGCAGAACAATGTTAGTAGTAAATCATATTATCACAAACTAAGTTTTGCAGTTCCAATTAGAAATTCCGTTTGTATGTACTTAATTCTCATACAACTTGTTATTCTTTCTATGCTATCCATAACAATTTTCTTATTCTTTTTTTTCATATTATGTATTACTGTGCTGAATTTAATGTTTTAAGCAGCCAAAAAAATAGTTTTAATCAATACATTAATCTTTCTGTTACTCACTAACCTACCCTGTGTTTTATGCAAATGTTCTGCTTACAATAGGTATGTATATACATAAATACATGTGCAACAATTTTAAGTTTGTATTCAAGGTTGCTTAAATCGGAAACTCAAAACACAATTTATATTTTACCCGAGTGCTTGTAATTTTCACTTTAAACAACAGGGCTGTGTTGCTCCATGACATGGTAGCATATGCTGATATTTGTCTTACGTATGGGTTGTTGACTAGCTGGGTGGTTAAATGAGCGGCTGGGTGGTTAAGTTGGTTTACTACTTGTAACTCATGCATAATTAATGATGCTGTGACGCGGTTGCCTTTAGCGCTCGGGGAATGTAACTTGACATTTGTAATTTTTTTTAATCATTTATCTTGTTTGCGCACTGTGCCAAAACCCATCAACGCGTCGTTTGCTTTTATCATAACATTGAAATCACAGACATCTTTCCCCGTAGAGCAAATATACTCCCTGTGATCTCTTAATCCCTATATACATCCACACCTATATCACAGAAAGGGAAATATAGAAAATACAGAATAGAAAAAGTAAATAGGCTCTCGACTAGAAGATATCCTGAACCTTAGATCCTAAACGTACCGCCAATGCTGCTCTACTGAGCCAATAATTAATATCTTAAATCTTCAATATCCGCGTATCCGACATCAATTAAAATTTTCACAGATCTTCCTTATTTCGTCGATAGTTTCAAAGGTATTTCCAAGTTTTCCAAATTCAAAATCTTATTGTTTTTCCATGTAAATGTTGGAAACAGGATGTGTTATCGCTAACAAACTTGTACTGCCTAGGGCTTAGGCTAACTTATGTTCCAAATAGTCTCTGAGATCGACGCAATCATACATACAGGTGGGCATACCGACTCGGCTGTTGATGCTGACCAAGAATATATATACTTTATGAGATCGGAAATGCTTCCTTCTGCCTGATAAGCATTACATACAAAACTATAATACCCCTTTTACCCATTTGTAATGAGCTTAAGGTATAAAAATACATTAGTGTGAAATAGAGAAAGGAATTGTGGTTTTGCGAAAAAGTATGTAACCTAAAAATGAGAGAGAGAGAGAGAGAGTAATTGGGGCCGTGTGGCCGTGAGCTGAGCTTTTAGACAAGGCCTTCTTTCTGTTGCAGTTTGAAATATTGTCTAAATCGTCCGACAGGACCACTATTTCATATAGATGTCATACAAATTCAAGAGATTTTACCATGAAAAACAAGTAGGCTTTGCAAGTGTATATAATATTCGGTATGCCGAAGATAGCCACATGTTTTTTTAAAATACGAGTGAACTGTATTTTGTCAATTTGCTCTGCCATTCGAAAACGGAAGATTTTCAATAAAAACAAATGATTTGAGCTGTTGTCAAAGTTTTAGACGCGATTATCTCGAAGCTACTTGTTGAAATGGCTGCAAATTGGCTGAAAATGCACGTAATAAACTCTAGTTTCGTGTAAACTCGAAAATTTGGATTCAGACCGAAAAAGGGTACATTTTCGAAAGTATTGCTTGTGGTATATCTCCGTTATTTATTGTACGATCCCATAGTTCACATCGTAAACTGAACAAAACCCACCTACCCTTCTTACTTTTCGATTATCCGTTCCCGAGCAATTGTTGCAGCCGTTTGCTTCTACCCTAATTTCCTGGTCAATTTTAAAGTGTCCCACGACAAAACCCCTTGCAACAACACTAAGAGCAATTCGAATTCAATTCTAATTTAATCAAATATTTATAATATGAAAAAACAGTTGTTGAAATCACTAATAGCATTTTGTAATTGAATTTATTGTAAACCCTTGCAAAGTTGCAAGTTTACCCTGCCCAGTTACCTTAAATTAAAACAAGTGAGAAGGCTCTAGTCGAGAAATACCGACCCTGCACCCTATACTAAGCGCGTACAGTCATTGCTTGCATGTATGTATGTATGTATGTTTTTTTATACCCTGAACCCATTGAAAATGGTTAAAAAGGGTATAATGGCTTTGTGCAAAAGTATGTAACAGGCAGAAGGAAGCATCTCCGACCCCATAAGATATATATATTCTTCATCAGCATCAACAGCCGAGTCGATATTGCCATGTCCGTCTGTCCGTCCGTCTGTCTGTATGTATGAACGCGTCGATCTCAGAGACTTTAAGAACTAGAAACAGATTTGGGACATAAGATCGCCTAATGCCTAGGCAGTACAAGTTTGTTTCAAAATTTCGATAACTCTTCCCGTTTCCGATATACACAAGTGATCGATAACAACAAAATCTTGAATTTGGAAAACTTTGAGATAGCGTTTGAAAAAATAGACATAAATAATGACAATCTGAGAAATTTTGCAAATATGGAGCATTGAAATTAAGAAAGTATGAACCATACGCGTACACATACACACACTCACACATACTTGCAAGCAGAGACTGTACGCGTAAATTATAGGGTTCAGGGTTTAGTCTAGTCGGGATTTCTCGACTAGAGCCTTCTTACTTGTTTTTTATTATTAATTTATTAATAAATACACAAAGCTAGGAATATAGTAGGCCTTGAACTATGACTAAATTTATACTAAACTGTAAACTTAAGATCTTTTTTTCCGCTGCTCTGGAGGGTCTTCCGTAAAGCATTCAAGCTTTCAGACGACTGAGCTTGCACATAGACGATGGATATAGTTGACCCTTCCTCAGTTCCTGAAAATCGATTGTCTGGGCCTTTTCGCGTCGTCGTTGTCGCTATATGCATTATAGAGCTCCGATGCCTCACGCACATGTTCGTCGATGGGAGTCATTCCGGATATGGCCAGGGCTGCGACATCTGACACCGTTCTGAACGAGCTGCAGATAGTATTTGTGCGATACGAGGCCTCAATGCCTCACTTATAGGTTCGGGTTTGCATGGCGACGTAGCAAATCGGTTCTGCATACACAATCGTCAACCGTAGAACGGTGTTCAAGAGCAATCGGCGCTTGTGCCTGGGGGCCCTCGTGTTAAGCATCATTCCTGTTCTGGCTACCTTTCTGGATATCTCCTGAAGGTGCTAGCGGAAGAAGAGCCTCGTATCCAGCATTACGATCATTTGCAAGTATGTCTGTGTGTGTATACGCATATACTGCATACTTGACTCAAATTTCCAAGCTTTCCAAATTCAAGATTTTATTGTTATCTCTAGCTCTCATAGTCCCTGAGATCGACGCATTCATACATAGATACGGACAAGGCTATATCGACTTGACTGTTGATGTTGATCAAGAATATATATACTTTATGCTTATTTTCACAAAACCATTATACCCTTTTTAACCATTTTCATCCGGTTCAGGGTATACGATAAGATAACGTTGCAGTCCAACGCAACCAACTACGGAATACTCTGATACCAGTCTAAAAACAAGGCTGAGATATAGCGTGTAAATTTGGGTGCAGATCTGTGGTGGATGTATTTAAAAACCAAGTTTGATGACTTTAGCCTAAAAACTGTGGAAGATATGGGCAACCCCGTTCTTAAAATACGGTGGCTGGGAGGGGCATGTTGGGAGTGGCGTCCAATCTTTATGGAAGCAGATCTTTTGCGAAAAACACTAAATCTGGTGACTCAGCTTTTCCAATGTGGGATATATGTGTGTTTCATCGATTCGCGCATCAAGGTGTCTCGATTTAACAGCCCCCTTTAAAGTAGCTCACAAATTTAACACTTTGTCTAACAAACACATGGACCTATATATTTTCAGTCTCTAGCTTTAAAGGTGTCGAAGAAAGTTGCGTTCATACACACGGACTCACAGCATGACGGTCATTCTATACAACCAATATACTCTTTACCTTCGGTATCAGAGTATGCAAATTATATGATAATAGTTAAATAATTACCCATGAAATGGAAAAAAAGGGAATAATAGTGCGTTTACACAGACGACTCTAAAAAAAACTTAGTGACATTGGCAAAAGCCTTTGGAATCAGCTGTTTTTTGTTTCCTTTTCCTTGCGAGACAAGCTGCAGCTCTACTTATTTAAAATTTGAAATTTAAACAAAATTATAAACTATCGTATTTGGAGTATTTTTATAAAGCTTCATTCATGACATCAGATTATGAATATTATTAAAATACAAGCACAAATATTCGAATTATGATTATTATTTTTGATAATAAACATGATTTAAAAACAAGTAGTCGAGAAATCCCGACTACAGTATACCCTGAACCCCATACTTTAAGTGTACAGTCAGTGCTTGCAAGTATGTGTGTGTGTGTGTGTGTACGCGCATACTTTCTTAATTTCAATGCTCCATATCTCCGCTGTTTCTCAACCGATTTCAATAAATGTCATTATTTCGTCTAATGTTTCAAACTGCATCAACAAGTTTTCCAAATTCATGATTTTGTTGTTACCGATGCCATGTGTATATCGGAAATGGGAAGAGTTATCGAAAATTTAAAACAAACTTGTACTGCGCGGGGATTAGGCGAGCTTATGTACCAAATCTGGAGTCTCTAGCTCTTATAGTCTCTGAGATCGACGCGTTCGTACATTCGGACGGACAGACAGACAGACGGACATGGCTATATCGAATCGGCTGTTAATGCTGATCAAAATTATATATATACTTTATGGGGTCGGAGATGCTTCCTTCTGCCTGTTACACACTTTTGCACAAAACCATTATACCCTTTTTATCCATTTTCAATGGGTTCAGGATATAAAATAAACATTTTGGCAACACATCCGTCAGTTAATTAAGTTTAATAAATAAATGCTCTTGGTTTTTAATAAAACCATTGAGCTACTCGCAATTGCGCTGACCTAGTATGATAGAAAAGCCAAATAAAATAATTGATTTATTAGAATGTAGCATAAACAGGCACATTTAGTTATACACTTTAAGACCTAAAACTCACCAAAAAATAGACAAGACTCGATTGTTGAATACATAAAATATATCTTATCTTGTTATAAAATAACCCAAGAATAGAATTGCATAGAAGCAAATAATAATTTTCATTGCATTCAAAACTTAATTTTTTTTAGTTATGTTTAGCGCGCTTACAATTCTCTGGTGCTGGACTATCGATATTTAATTGACATGCGCACATCCATCGATAACCCAACAGCTGGCTGCTGAGTGTATGTACTCATACAATATGGCGTTGCTTTGTTAAAAACTTGTAAATGTTGAGTCTTTCGCTTAAACGTATCGAAAAATTATAATAAAAGGTTCCTTGCCACTTTGTGAAGTTTATGAGCTGTGCTAAAAACAAAAAAAGAAAAACTTTTTATTGAATTGTTTGATGGGCCGGCGTAAATCCAGCGTTTAGCAAACAAAAATATGGAATTGGAAATAACGCCAGCATCGACCACAAATGGAGGGTCAACAAATGCCGACGAGCTCGGAACCGAGGCGGCAGTGGCACCTTTAGCCAGCGCAAATGTATGGAAGGGCAACGCCGGTGCTCCCGAAGCAGAGGCAGTCGCTGTCAATGTTTGTAACAGTAAGGAGGAGGTTCGTTTTGATAAGGGGGCTTTAACATATCATACCAGTAAAAACTCCCAACATTTTCTAGAGTAACGCTGCTGCGCATGTCAAACCGCAGGCGGTGAACGATATGGTAGAGGGAGTGGAAGATGATATGGGCAAAGCCGAATACCTTGAAGACGAAACGCCTGATAATGAGTGCGAGGATGAAAGAGAGCTAACAGAAGTAGAAGCACCGACGGTGGCTAAAAACAATATTCAAAATGAGACGGAAAAAAAAGGGAAACTAATAGCGGCAACAGCTGACACCGAAAACCGTTTGGACGAGGGCACTAACACTACTGAACAGGATGAAGAAGATGTGGCAGCGGAAGAAGCACAATCCGATGAAGAAGAGGGGGACGAGGTGGTCGAAGATGGAGAACTCATCACCGGCGATGACGCACAGGAACAGCTTAAGTTAGTGGGAGATAAATCAGAAGAGGCAAACGTCAGGGCTCGATATGCTGCCCGCAACCAGGAGGAAATGGTGGATGAGAATCAGTGTCGTGTCTGCACGACTAAGGAGCAGCTATTGAGCCTCTTTACAAAAACAAACGAGGGCAGCACTCCAGCTGACATGCTGCTGCTTTTATGTCCCAGTGTGTCCATAGCGCTAAAAGACTTTATGCCGCAATTCATATGCAGTGGCTGTCTTGAAAACCTTACAGGTGCCATACAGTTGCGCAAGCAGCTGGAAACCACTGAGCGGGATTTGCGTAAGCGTCTGTCGCGCAGTAAAAATAAAGTTCGTAGACCTCGCGGCTATGTGGTAATCGATGCACCCGTAACAGACTCGGACACTGAGGAGGATGAGGAGGAGTTAAACGATGATGTTGAGTTCAAGGTATCCGATGTTGCGGACTCCACCAGCGGAGATAGCGATTCAGTCGACACGGATGTCAGTGAAAAACGCAAACCAGGACGTAGACGTGGTCGGAAAAAGGGCATGAAACGTGCCTCCGGATCTAACGAGGAGGATCATCCACGAAAGAAAAGCCATGTAACGACATCTGCCTCCGGCGCCGCCGCCCCAGCCGCGCAGGGACCTTTTGAGTGTGACAAGTGCGACTTAAGTTTTCAACGCAAGCAATCCTACGTGATGCACCGGAAGATGCACGACTCCCGCCAGGAGTACGACTGCCAGATATGCAACAAAAAGTTTAAGGTGCGGGGCGCCTACAAAACGCACATGGAACGCCACGCTTCAGAACGGGCACAGTTTCGCTGTGAGCTGTGTGCCCAGGTCTTTAGGCTCAGGGCGGAGCTTAAGCGTCACATGGCCATTAGCCATGATGAACACGGGATAATCTATGAATGCAAGCGCTGCCAGCGCACGTTTCTTACACAGACGCGGTTGCAACGCCACCAAAGCACGAATTGTAGCCGCCACTCGGAGCAGAAGGCCAAACGCCAAGCTAGCGAAGGCCATCCGAGTCAGGGACGGGATCTGTTTAAATCGGTGGCACCTCTGACGACAACCTATTGGAGTGATAGCTTCTCGGACTAAATATTGTGTAATTCAATCAAATTTAGTTTTCATCAGCTTGCAGTTTTGTTTTTTTTAGTAACAAATAAAGCAACTAAAGCAAAATAAAAACTTCAAGGTGTACATGTACAATTTATGGCAAAATCGTTTGTTTTATTTGTCGTTGTTATTCAAGAAGTTGTTCAGAAAAAAGCAAGAACAAAACAAGACTGGCCGAGAATTTCCGACTAGAAGATACCCTGAACCTTGTAATAAACGCGTACAGTCAGTGCCTGTTAGTATGTGTGTGTGTGAACGCATATATCTCCGGTGTTTCTCATAAAATTTCATCTATTTCCAAGTTTTCTAAATTCAAGATTTTATTATTATCGATTCCGTGTATATATATATAGTCTGATCAAGAATATATGTATATACTTTATGAGGAAGGAGATGCTTCCTTCTTTCTGTTATATAATTTCGCACAAAACCTTTATACACTTTTTACATATTTTCAATGGGTTCAGAGTATAACAAAAATGCCAAATACGCTGACAAGAGATCTAATGTTGAATATTAATTTGAATGGAATTGTGCGATATTTCGAACTTCAACAAAACTTTGTGCTTAAACCGATATTTCTTACAAACAGCTTAAAATCTGAAACCCTTTAGAAATTGTTCTTTAAACATCTTTACATCAAATATTCAAACATAATTTTTAATTGAAAGAACAAAATTTATTTTGAATAACTTTATGTTTTGGGTTGAGTGCACTAATCTTTAAAGCGTTAATCTTATGTGAAGCTTATCTCTACCTTTTTGCTCTAGGACAAATACTAAATCGAACGATTGTATTTGGTTTTTCCAAAGCTTGATTAGGCTCGAAAATGCTTTCGTCGCAAGATTTTTACCAAGTGAAGCGGATTTCGTAATTCATGAGCTCTATGAAATGGGAAAAAGGGTATATTGGTTTTGAGATGTATTTATGTAACACGCACAAGGAAGCATCTACGACTCCATTAAGTATAGATATTCTTAATCAAGTCAAGTCGATGTACCTTTATAAATGCGTCGATCTTCGAGAATTGGAGACTCCACATATATAAGCTCTCCCAGACCCAGGGAAGAACAAATTTGTTACAAGTTATTGACAGCTCTTCCAGTTTGCAATATACACATGTAATTGATAGAACAAAAATTTAATAATTTAATGATATGGCAGATTAATGTTAAGTCAAGCATGCAGGAGCGCTGAAGAGTAGTGCCTTCTTATTTGATTTGATAAAACAATTTTATGATATTCTAAATTTTACACTGTGTTACCTTTATAAAAGCATTAATTTAAATGGAAATAAAAATATCCAAAATAAGGATATTTCGGAAAATTGGCTTGTTTCAACAGGTCGAAAGGTCAACCTCGACAAAACCTTTTTATTGATAAATAGAACATTTCTGCTAATTCTGTGGTCTGTGTGCGTGTCGATTTTAGCTGTTTTTACGAAGAAGTAGTTTTTCTAGAAGTCTCTCCGAACGCTTCCAACACTAAAATTTCAAATGTTTAATTTAAACGAACTGATGAATTGGAATTATGTATCTAGGTTTGTAACCTCAAAAAAGCAACATAAGCACAAATATTTTTTATTTCGTCCCGCCCATTATTAACTGTCTTTAAGCTTTAATTTGAAACTAGAAAATACAAAGTTAAACGTGAATGCCGACAACCACTGCCATGAACTATAATAATAATAATTATTATTACAATAATAATGTTGCAAAATGTACGTAGTTATGATGTTAACTTAATGTATGCTGCTTGGTTCTGGCTTCAATGGCATTTGCAACTGCAATAAGTGCTTAACTGCCGGGATTATGTTCTTCAAGTTGCGGCATATGTGCGAGAGTAGCTGCAGTAACTTGTGAAAAACATTTCAGAGTCAGAGGCAACGAGATTTTGCTGTACAAATTGGTTGCAATAAAGGGGCAAAAATATATAAATGGTGTGAAACATTTTAAGAAATGAAAGACAAAACAAGTGGACCACTTTTTGCTTAAATGGTATTATTTTACTGCTATTGAATTTGCACTTGCTGAATATTTTTAGTTCTAGTTGCTCTATTTCCTCCATTTCCTCCAGCTGCTGCTGTTTATAAATGGTAGTAGGTTGGCAGGTGATAGGCGGCGACTGGGTGATGCGCAATAATCGGGGTATGCGAAATGAGCGATGCATGCGAAATCAATGGCGCGTGGTGGACGACAGTTGGTGCTGCAACGTAATGCGAGTGTGTATGTAGGGGCGCGTGATAGCCCAGGCTAAGGTGGAGACCACGCTTGGCCTTGGCGGAAGATTCGGAGTCTTTTTGCTGCTCCTCCACAACGGGTGCGGCTAGGATGCTGGCAACGCCAGCAATCAGGAAAATTAGCTACAAAATCCAATTAAAATTTTTTTTTTTTTAATTTTATTAATTATAAATGAAAAAATTCCTTTGACGAATTCCATTTCATTTAGCTTGTTAGAAAGCAGACTTGCTGAAATTTTTTTGAAGCATAGCTGCACTTATGAACATAAGTTTTATAGCTGCACTATGAACATAACTTTCGGTTTAAGTTTTTTGGTGCTATGCAGGATAAAGCTGTGGATGGTTAACTTACATGGATTTTCATAATTATTATCTTTTGCTTGTGGGATGTATGCACTGCACTGCACTGCACGGTGTCCAAATTGAAACTAATTAATTGTCAGCGTCTGTTCATTTATACAGTGTTTTTCATGTGCGACACTGCTAGAACTCAGTTTCAACTAAGTTAAACCAACTCATTAGCCAAAAAACTATTTTAAGCACCACAAAGACAAGTAAGACGGCTTTAGTCAAGAAAGCTCGACAAGCAGATACCCTGAATCATTCCCTGTTTCTAAAACATGTCACTAGTTTTTCAAAATTAGGATTTTTGTGTTATCGATTATATGTCTATATCGAAAACTGGAAGAGTTATCGATTATTTGAAAGATTTTTGGTGTGCCTGTGGTTTAGAAGAGCTTATGTTCAAAATCTCTAAATTTCATAGTCTCGGAGATCGACGACAGACAGACCGACACGGATGCTGATGCTGATTAAGATTAATATATATACTTTACTTTAAGTTTCCTTTTAACTGTTACATACTTTTGCACTAAACCATTGTACCCTTTTACCCATTTTATGGGCTCAGGGTATAAAAAAACGAAAGGAAACTATTTTTGGCATGCCGAATATTAAATACACTTGCAAAGCCCACTTGTTTTTCATGGTAAAATCTTTTAAGGATCATGCATTTGTATGACAACTATATATTATAGTATTCGATCCAAAAAAAAGAAACTGAAGATCTTGACCAAAGTTGTAGCTCGATAGTTTAAAGACGGACTCAATCAATGAAAAAATGTTTATACATATTGCAAGTGTATGTTTAAGAAGCAAGAAACACGCATATTTTCTATGGTTATGCCCGCATCATGACCAAATTTTCCAAACAAGTTATGGCTATAGTTTTGCACAATATGTATGTGCGAGTGAGTATGGATATGGATTTAGAATTATTGGCACATTTTACAGAAATAAATACACGTTTGTACGGTATATTAATAAAGTTGGGCGGAAAACAAATGAAAATACACATCTTAGCTTGAAACTATTAACTTCTAATAGTTTCAGATATGAATTATTTTAAATTTAAATTTAAATAAAATTGTTTTTACCATTGACTGCTTTAACGCCTTTGAGTAGCATTCAAATTTAACAAACAAGCTAAAGGATTATTTAAAAAATTGCATTATCTTGCTCGCATAAAAATCGTAGTGAATTGTAAGTATTCACTATTTAATCAGCATCAACGCGTCGATCTCAAAGACTATAAGAGCTATGACTCCAGATTGGGAAGTTCACCTAATACTTTGTTTTCGATAACTCTTCCAGTTGAGAAACACCGAAAATATATTGAGCATTGAAGTTAAGAAAATATGCAGACAAATACTTGCGAGCAGTTGTACTGTACTGTAGTTCGTCCAGTTGGGATTTCTCGACTGGAGACTTCTTACCAAACGAAATAGTGTTTTAAGAGAAGATTTTACTTACGAAATCCCCATCAGTTTTAAGCGGCATGTTGTCCCAAAAATGCAATTACAAAGTACTTCGCTTTGTAATCTAATTTTTTGATTTTATTAATTCTTGCCAAAAACAGAGCCGAGGCAGTCGAGACCGGTACAGACCGCGCACGTTGCCCGCTCATATATACAGCTGCATACATATAATATAAATTTGATCCAGTAAAATGATTTGATAATTATACCCTGATCCCATTATTATTCTACAAGTCAATTATACCTCAACGCTAATATTTCAAGAATTGTCAAGCGATATTGGGACGTTCTTCAAATGAGACTGACCGAGAAATTTATTTTGCCTTGTTTTTGCATTTAAAAATTTTATAGGTCCTTACCCAACCACCAATATTTATCTTATTTTCGTTTGAAAAAAGTTTCCCTCCCGCAGCTAGGCCCACTGAATCCTCCGGACCAAGCGGCAATTGCCCAGAAAAAGAGACAAACAAACGGTATTTTCCCCCGAACTTCCCACAATATATACATGTATATACATTTTTTCTGAAGAAAATTATAATTCTAATTGAATAAATTATTATAAAATATAAAAAACTGTTTAAGTGTACGTCGATCATAATATCTTCAGGTTTTGCAAAACACTTAACAAACAAAGGTCGTTGTTGTTAGGCCCAGTTTGTGCATTTGGCAGTTGATGCCAAATCGTCGACAAACAAAGGAAGACGAAGCAAAATCAGCTGCTAAAAAATTTGAATTGCACAAATTTAGAACAGGATCTTTGATTTCTAGACCCCTGGACATGGATCCGAACACATTTGCCAAATGCAACACCGTACATATTATGCGAGACTTTGATTTGCCAAATCATTAGTTTGATTGATTTACGATGTTGGCCAACCATTTACGCACAACGAAATTGTATCAAGTAAGCCAATTAACTGTTACCCCCAGTCAAGGGCAATAACTGCAAATTGTTTAATTAAACAGTTGCATTAAATAAGTTTAGTTACACAACTCCTTAGCTCTCAATTTTATATTGCCAAATGCATTTAATGTTGAATCCTTTACCTAATTACAATTCTTATTTACAACTTGTTTTCGCTTTCGTTTCTGACGTGCATATAAGATGATTTACTTTTTGACATAGATTGAAATATTGATTATAACATAATAAGTTCGTCTCTTGACTTACTAGTAATTTTAAAATATATGTGATTTGTTTCTAAAATATACATATATAAACATTACAGCTGATTGACTTCTTTAATTATTTCTTATAGCATTTATAAATTAATAAAAAAAAACAACATAATTAAAAAGGGTTCTATACCATGCAGGAAATTACCATGACCAAAACTCAGGTGGAAACACAAATTGCATTAAATGAGACGCTGCTCAATAACTTTCAAATAACGACCAGCGACATCCAGGACTTTGTGAAGCTTCTCGCCGATTTGCAAAAGAAGAACCATTCGCAGCAGGATTGTCAGGGCTACTGTGAAAGTGCAATCTACAGTTGGATAGGAGCCTACAACAGTATTCACGGCTATGTTTCACTCTTGGTAAGAAACTCTTTAGATAAGCTACTCTGTTTACTGAATCAGTGCAGTTTTTGTTTAATTTTGTGATATGTAATTTTTTGGGAAACCATTTTTCTCAGTAAGATTAGTCATTTAAAATGAATCTAGTTGGAAAAATTTAAGTAAGTATATAAAATAAAATTTACCAGTATAGTCCAGACTCTAGATAGTAATAAATATGACTGTTTTGCGATTATTTTATTTTTTGTGATAAAAAGAACAGATATTGATATTTTGACTTGATTTGAATATAAGTAACTTCATACGTCTGCATCGCAAAGACGCAAGCACATTATTCGCCGAAGCCCACACCATTTCTTGGGCTGTGAATATGCCCGTCAAAATGCCGAGGAATGTAGGTCTATAACAATAATCAAAAGGAAAAGTGTTCATTCTATTGTTTACTACTGAATATTTTGCGGTTTCCTACACCTTTGAACTCTTAAAATTTCCTCATTTTGAACAAAAACCCTATTAAAAAAGTTTTAGTGTTGTCCGGCCGAAAATTAATTTCTTACCCACTTAACAGCTTGAAGTTTGCATTAAAAGGATTGGGTAATTAATTTGTATTAAAGAATGATAAAAATGTTCATTATCGCCCATATTCCCGTTGTCGTGAATGTCGTTTTTTTATTTTTAATTAATATTTTTTATTAAAATACGTTACCATAAGTGGAAAAACAATTTTTTACAAATGTGATATTTTTAATTTGTATTTTTAATTTGACAATTTATTCACCAACTAAGTTTCAGCTCGATTTTTAAACTCTGATAAAGGAGGTTTCAGCTTTTTAAAACTGTAAAGACTCATATGCTTTTTTTATGAATTTTATGCTCCGCATTCAACAGCGTCACATTTCAAATTCATTCGGCCATCTCATCTTGATCATAGTCTTGCTCCCGTGGCAATTCGCGATTGTATGAATAATTCATTGATGCTGGCATTCACAAAGTGGACAGCAGACTGCCGCACGTAAGCATCAGAGCTAACACTTCGTTGGTCATCTCACCATTAATTTCAAGGTGGAAATTTGAGCTTGTCGTGCAAAATCTGTGCAAAATGACCTCAACACTTATATATATATTTGTGCCACAATACGGTCGGGTTCGAAACATAACATATGTCGTTGATAAACGCAAATAATGTACGAATTTGATTGGAGCAGAAACTGTTGCATCAGCGAGTCCCAATGTACTCCGTTGTTAGATGTTCTCGGTTAAATGGTAGTAGCAATTATGGCAGAAGAAATTATGGCAGAAGCAATTATGGCAGAAGCATTATGACATAAAAGAGCCCATCGTTTCGTTAACATCCTGTGAGTAAGGATCTCCTTGTTAATATCCATGGCGTTGCTTAACTTATCGTGGAACAGTTTGAGGTCTGTCTCATGGATTATTCTTCTATTGGTGGAGCTTGCTAGTGGTCTAGTGTAGCCAGAATAGAAAACTGTTGTGAAGATTGATCCGCATTCTCCGATCGATAGCAGGGGTTGGCCACACAGGAGAGTGTATCATAATTGTGACCCAGCCAAGTGACACTTCAAATTCTGAAGAGGTCCCTAAAATAAACGGTGAAAGATATGCAACTCCAACACGATTTCTCCGCTGGCTGTATGTTCTTGGTTGAGACTTAATGCAGGTGGTAATGTATTAGCTCCCGCTTAAATAGGCTATAGGCAATACCTCAAAGGCCCCATGGATAATCAGCTTTCTAACGGGTATTATCTTCCATGCTGGAAAAGGTTCCTGCGTGAACAAATGCCACGGAATTAGCATGACATCAATATTATGGATATTTAAAAACAGTTTACCTCGTAAGCATTGGGTATAATGCTACAAGCGTTCCAACATCCAACGTGTATTTTTGTCATTTTTATTCTAGAGTTGACCTAATCGCGTAAATCCGCACTGTATGCCTGAATACCAGCTATCATTTGATGCATCGACAAGATAATTTGAGTTAGTTGGGCTTCCAAGGACATGTTTCCAAGGTGGGATGATTGCGTTGAGCGACCATGCGTTGCTCCACCTCTCAAAGTATTCTTGCCTTCTGTGCCTTTGCGACCCCTTCAAAACGCATCTGCGAGAGCCTTTGGGGCTCAAGAAAGTTGGCAATTGCAGTCTACTTGTTTTAGGTGGTTGTTTGCAAACAACCATTGCAACAATGTTGATGCCGGATCTTCTTGCTCTCATTCTTCAGATGTAGACAGAACATCGCTTGCCTGATGTTATACTAAAACACCGCAAACGTGCCTTCGTTTTTGCTTGGCAGATATCGGCACATGTCCAGTAATCAATATTACAGTATTTTCGAGTGTGCTTTAACTCAAAACATTCAGCACTACCGTATATTCGAGGAAAGTCTCTTTGTTATTCTCCGTCTTCACGAGGTTCACAAACTACACATTTGCTGTATTTCAGTCGCAGCTGGCAAGGGCAAGAGCAAATTTAGAGCATTAGGAACTTTCACTCTCGCAGGTGAGTAAAGATCCGACGAAGTTGTCGAAGAATGTGCAGCTTCTTTTGTGCTAAACTAGTAATGGGTTCCATATGGGCAAAACGATGCAATTTTAACACACCTGTCCCCATATCTGTGCTACTATTATCCATTGGCCGACACTGTAAAAGACAGCGTCCAAAGCTTGGGCCTTGAGAAATCCTTTTTGCTTACAGTATATTATTGTTTACAATTTTATATATTTGTTTTCACTTTTAACCCTGCAGATTTGCATATTTGGCACAATAGCTAATTTATTAAATATAATGGTGCTAACCAGAAAGGAAATGGCAAAGACGCCTATTAACAACATATTGAAATGGCTGGCCGTTGCCGATATGTTTGTCATGCTGGAATACATACCCTACACCACTTATCAGTACATCTACATGAAGCCAGGTTAGAACCCAAGTACATTAACTGGCTTTACACATTATGTTTTAACTTATTTCACAGGTGAAAAGGATTTGAGCTATGCTTGGGCTGTGTATTTATTGGTACATATGCATTTTACGCAAATCCTCCACACAATATCAATTGGTTTGACTGTAACCTTGGCCGTTTGGCGTTATGTGGCAATCAGGTGAGTGCCCCTCAGCGCTGGAGCCGCTCTCCATGACACGACGCTACCTTCTTTTATGTTAGAAAAGATTTGCTGAATGACATCAATATACTTTGAATACCTCGGCGGCAATGTGGCTTTCCTTTTATTATATTTGCTTTCCGTTTAATAGCAATATGTTTCCATTCTTATTCTCAGACATCCAAACGGAAGCTGTGCCATTTTTCTTCTTGCACATTCCACAGAGGCGATCCTGTTTCCCTTCATCGTTTCGCCCATTCTCTGCCTTCCCACGTACTTTGTGTTCAAAGTGCGCGAAACACTCGAGGTGAACACCCGAGAGCACGACGCTATGTACCATGTATATTTTGACATGGACTCCATGCTGTACAGGTAAGCTTTGACTTCTCATCCTTCTCTTGATTAACACCTTGAGTACTCTTCTCTCTCTCTAGATTTAACTTCTGGATACATTCCGTGATAATCAAACTGTTGCCCTGCTGCATTCTGATTATCATCAGTCTTGTCCTCATGCACGTCCTGTACGATGCCTCGCGCCGTCGTGTTAAACTCAAGGACTATGGCAATCCCACGAATTATGCTATACAGATGAATTTAAATAAGACTAAATCCAGAAGGTATGTGACTCTTACTAATGATTTATTTTATGTTTTATTTTTTATCATACACTTCCTTATACGGAGCTCAGCAAGTAAAAACGTTTTCTTATAGTACGTTTCATTGGCCCTTACGATAGCGAAAAAACTCGTTTCTCTTAGTTAAGAATAAGCTATTTATACCCTTAACCCATTGAAAATGGGTAAAAAGGGTATAATGGTTTTGTGCAAAAGTATGTAACAGGCAGAAGGAAGCACCTCCGAGCCAATAAAGTATATATATTCTTGATCAGCATCAACAGCCGAGTCGATATAGCCATGACTATCTGTCCGTCCGTATGTATGAACGCGTCGATCTCAGAGACTATAAGAGCTAGAGACTCCAGATTTGGTACATAGCCTCGCCTAGTCCCCGCGCAGTACAAGTTTGTTTTAAATTTTCGATAACTCTTCCCGTTTCCGATATACACATGTGAGCGATAACAACAAAATCTTGAATTTGGAAAACTTTTCGGTTGAGAAACACTGGAGATATGGAGAATTGAAATTAAGAAAGTATGCACTATACGCGTATACATACACACACTCACACATAATTGCAAGCACTGACTGTATGCGTAAATTATAGGGTTAAGGGTATATTCTAGTCAGGATTTCTCGACTAGAGCCTTCTTACTTGTTTATCTTCTCCCTTTGCGATTATTTAACTATCCCTTTCCGTTCTAGAGTTACGATTTTTGCAATGCTAAATTTGGGATTCTGGCCACTGTGCGGCGCCAGTATTATTATATATACGATCATTCGTATAAGATCACAATTTGTTTGGTTTTTGTTAAAAATAATCAGCTCATAAAAAATACGTCTAATTTTTTTATATTATTGTAATTGTATATATTATTGATATTGTAATTTTATTGCATTTATCATTTGCGTTTAGGCCACCTCGCTGTGATCGGCGCAACGATCGGACGACGCTGCTCCTAGTTGCTGTTCTGATACTATTTCTGGTGACAGAGTTTCCACAGGGATTACTGGGGTTGTTGTCCGGCGTGCTGGAGAAGTGCTTCTTTGCTCATTGCTATCCGCCTTTTGGCGAGCTGATGGACCTTCTCGCGCTGACAAATGCGGCGGTTGGCTTTGTGCTGTACGGTCTCATGTCCAAACAGTTTCGCACCACATTTAGATCGTTATTCATCAAGCAACACATTGACAGCAGCGAGATGACGCGCCTCACCCGCCTCACCACAACTTGTATATAGGATCATGTGCCAGGAAGAAGTCGGGGCGCAAAAAGAAGATTTGAAAAAGTGAAGATGTGCTTCGAGCTGTTTTGGGGAGAATGTATGAAATTCAATTTGTAAAACGCTATATTTAATAAGAGATAATCTTATTCCTTGGGCAGGGCAGGGCAAAGTTTGAAACGAGTTGGTGAACGGCATAGGATTCAGTTAAGAAAGCCAACAATTATGTAGTTATGTTTCAAGTGGCATTTCTATACTCTGATATCGTAAAATAGTATATTTGTTTTGTTGTCTATGTCTGTCATGCTGTCTGTCCGACCGGCTATAAACTCTACAATTTCGACATCCTTAAAGCTGGAGACATAAAACTTTGCAAATATCATGCGTCAGACAAAGTGTCAAGATTGGGGCGCTTGGCCCACTGGGCGCTGGGAAATAGATAACTTGTCGATAGAGAACGAGGTGCAGTTCGAATCATAAAACTGGTGGGAAGATAGCTGACTTTTAATAAAGATCTGCATAAAAACGTTTTAGCCATAAATATTTACTTGGTATGGTATTACTATCAGAGTATATTGGAGTCGGTTAATTCCGACTGAAACGTTTTTACTTATCGTGTATATCACACACATTATAAAGATTTGATGCGAAATCAGTGGCTTGAAATAATTTTAATTTACTTGTAAATGTTTCTTAGACTTAAGGAAATTAAATGTTTACCTAATACTTACTTTCAACTGTAAATTGATATATTTCCTTCTGAGATAGGAAAGGCACGCCAACTTTAATTAGTTCATAAGAGCTTAATTTAATTTTTATTCATTTTTATACTATCAGCCCGGTCAACTTAGCTAGCAGCCGCTAAAGAGATATACTGGAAGCCCATCATACAGACTGTCCAGAATTTCAGATTTTTGTACGGCGGCTAAAAAGGTGCAAATTAAGCAACATCAACCCAATAATACAGTTTAACAGTAAAAAGGCTCTAGTCGAGAAATTCCGTCTAAAAGATACCCTGAACCCTATACTAAACGCGTACAGCCAGTGCTTGCAAGTACATATGTGTGTGTAAGTAACCGCATGCTGCATACATTAATTAACTTCAATGTTCCATAATAAAATAATATAATAAAAAAATAAAAATTCCACAGATTTTCAAGCTAATGTTTCAAACGTTTTCAAGATTTCCAAATTCAAGATTTTATTTTTATCGATTATTTATATACCGGAAACGGGAAGAGTTATCAAAAATTTAAAACAAACTTGTACTGCCTAGGGATTACGCGAGCTTATGTTCCTAGTCTACAGCTCTTAAAGTTTCTGAGGTCGACGCGTTCACACATACAGACGGACATGGCTATACCGACTCGGCTTTTGATCCTGATCAAGAATATATATACTTTATGAGGTCGGAGATGCTTCCATCTGCCTGTTACATACTTTTGCACAAAACCATTATACACTTTTTCCAATTTTCATGGGTTCAGGGTATAAGAAATGCGACAAGAGAATAAATAAAAATAAAATAAAGCTTTTCACCACAGTGCTATTTTGCTTGTTTGTCCTTTAGTACTTCCGTTTTAATGGTATCTAAATATTTATATTTATAAATATAAAGGTTAAAATATAATTTTAAATAAAATGCAGCTACGAGTAACTAG
The DNA here is from genome assembly GCA_035044485.1 of Scaptomyza reducta. Lineage (NCBI taxonomy): Eukaryota > Metazoa > Arthropoda > Insecta > Diptera > Drosophilidae > Scaptomyza > Scaptomyza reducta. The sequence goes on from JAWNNV010000460.1 coordinate 113,956, forward strand.
ATTTTATAAGCTTAAACGTTTTTTAAAAGCCATGTCAGTAAACAGATTTTTATTGACGCGAAACATATTTTTTGTTCGTTTTGAATTAATTAGCCGTTGTAGATTTTGTTGTTTCGTGTGCCCCTTTTTAAGCACTTAGCTCTCGCTGACAACGGCATTAACTTCTAGGGGAAGCTCTTCCTGTAAAGCTGTCACCTGTAGCTGCTCCACACCAGGCACTGAATCAGCCCGAACTGAATCTTCTCCATCTACCAGGATGCCTTGAATATTTGACGAAATGCGCAGCAGCGACTTCAATTTGGTAGCCTGGAATTTAAACTGCAAAAAAAGCAATAGCAAATGTAATGGGTGAAAGTTTTTGATCAATCTTTGGTATGTCAATATAAATATTGTCACTGGCTATGCTCACCCACAAGTATTCAAAATCCGCGAATTTAACATATATTAAAGCTAAAAAAATCGAAATAGCTGTTGGTGGTTGGTTAAAGGGAGTCATAACTTATTATATATTATTATATTTAATATTAAGCAGACAGTAAACAATGTGTTTAGTGTTTGCTTTTTTGTTCTCTAATTTGTACTTCATTTAATTTGTATTAATTTAAATTGTTTTTCAGTCCTCGACCAAGCCTTCCCAAAAATTTCCTTAACAGCTAGTTAACTAATTTTATAGTCCTATGCATTAAGGGAACACTGAAATGGAACAGGAAATATTGTAATGAATTATGTCATGGAGAACAAAGATATCTATATATTTTGTAGTCCTTGTTTTTGCTTCTTCTGACAACTCTCCCATCGATAAAAGTTGGCGTTGTATAAGCTTCTCACCATGATCCAATGTTTTTGGACAGTAGAAGTAATTTTCAAGTAAAAGAGCCCTTGTCTCTTTGATATATTTTCCATTTTTGTAAGCATACACATTTTCGCCACAGCTTAAGACATTGACAATGATCTTAAACTTTTATGACATCCAGGTGAACTCCTGTTACCCGAGCAGTAGAACAGCCTCTGTGATGTGTTTCTAACAATCATGTTTCCATAGTCCTGCTTGAGGCAGTCGTTTTTTAGTCTGATAATATATATATATATATATATATATACTATGGAAACATGATTGTTAGAAATATATAATTTGGTTTAACCGATATTGCCTACCCCATAAAGGGACTTGTACCTGATGCATGTTTGTATAGCCCCGCTTGAACTAGCCAATGTGGTATTAGGGTTTGGCAAGCCCATATTTTGGCATTTTGTTAAAAAAAATTTATTTACGAATATTTTTCAAATCAGAACTTAAAACTAGGTGAAATGTACCTTTCGCAGCCCATCAAAGCTGGAAAATAAGGTGCAAAGGAGTAAAAGGTCAAAATCTTTTTTCTTTAGAATTGAATCATCTTTAAAAATCAAAAAACCATATACCAATCGAAATTTTCCGTAAGGTTTTTGTACTTTCCCAAACACGACCTTTTTTTGTTTAAAAAACAAACCAAAATTTAAGAGTTTGAAAAATTGTTCAACTTTAAACATCTGTAAAAACCAAAATAATTGTCAACATTTAATAAGAACAAGTAAGAAGGCTCTAGTCGAGAAATCCCGACTAGACTATACCCTGAACACTATACTTTACGTTTACAGTCAGTGCTTGAAAGTATGTGTGAGTGTGTGTATGTATACGCGTATAGTGCATACCTTCTTAATTTCAATTCTCCATATCTCCAGTGTTTCTCAACCGATTTCAATTGTGATTATTTATTCTAACTTTCAAATTGTATCAAAAAGTTTTCCAAATTCAAGATTTTGTTGTTATCGATCACATGTGTATATCGGAAACGGGAAAAGTTATCGAAAATTTAAAACAAACTTGCACTGGATTAGGCGAGCTTATGTACCAAATCTGGAGTCTCTAGCTCTCATAGTCTCTGAGATCGACGCTTTCATACATATGGACGGACATGGCTATATCGACTCGGCTGTTGATGCTAATCAAGAATATATATACTTTATGGGGTCGGAGATGCTTCCTTCTGCCTGTTACATACTTTTGCACAAAACCATTATACCCTTTTTACCCATTATCAGTGGGTTTAGGGTATAAAAACTCCGTATCACTGTCCACAGGCTGTACTGCACGCAACTCGTGAACAAACTTTTTAGTTATTATATTATATTTTAATCAGCGAAACCGAGAAGTTGTTTTATTTTATGTTGGTCTCAATAGTTTAGTCCTATGTATTCCATGAACATATTTTTAAGACCTTTGAAGTGTTAACCGTCGGCAGGGTTGGAGGGAAGAGAACCCACCACAATTTCAACAGCACGTAGTGTGTTGGCGGAAAAGGGCCACGCTCAGAGGAAGAAGAACGATTAAATGGCAGACACACGCGTTGAGAAAGAGAAAAGAAGTAAAAACGCGAAAACAGCTGATGTCGAACAAAGAAAGTCACTATATAAGCTTAAAGCTTATTATTTTGTTTATTATATGTATATCAAGCTGTGATCCTTTTCGTATTGAAGGATGCATTGCTTGATTTGTTGGTTTTATACCATAGAAGGCTAATATAAGGACCTACAAATGAATATACGTCTGTTAGGCACATGTGGTCTCGGCTCTATACATTTGTACGGAATCACATAAAATATTATGGTTTTTGCTGCTGCTGTGTCATTTTGTATTAATTTAAAGTTAATTCACAGTCAATTTAAAATGAATGAATGTACGCGGGCTGGCCAGACTACATGTGCCAAATGGAAAGTTGTCGGAACATGTGAGGTTTAATATACAGTTTAATCAACTGGACAAAGACAAATAGATTGTAATCTCTATAATAGTTTACACGGCCATATGCTACGGCCAGGCATAGCCGTTATAAGCAGAAAACAAAATTTATTCATAATATTACGACAATTTAATAACAATAATGGGGACTACCATTTTAGTTAACATGCTAATTCTCAGCTGTTTTTGTTTAAAGAACTACAAACCACTTGTAGTATATACCCTCACAAATCCTAGGAATCCCAGAAAAGTTATACTGATTTTCATTGGTCGCGTTACGGCTACTGGTTATCACAGCCAGTTGCCACTGAGCGTTGATAAAACACAAGACTTACTTCAGTAGGCAGCAGAAGGTCCTGGGCATGGCTCATATATCGATTATAGTTCTCAGTTGCCAGGGCTATTCGTCCGATCTCATAGCAGAAAAGTGCAAAGTTGAGAAACACCAAAGGATGACGTTTGCTACATTGTTGGCTATTGGCCAGACAGCAGGCTCTCTCCAGGGCAACGAAAGCATTCTCCAAATCGTCCAGTTTGCGTAAACACACTACATGAAAGAAATTAAAGTTAGGTCAGACTGCTTGCCACAGTCCGGACAAAGTAAGTAGCAGATATATTTTGAATCACTCACTACCCAGCAGCATGTAGCTCTCGGCATTGTCCCTGCGTAGGTTTATGGCGGCGGCTAGCATGTGAAATGCATTTGCATATTGTTCCGCTTGTGTTTTGCGGTAAGGTTGAGGTCAATTCATCATCAGATTAATATAAAGTAAAAAACAATACAATACGTTCATCAAAAAATTAGACAATTAATGTTAAGAGCTAAGTCTAACAAAATTTCGCGGTCAACATCTTCGTGAAATAATTTTCAAACTATAATCCTATTGTGTAGTTAAGTCAAGAGTTCAGCACTTTTGCTGACAGGTCCATCTCGACTATTTACTATTAATTTAAATATCAGCCGTCAATTTTTGTAAGCACACAAAGAAAACAATTAGAAGGCTCTAGTCGAGGAATCCCGACTAGACTATACCCTGAACCCTATACTTTACGCATACAGTCAGTGCTTGCAATTATGTGTGAAAATTGAAGATTTTGTTGTTATCGATTGCATGTGTATATCGGAAACGGGAAGAGTTATCGAGAATTTAAAACAAACTTGTACTGCCTAGGGATTAGGCGAGCTTATGTACCAAATCTGGAGTCTCTAGCTCTTATAGTCTCTGAGATCGACGCGGACGGACGGACGGACGGACGGACGGACGGACGGACGGACGGACAGACGGACATGGCTATATCGACTCGGCTGTTGATGCTGATCAAGAATATATATACTTTATGGGGTCGGAGATGCTTCCTTCTGCCTCTTACATACTTTTGCACAAAACCATTATACCTTTTTTACCCATTTTCAATGGGTTAAGGGTATAACAAATAACAGTTTAACGGGATTTTGTTTTTTTGTTTATCCACTAAAATAACGGATTTTTTCAAATGTCGTACAAGTCAATCGATTTAAATAAAAATTACAAAAAATTCTCATTATTCCGTCAATTGTCTCAAACAAAAGTTTTCCAATTTCAAGATTTTATTGTAATCGATTTCATGTGTATATCGGAAACGGAAAGAGGTATCCGTAATTTGAAACAAACAAATCTGCTTATGGCTTAGGAAGAGTTATGTTCCAAACATAAAGTCTAGGTCTTATAGTCTCTGAGATCGACGAGATCATACAGACAGACAGGCGGAAAGACGGATATAGATATATCGACTCGACTGCTAATGCTCATCAAGAACATATACCATATGAACGACTTCTAAATTTTGGGTGATCCAGGTGGCCTTTCACATATACTAAAACAAATAAAAACCTTTAAAGCTAGACACTTGTCCATGCGATCGTTACACAAAGCGCAAAAATTGGGGAGCTATGCACACTTGGGGCTGTTAAAGTCCCCCGAGGTGAAAATAGATTATACTCATATATGTCTCACCCTTTAACAGTTAGAGTCACCAAACTTGCTGGTTACTTCCACCAAAGATCTGCATCCATACAGTTAGGATGCCACGCACACGCCTGGCGCCCGCAGCACTCCGACTTCTTAAAACGGGGATGCGCGTATTTTCCACAGTTTTTGAACTAGAGTCCCAAAATTGATGATATCTAGTGATCGAAGATTTTGATGCTATCTATCTTTCGATGGTATCGAAAATGTCTATATCTTCCAAAGTTTTTTGTTAAAGTCACCAAACAGGGTTTCCACCACAGATCTGAATAAAAAATTTGAGTGCCACGCCTACCAATACCGCCCGCCTTTTCAACTCGGAAACCCCCATATCTTCCAAAGTTTTAAGGCAACAAGTCAACAAAATTGGTTTCTATATAGTGACATAACCCAAAGATCTGCATCAAAAATTTGAAGACCACGCCCACACCTAGCGCCCGGCTTTTAAAATTGGAACTCGACATATCTTTCTTTTGATCACCCGTTTTTATCAGAGTATTTCGCAGTCGGTAGTGTCCGACTAACCTGTCAACCTTCTGTCATCTTTGTATGTTTATTATACACTTAACCCATTGAAAATGGGTTTAAAGGGTATAATGGTTTTGTGCAAAAGTATGTAACAGGGAGAAGGAAGCATCTCCGACCCCATAAAGTATATATATTCTTGATCAGCATCAACAGCCGAGTCGATATATCTATATCCGTCTTTCCGTCTGTCCGTCCGTCCGTCCGTCCGTATGTATGAACGCGTCGATCTCAGAGACTGTAAGAGCTAGAGACTCCAGATTTGGTACATAAGCTCGCCTAATCCCTAGGCAGTACAAGTTTGCTTTAAATTTTCGATAACTCTTTCCGTTTCCGATATACACATGTGACCGATAACAAAAAAATCTTGAATTTGATGCAGTTTAAAAGATTAGACGAAATAATGACAATCTGTGAAAATTTTATTGAAATCGATTGAGAAACACCGGAGATATGGAGTATTGAAATTAAGAAGGTATGCACTATACGCGTATACATACACACACTCATACATACTTGCAAGCACTGACTGTATGCGTAAAGTATCGGGTTAAGGGTATAGTCTAGTCGGGATTTCTCGACTAGAGCCTTCTTACTTGTTTTATAATGTGTTATGTTAAAGTATTTTTTCCATTACTACTCACAGGCTATGTATACTAGGCTCAAATTGTAGTGAGAATTAAAGTTGAGAGGGGAGAGCCAGATAGATTTACGCAATGATGAAACGGCCTGTAATCGATTTGTGAACGAGTTGGAGTTGAATTATCTGAAGTATGTTTTTTCCGTGCCTACCACAATAAATTTTTGCTTCTTAAAAAAGCAGAGCCCAATATTATTCCAAAGCTCGGCAATTTCAGACTCTTCGTCTGCAATTTGGCTGTACTTGCTAAAGGCGATTTCCACGTCGTTACGAGACTATCAATTTTAATAGAAAATTATTTAACGTTATCAACTTACGTCATCTTTACACTTAGTTTACCTGCAGAATGGCGCCCAGGGCTAGCAAACTCTTAGGTGCACAGTTGCGTTCAATGTTAGCGGCTTCCGCCAGGCGATCGTAGGCTTTTTGGGTTTCGTTAATTTTCAAATACAAAACACTGATTTCAGTCAGAACCTCAGCATTTTCGGGTGCCATGCTGCAGAAGAAAAAGTTACAAGTGCAAAACTTGTAATTGCTCGAAGCACTCACTGCAAGCATGCCTCCAGGATATCTATTGCCTTCTGATATTCCTTTTCCTTGCGATACAGCTCGGCTAGGCGAATATAGCTTTTCATCTTCTTACCTGTCTGCACAGCCAGCTCAAAGTAGCCCCTCGCCTCCAACTTTTGTCGGCTAGCTAGTTCCAACTGCTTCTGGGTGGCTGCTGCTCGATAAAGCAACTCACCCAAATAATGATAGACCTCATGGTCTTTCCGAGGACTATGTTGCTCAGCATTGCGAAACACTTCCAGCGCCTGTTCAAAGCGGCCAATATTGTAACTAGCGTATGGGTAAAAGTTAGATCCAATATCGATAATGATAATATACATACAGTGTACGTCCGATTTCTTTAAATGTTTCGATGTTGCGTGAGTTAAACTTAGCGGCTTCCTGTAGATTGCGCAGTGCCTCAATATGATTGTCATCTTCGCGTTCAATTAAGCCCTATTCAGAAGTGCGAGTCCATTTGCTTATATATTAATATACCACAGCCGAAGGAGTAATCAAAACATTGTACTACTCACCATGACAAAGTACAGATACTCTGCATTCAAATGACGACTCAGTTCACGTTCGATAAGACGGCGGCAACGCTCGAACTCGCGACGTGTAAAGTAAATGTGCAGCAGCCAGTCTATGTTGGCATCTGTCGGCATTTTGGGGGCTAATTGAAGCACTTAATGGTACGTTAATTTTACTTAAACAACTCCAATCTTTCATGCACCCACCTGTTTTGACTACCTCGAGCGACGGTAACTGAATGACTGCTCCGTTGCATTTGATCTGCTCGCTGCCGGCCTCGTACATTAAAAATCCTGTCTGGCTGCTGAGGCAGAGAAAAAAAAGCAGTTGGCGAACTTGGAAAAAAAAAGTTGGTGTTTTGGTTTGTGTTGTTCCTGCAGCAACTGTCAGTTGTTATGGCTACAAATTTCAGTGAGGGCTGTTTGGCTGAGGGTTGTACATGTTCGCTTTAATGTAGATGTGTATATGTATATTTTTTTGTACATATGTCTTTTTAAAAGGTATTAAAATGTGTATTGCATTTTTTTAAACTAGTGTATTCGTAACTTTAGTTAAGAGTGCACGTATAACTACACAAAAAAAAACTATTATTACGTACTTATTTTGAGGCCCTACGTATGTGGGAATTGCAAAAATGCGATACTTTTTATACCCTTAACCCATTGAAAATGGGTAAAAAGGGTATAATGGTTTTTCTTGATCAGCATCAACAGTCGAGTTGATATAGCTATGTCGGTCTGTCTTGGAAAAAGCGTTTGAAACAGTAAACGCTATTTTTTTTAAATTGGTTGAGAAACACGAGAGATATGGAACACTGATGTTAAGTATTAAGTACTCAGTATACGGGTATACACACACACATACTTCCAACTAGGCGTAATGCTGGATACGAGACTCTGCTTCCGCGAACACCTAGAGGAGATATCCAGAAAGGCAGCCAGAACAGGAAGAACTCTCGCGCGAATGATACTTAATACGAGGGGTTGGGCCCCTTCTCTTGAACAGCGTCCTAAGGTCGACGATCGTGTATGCAGAACTGATATTGTACAGCGCCATTTAAACCCGAAGCTATGGAAGAGGCTTTTTGGCCACGTATCGCCTAAGTGCTATTCGCGGCAGCGTGACTGGGGCGAAAGCTTGGGGAGGTAAATTTCCACCTTACGCTGCTAGCGTCGATATAGTGCTAGTGGGCATGGATGCTTCGGGAGCTATCTCCATCGTCTTGGGCACGAGCCTAGCCTAGGGTGTACATGGTGAAGAATGATGAGCACGTCTTCTTCGATTTCCCGCGCTTTAAAGCGTATGGAACCCGTCTGGAAGCACTAATGGAATAGAGCGTTTCGGTAGAGAACATGAATGCTAGTGTTTCTTCGTCGTTAGCGCATTTTTGGTCTAGAAATAATACTTGAAAACTAGAAGGTTTTAGTTATTCTATAACTAACTTATTAGTGACTTAAAAAATTTATTTTTTAGTGTCTTTCAGAAGTGACCTATTATTATCTTTAATAAGTTACTATTTGGTATCTTTTAGAAGTAACGTACAGATACCGTAACGCTTTTTAAGAAAAAACATGAAAAAAGATTAAGAATTTCTTTTAAATAAAAATGTAAAATAAAGATTGAGTTCAAATAATTTTTAAACTGAAGGAGAGTTGGGTATTATCAGAACTTAAAAACGGTCCGGAAACTAACACTGTAGAACCGGTTCTCTGTGGGTTCTTAGCTAATAGATGCCGAACACTGAGCAACAAATAGGAACCGTAAACCGAACCGTTTAAATTTTTTTAAGGATTCGGTTTTTTATTAAATTTTTTTCTTATCCAATTTATTTATCATACAGGACATCTGCACAAATATTAAAAGAATTAAAAAAAAAACAAGTAAGTCGGGAAATTCCGACTAGACTTTTACCCTGCACCCTATACTTAATGCGTACAGTCACTGCTTGCAAGTATGTGTGAGTGTACGCGTATAGTGCATACTTTCTTAATTTCAATGCTCCATATCTCCGGTGTTTCTCAACCGATTTCAATAAAACAAATTATCATTATTTCGTCCAATGTTTCAAACTGCATCATAAAGATTTCTGAATTCAAGTCAAAAAGGCAACCTAAGTTTATTCGTCGCTAGGATATCCAAAAACATTTCAATGATATATCAACGCGATGTTTTAGTTAACAGTGGTGTTTTAGTTCTACAGTTACAGTGATTTGTTGAACTATTGTTATGTATACAGTGTTTTTTTTAAAGTGGAATTAAAATTTTACTGTTATTATACTTTTAACAACTTAAATTAAACTTCTTAATAATAGTGCTAATCATGTTATTTTTGTATGTGTTTCTGTTTGGCAGGTCGATAGGATACACACTTTTTAAGCGCATTTTTGTCCTTTGAACTAGGAGTCGGTTGGCTAGTACGCTTGGGTGATTTCCCAAACGTTTTTTGTCGCCAACTTTGTCAATTTTAAGGTCCTTTTCTATTTCAGTAGTACGTACGCACCAGGGGTCTAAAATGAGAATTTTTAATGTTTTTTTCTGAAGTACTCTGATCTTGTTGAGCTGAGATTTTGCTGCAATGCCGTATACTTGTATTGCATACCGCAAGACTGGCGCAATAATGGTTTTGTAAACGAGCACATTATTTTTTAGAGAAACATTTTTTAATTTTCTATGTTTTAAAGAGTTTGTTATAAATGATTTGTGAGCGCTAAAAGTCAGACGCCTGTCTAAAAAGAAAGGTACGACACAAGTTCTGCTTCCAACTATACTCCCCGAACAATTTGTGGTCGTAAAGCATATGTCACTTCAACGCAGTTGCTGGCATTTATGTCGATGTTCCAAGGCCTGGTCCGTTGAGCGTAACTAGTTGAATAGTTTTTTGCAATGCATTTGTAGTAGCCAAAATACATCTTTTACCGTCGGGGACATCTTCTCGAATGGCCTTGACGCTGGATTCAACTTCATTCAGAACCACAGAAAACGTTCTGTTTCTTAGATAGCTCCGAATAAAAATCCATAGCTGGGGCGGCACCATATCTCTAAGCTCGGAGAGCCCATCATACCATATCAAAAGCGTGTTTTATGGCAAGATACGCTCTTTGGCCTCAAATCCTTCCAGGAAAGCCGAATAAAATAAAATTAATAATATGTTCATTATTATGAAAAAAAAAACTTCCTAGAAACGTGTACTAAACTACCCACGAATGTGTTCAAATTAGAGTTTGTTTCCTAAACTGCTTGCTGCACTGCTTGGCGGTGTGTAACTTGGCTATACTGAATCAATGCTTGTAAAAAAAAATTTAAAAAAATACAAGTAAGGCCCTAGTCGAGAAATCCTGACTAGACTATACCCTGATCCCTATACTTTACGCAAACAGTCACTGCTTGCAATTATGTGTGAGTGTGTGTATGCATTCGCGTATAGTGCATACTTTCTTAACTTCAATACTCCATATCTCCAGTGTTTCTCAACCGACTTCAATAAAATAATATATATACTTTATGGGGTAGGAGATGCTACCTTCTGTCGGTTACATACTTTTGCAAAAACCATTATACCCCTTTTCCCCATTTTCAATGGGTTCAGGGTATAAAAATCAATATACCACAATACGCTGCAAGTATACATATAGTAGACATACACAAACAACACAAAAAATTGATTGAAAGCACTTAAAGTTTTGGAGAAACCTCTTTCACATAAATAAGATACATATGTAAATTTTATCCACAACAAAAGTAAGCGGCTTCAATTCGATAACTAATGAACTGAACTGAAACCCACCAATTTTAATTACAAGTTTTGCCTAAGCAGCTGATCTGCACATATCACGCATTTTCTTCAAGCATTGCGATTTGCAAAAACCGTAGATTTGACAGAAAATGTTTGTTTGACTTGACACACACTTGGCACATAATCAATACTATGCCAGTTACAAAAAAAAAATAAAAATTTTAAATAAAACATTTTTAGATTTTATTATTAAGTATCGAAAACAGGAAGGATCAACAGTCATTTGAAACCAACTCAACCTGCCCTACATCACGTTAAATAAAAGGTACTATGCTAAATAATCCAGTTCATTGCTTCCTTTTTATTATACCCTGAACCCATTAAAAATGGGTAAAAGGTATGTATAATGGTTTTGTGCAAAAGTATGGAAAAGGCAGAAGGAAGCATCTCCGACCCCATAAAGTACATATATTCTTGATCAGCATCAACAACCGAGTCGATATAGTCTGTATATAAGAGCTAGAGACTCCAGATTTGGTACATAATCTCGCCTAATCCCCGGGCAGTACAAGTTTGTTTTAAATTTCCGATAACTTCGCCCGTTTCCGATATACGCATGTGATCGATAACAACAAAATCTTAATATGACAAACTTTGTGATGCAGTTTGAAACATTAGACGAAATAATGACAACCTGTGAACATTTGAATGAATGAACATGATATCGGTTGAGAAACACCGTAGGTCTGGAGCATTGAAATAAAGAAAGTTTGCAATATACGCGTACACACACACACTTACAAGCACTGACTGTACGCGGAAAGTATTGGGTTCAGGGTAGAGTCTAGTCGGGATTTCTCGACTAGAGCCTTTTTACTTCTTATACAGTGAAATTGTTCAAAATGGTATAAAAGCTATAATAAATTTGTGAAAATATATTTAACAGGCAAAAGGAAATATATTAGATCCCAATATATATATATATATGTATATATATCAATAGGCGAGTCGAATAGCCATGGACGACTGTCCGTCCATCAGAATGGATAAACGCGAGATACTTACATATAGACTATAAAGCGAGGGCATCGCAACCGGTTTGTGCAACTGCGCAGTTTTTGTTAGGAATTTACTGCATTTTTTTTTTTTGATTCTTCGCTTTTATACTGAAAGTAGAAAAGTATGTTGGTTTTGCGCAATTCCCTTCATGCTATGGGTCCATCTGTCCTTGTAACCCATCTAATTGTTCACACTCAAGACAGGAAATGCAAACCGTAAAGTAAAATACATTCTCTACGAGACGTTAAAGTGTGGCCAGGAATGACGAAATGTATGTATTATTTAAGAAATATAATGCAGTATTTATTGAAATTTACCGTAAAGAAAAACGGTAACACTGAGCGGGCGGCTGTTTAAAGTGTAAACAAAATATGCATTGAAATATGCTTTCGATAACGGACTCTTTAGTGTCACTCTGACTATACGCTCAAAACAACCGGAAAGGAGCAGTATCAAAAGTTGATACGCGCACTAAAAGACATATTAGAGCAATGAAAACGTCCAAGTCGATGATTTGCGCCCAAATTAAAGCACAGTTGAATCTGCCAATAACTAGGCAGAAGAGGGTGCATATACATATTCATTCATATTTGCTTTGTGCCAGAACGAATGAATGCGCAAAAGTATACTGATCTCCTTGAAGAAGAACTTATTTCATTTTCGGAGGAGTTCCATGACGAGGACTGGATATTTCAACAGGATAACGCTCCTACATATGTTGCAATGCATACGATGACGTTTTTTAAGTCAAAAAATATCCCCTTATTGTAGTGGCCAGCAATAAGTCCGGACCTAAATACAATTGAGAACCTTTGGGGGATACTTTCAGCAAGTATGAGGGTGGAAAGCAATTCGAGTCCTTTAAGGGGCATCTATCGAGAAGATAGAAATTGGTTGAATAACAAAAAGGCGAAAAGTGTATTTTATATTAATTAATAAATTTAACTAAATTAAATTAGTTAATTTCTGTAATATTTGGTAATTTTAAGTTTTGCACAAATACCAACTTTACATGAAGATTTATTTCAAAGAAATAATTTCTTAATAAAATAAATTACAACTGAAAAAAAAAATTTGTGCATTAAATGTATATACAACTATCTATTTAAAACAAATATTAAAAACAAATCGAGCAAGTAAAAGTTTCGAAAAAAAAAAAAGAATTCAATATGATACACAAATATCAATTTTACTGAGGTATGTAACAGGCACAAGGAAGCATCTCCGACCCCATAAAGTATTTGTATTCTTGATCTATAAGAGCTCGATACTCCAGATTTGGAACCTAAGCGAGCCTAATCCCTACGCAGTACAAGTATGTTAACAATTTTCGATAACTTTTCCCGTTTCCGATATACACATGTGATCATTAAAAAAATCTTGATATTGAGCAGGCGTTTGAAACATTAGACGAAATAATGACAATCTGTGAAATTTTTATTGAAATCGGTTGAGAAACACCAGAGATATAGAAAGAAAGTATGCAATATACGCTTACACAAACTTACAAGCAGTGACTGTACGCGTTAAGTATAGGGTTCAGGGTATAGTCTAGTCGGGATTTCTCGACTAGAGCCTTCTTGTTTTTATTATTTTTTTTCAAAAATATTTTAATGTACTGTTACTATTTTAGTCATGTCTAAAATTCAGTAAGATTAATACTTAAGCTTAACAGTAATAGGTGAAGATAATAAAAATATTTAAATGTATAATTAATGAGTTATATTTATATTAATTAGGCGTGTGAGTCTTTTGAAGCCTCTTCCTTACTCCGCCAATGCGTCGCCTTCTTAGGAGCCTTTGCGCGAGTTGGTTGGCAGGCTTCTCCAGATATACGACAGCTTGAGGGTTGATGACATCACCGTTCCTCGGCACTTTGAGCCTTCTGTAAATGTCCCTATTGTGAATATACCACGCAGCTAGCGGTATTTTTCACAAATTATGGGACACAGCCACTCGCATCTTGCCAAAGTTGGATTTTGCAGCCATATCTTCAGGATAGCTTTTTTTTACAAGTTACAATAAGCGATAGCTTACTCCTAGCGTCTTTGTCTTGATACGCCCAACTACCTCCGTTACATGCCGCTGAAGTGTCCAACAGTGTTCAACATTGTCATGTCATGAGGGCTTGTCATGCATGTACAAGCTGAAGAGTGTTTGAACTAACACACTCTTCTGTGTTACAACAGCTTTCTTGGGTTGTAAGGAAGCTTTTGACAATCAGGAAGGGCTGCGGGTTGAGCATAACTTTCAACTCAAGCATGCCACACGCTGTCAAACGAGTGCTGAATATCGGGGTAAGCTACAATGTTGTACTCCTTTCCATGGAAGCCATCTAGAATGAAGTTTACAGATCGAGCCTGAATCTGAAGCCAAACTGGAATTTTGGGATCACGTTTTTGAGCTCCTTGGACTCAAGTATCCTTCAGAGGATGCACATCTCCAATATTTTGCCTAATGCTGGAAGAAGGTTTATGGGCGACTCGTACTAGTTTTTCAGCAGTTTTCCAACTTACGCGCACAATGTTCGAGGCACCAGGGAAGTGCCCGAGTCGGAGAGCAGCGTTGAAGATCAGCATGAGGAATAGCAGTGTTCTTTGCTGTAATGGATCAGCTTTATATAACGGTAATCGAACCAGGAGACTTGTTGCGGAGAGCTTCGACGTCGTTTTACTGTCAAGATGAAAGGCGCTACAGTAAGGGCCATCTGCAGAGGGGCTTCTAGGGATTCGCCACCAGCTGCAATCTTCTTGGTGATGTCGTCTCGAACGGCTAAAAGCTTTTCCCCAGATTGTTAGCGAATGATACAGCTCTGTTCTGAGGCGATCGTGACCAAGACCCGTCTGGATTTCGGCCTGGAAACTTCGCCGCTAACATCTTATACCTCCTCGTAAGTTTTGAGAGTGCAAGCCCATTGAAAATTAAGAAAACTAATTAACTAAAACCAATATACTCAACAAATAAATACGTTTATTTAAATCATTTACGTCTCGGCAACTCACTGCTACCATACGAAAGTGTAGGAAAAGTTGACAGCTGTAATTTCACCACTCTATACGTAATTTTTGTTTGTTAGTCAGAATACAATTTTTTAACGAACCGTAAAGCACCTTTATTTTATATTGCGTTATTACGTTACGGCTGGGTTTTAAAATCAGCCCAAGTTCCAATCAGAATCAGGCGACCCTTGTTTCACCTACAGTTGTTGTCGTTTTGTAGTCACCCAGATTATCAGCGAAACTGGAGTAACCAGTTTTTTGCTGTGGCATGCAACCTAAATATAGAACCGTATATCATATATTACCTCAAATACATAAGTAAATTACAATTTGGCAAGCAACAAATTTTTCATTTTCTTTATATAAATTACTAAATGTTACAGGTCTGAAAATAATTATGTATTTATGCAAAGCAAACAAAAATTAATATATACTTATAAGGACGTTTCTCCACACTGACTGACTCACCGGCTGATTGAAGACCGCACTACATCCTATGACATAAGAGATAGAAGTTTCACAGAAATTTCATTTTAGGCTGAAGTACTAAGAAAAATTCATTCGCAATAAACATCAGCGTACGACAAAAATAGAACCTAATGAACAAACACCATCAATAATGCAATGGTAAACAAATGTTTTGTCTGGTTTTTTGTGTGCATTAGAAAATTTTAAAAAATAACTCTGATTTTAATTCTTTACCATCGGCGTTTTCGTTAAAATACACTAACAAATGAAATATTATCCACGAAATTTATACCGTAAACTCATGATATGGGTATAAAGGGTACAATGAGTTTGTACAAAAGTAAGTAACAGGAAGCCTATACGACCCTATAAAGTATTTATATTTTTGATTAACCTCAACATCCGAGTCGATATAGCGGTAGCATCGATCTCAGACTATAAGAGCTAGAGACTTCAGATTTGAAGCACAATCTTTCCTATACCATAAGCAGAACAAGGTTCAAATCATCAACAGCTATTTCGGTTTCTGATATACACACACAGTCGATAACATCAAAATCTTCGATTATAAAATTGTTTTCGCAACCTTAGTCAAACACAATGGCTTCCCCTTTCAATAGCTCACATTAACATCTCTGTATAATAAATTTTAATTTTTTTTCTTTTGTGAATTTGTGAATTTTTTCCGGGAAAATCCTTCATGCATTTTTAGCAACATTTTTCAAAGAATTGGCATATATATTTGAAAACGGAATAGAGCTTGTCAATACGTCAGTTGCTTCCGTTTGTTAGGTATTTTTCTTACTTATAAGTTTGGACACACATCTTCGTACGGATGTGCTTAATGTTCACAAGTTGCCAACAATAATACCGACTATAAGATACCCTGAACCCTATAAATAGCTTCAGAGCGTTGTATCTAAGTTGCAAGTATGTATACGTATATACTGCATAATTTACTTAATTTCAATGTTGCATATCTCCGGTATTTCTCCAGCGATTTCAATAAAAATTTCACTATATCAACTCGGCTGTTGATGCTGATCAAAAATATATACATATATAATATTTATGGGTCGGAGATGCTTCCTTCTGACATTTCCAGGGTATAAATATAAGAAAAACCTTTGAAAAGTGACTCCTCGGAGCATTACTTTGGAGCTAGTTGTAGATTTGGCTCTGAATAAATAGTTCAGAACAACAATGCCTATAGTAAAATAGTTTGATTCAGTTCAATGAAAAAAGCAGTTATTCATATCGGCAAACTCAACACACAAATAATTGAATTGCTAACGTGAAGCAAACCCAAAAAGAAATTTCACTGACGCCGGCTGTCGTCAACAAAAAATAAATTAAGTATGTATTAAATTTCGCTTTTAAGTGAATTCTTTTAGCGCAGAAACAAACCAATACAGATGGTCGGAAAGATTTTTATCATTATTACTAAATTCATTTTGCACTTGATGAATATCTCAAAATCAAAATCGGTTGAGAAACACAGGATATATCGAAGGTAAATCAAGCATTAGTTCTCAGTATTGCAGCACTTTCTAAATGCACACACACACACTTACAAACAATGACTGAGCGCGTTACATCGAAGGTTCAGAGTATCTCCTAGTCGAGCATTCTCCATTATATCATTCTTATTTGTTTTGTTATTTATAGTATTTAAGTAAGTGAGTAAGATAACAAATGAATAACTGAACCGTACGTAATTGTGAGTAGTTGGCATATGAGAAGTGTGCAAGTGATAAACTGAACAATGAGCAAGTGAGCAATGTGAAATAGTTAATTCTGTTGAAGAGCTTGGGATCATCACAACAACAACGAAATACCATGAACTAGTGGCTGGTCATCGCTGATATTTTTTGTAAATAGGCATGATCTAGCCGTAAATAAGCCAAATTGACAACACTGCCGCAACAGCACCATATGTGTATGGGTATTTCAACCTTTCGTTTACCTGTTGAATTGTTGATTTCAATTGCTGAAATGCGCTCTTTTACTCTCTTTCCTTTCGTCTGTGTGGGTGAGCGTAGCATGCATGTGTTTTTTTGTTGGCCTGTAACTATAATGCTAAGATTGTTTTGCCTGTGACTTCGCTTATGGCATTTGTTTAAAAGCAACGATCGCGTGCTGTTGTATTTTCTCGCTCTTCGCTTGGCATCGGAGCCTTTCATTTCGTAATCTCCATTTTAGATATTTATTCGTTTCTGCGTCATTTTAATATATACATGTGCTAAAAAGTGAGTGTTTTTCTGTATGTGTTTATTAATTTGTTTATAATTCCAAATATAAAAGAAGTGCAAATGCGCTTTTTGTTGTAATAAAACCGGCTTCGTTAAAAGTAACTGGTTAACCGAATGATTCATAAATTTCTCGTCCGACCTCCATTTTACCCCATGCCCAAGTTCTTCGGTCATGTTGACTCACATGGATCGTAGCAGCTTGTTTGTGTGCTTGCATTAAAATTTAAAGAACAAAAGACAAAATAAAAACAAGTGATTACGTTGCAGTCGGTCGAAACAAAATGCAAAGTTCTCCAAGAAAAAGTGGTGATGAATCTGGGCGGACCATTAAACGCCAACTACTTTGCATGTCATATTTGTTGAATAAACACAGTCATCTGGAGCTTGTAACAAGTGAAAAAGTTGCTATCGAAAATAATTAACTATTGATACCAGTATTAAAACTGGCGCTAAAGTGTCTGCTTGCTACGGTGGGCATAGTAAATATAGCTTAAAAAATGGTCGTGGGCGGAAGGGGTGGACATGGTTTGAAAATGTTTGATTCGGCTTTTGACGTTATCATCTATCCTGAAAGTGGTTATATGTCAATACTATCTATCTGGGAGTGATTCAGTTTTTTCAGTGACTAACTATTTTCTTATCAAGCTTGAAAACTTCAGCTGTAAATTTGTCGGAAATATATGGTTTTATTAATATTCAATCAGACAATAGACAAACCCATTTGCAGATTTCAAATCTCTTCTACAGATGGAAAGACGGTCGAACACTATAAAGGATATAGCGCAAGATCAATATATGTACTGTTTACTTTCGGTATCAGAGTATAAAAAACAAAGCTAAGTCTTAAGCTTTAAAATACTAAACATAATTAATATAAAACACCCTAAGCATTGGGGCGGGTCAATTTGTTCGTTTAATAATTTCTAAATTATATGAAATATTTTTGAGTTCCCTTGGCAACGAGACTCCGACTGCGACATCAGATTTTCCCAATTTTTGATGCTTGTCAACTAAAAGGTTGCTATATTAATATCAAATTAATAATTAAGTACATTTACAAACCGATTTCTGTTTGTTTGTTTGACTGTGTTTATGATATGAATTCATATTATTTACTACATAAAACTTTTTATTTGCCAAACAAAAAATTTCATGCTTACCTATTTTGCGGTGACTACTCTAAAAGATGAATAATGTATGAAAGCCCTAAAATTGAAGAGCAAGTTATTTAATGTGTTTATGTTGGCAATGCGTAAATACGTTGAGATTTTACTTTTTATAGTTTCGGGAATAATAATAATCAATTTATATTGCATAATGTTTAAATAAAAAAGTGTTATAATTAAACATTAAAAATATGGACACATATGCACTTAACATTTTTAATAAATTATTTTGTCTAAATAATAAAATCAGATTTTATTTTAAAACTTGTAAATATTCTAGAATGATGGTTATAAGCGAATTTAAATTAGTTTTAATTAGTCCACGTTATAGAGCGTGCACTTTTGTTTTGACATGTTATTGATTTCCTAACCCCAAGTGGTCTTGACTCTTTGTGTGACGCACACATGGACTAAGATATTTAAAATGATTCAAGTCTCTGGCTCTTCTGTTTCCCAAGACCGCACGTAGGAGTTAACTGCCAGCTCTTTCTCAGAAATTAAATTATCAAAGCTATTTGAATGCAGTAGTTTGCCTAAAACACAAACAAAAAAATGTTTTGTGCGAAGTGTGAAGAGAAAAATAAAAACAAAAATTGTTTTTATTAGCAGAATTAAAAAGTAATAGTATCTATTTATTTGATCAAAATTGGTTGTACTGTAACAGGAAAGTCCTTTGGAGTGATTTATCTGATGTAAAAAGCAGCCCGGCTAAAAGCGGTTTAGGACAGCTCGCAAAAAAATGTTTCAAAGTAAGTTACAAATGCGAGCTTTTGTGTAGGAATAGTTTGAGTAACACTCATTTTTGTTAGCCATGAATCCTAGACACACGCTTAAATATCATTTCAACAAGAAAAACTTATGGACAATATAATTTTTTACCTCCTTCAGAAATTCAACTGGATGGAGTTGAACAATTTTTATCACGAAATGGCTTGTTAAAATCTAGTTGTGCTTTTCTTTCCGCAAAAAAAAAAATTGGTTTCATCATAAATTAACCGAACTGAAAATAATTTGTATAGTACTTTTGTTCAATAGAACATCAAAGAAGTACACTTTGTTGATTTTATGAAAAAAATGAGACCAAGACCGACTTCAGGCGGAGTAGGTATATATGACCCTTTAAAACCTTATTCTGTAAGAATATAAAAATCTACCAGAACAAATATTCTCTTTTGAGGTAAAACTCATGCACAATATATATTTTGGGAAATAGAGTTAAGTGGGTCGAAAAAATGTTGTGTTCACACAGATGGACAGACAGGATGACGAGCATTGCACAAAAGCTAAATATTCTTTACCTTCAATTAGATAAAAAAAATTAAATGGCAAACTCGCTTGTATAGTATATATTTCGTCATACATATTGTGGTTGGACCTCATTCTGCTCTGCGGCACTGCGACCTTGATAGTGAGCGCAACAAGTGAGAGTGAGAGGAGTGCGCTTCAAAAGTTTGTAAATTAAACCAATCAATGAATTATACCTCAAGAAGGTTGTTAAATGGTTTGTACATATGTATGTATGTAACAGGCAAAAATAATCATTTCAAATTCATCATCCTTACCTATAAGAAATATATTATATATATATATAAATATATATATAGCCGAAACAATTAAGCAATCCCTGTCTATCTGTCCGTCGAACCCAGAGGCGATAACATTTAAAATTTACATTTTTAATAAAAGCTCTTCCTAACCGAAGCAGAAACAAATTTGTTTTAAATTATCGCTTTTAGTATAAACATGTAACGAAAATAAGTATAATTTTGAAATTTCAATCACATTTCCTTTTTAACATTATTTATGACAAATAAATTTTTTAAAGAACATTTTGTAAAATATAACTTATCAATTTTTTTGTACTATAATATATATATATATATAATATCTGTTTTGCTTTCTGCTTTAGAGCTTGATATTTAAAACTAAAGCAAATATCCACTCTATGGCTGGTCAGATAAAGGTGCTCTCTGGTGGGCTGGGGACTCGACCAAATCGCTAACTGTAGCTACATGTTCAGTTACATAAGATGGTGAAAAGATAGCAGATGGTGTCCATTAGAAATGGGTTTCAGAGTATAAACAACTTTTGAATACTTTTAAAAACTTTGTTTTAGTTGTTGAAAGCTGTACGTTAGCAACTACTAAAAAAGTTTTTTTTTTTAAGATTTTAATTTTGAGTGCCATTGGAAAGGGCATATACAATGTCTATAATACAACTAAAACGGACATTGGCAGTCGCGTCCGCCGCCGTCGTCTGTTGAATTTTGTAGCAAGCGGGGAGCTGTCTGCGGGCAGCATATTGCGTTCATATACATTTACAAAAAAACAAAAATAATATTAAACAAACAACAAAAGAAGTGTGCGATAGTCAAATATATTCGACTATTTAATACCCCGTACCTCAACATGTCTTTAATTATTTTATATCAGGGTTTTAAAGTTATCGGCTGCAGCGTCTGTTGATATTAATGCTAAGAAATAATAAGTCGTTTAATGCTTTCGTTCGGCTTGTTACATACAACCGCAACAACATCAACCGTTTAATGTTTTATAATGGGTCCGCGGTATAAAAATACTGTGGCATGGCCCCAAAATTCAGGTTGTGGCGCTGACTGCGACGTTGGCTTCAACACCGACCGAGACGTAGCTGCCACTTGCCCGAAAAGATTTGTAGTTTGAAAAACATTTCACATACAAATTTTTGGTTTCGGTTTTTGCTTTAGTTGAGAGAAAATCGTCGCTTAGTTAACGTCGCTACAAAACATCTCGAACACATCGAAAATTGAAACGGCAATCAAACGAAACCATAAGCAAAAGTGTGTATATAGATCACATATATAATTACATGATTATTAAATAGTACATGATTATACATTATTCGCAGTGAACTTATAAAAAGTACCAAAAAAAAGTACGAATATAGGGTTAATAAAAAATTAAACTGAGCAAACTCAGCACAAAAAAGAAAGTATCTATAACAATAATAAATTGCTTGCGTTATCAATAAAAAAATGAAAATATTGTAATAAATAAAATGTATCTCTCTTTCTTTTATAGGTACTTGTGTTGTATTGTTAATAAATTTGTGTAAGTTCCTGTGGTTAAACCTAAAACCTGACAAGAAAATTAAATATATAATCATATATTATACTTTCTGCAATATCCCTTACGAAACAAAAATCCGAAAAAAATTAACCAACGGTTTCGAATAAAAATTTGTATTGGCACTCACTAAACGGTTGCTACAAAAAAAAAAAAAAACAGCAGTATTTTCTGGATTGAAGCTCGAAAATTTATTAAGGCGTATCAGTTTTGGCAAGATTTCAAAAACTGATATATTTTCGGCTAGTCGACAATTGGACGAACAGACAGCAGCAGCAGCTAAGATAAAATATATTCAAAAATTTGAGAAACTTTCAAGGTGAGTTTATTTTTAGCAACTTCGAAATGGCTGCGCGGATTTTGTTCTTTCCAAATTATTATTTTTTTTTAATCTCTAATGTTTTTCCCCTGTCTATCTTTTAATTTTTGCGCTCTTCACTAGCATCTAGCAGATAAATATTCACATGTTCTCCCTTGGCGACTGCCAGTCCTGGCTAATTTTGACATTAGGGCAATAATTTAAATAAATAATAAAATAAGATATAATCGAATCTCTAGGTCAGCGAGAATAATATGTGGTAAACGTACCTTATTCATTGGTCAATCTGACTGACTGCTGTTTGGCTGTCTGATTATATTGTGAATACATTCAAAATGTTCAACTGTAGACTCGTCTCGATTTGCTTTTGCATGTGCGACGGCCATTGCGTTTTAGTTTTTGTTTTTCTCTCGTTTGAGTTTTTTTCTGCTCGATCTATTTTCAGCCAGCAGTCAGTCAGTCAGCCAATACTATGCCGCTTTAACCTCCACTTTTCCCTCTCTTCTATTTGCTCAAGACTAAAGACTCTCATCGCGTAGACACATTTGTTGCTGCCTTAATACTCATACGTATAATTCCAAATTTTCGGTTTCATTTTCTATTTTCATTTGCCATTTACAAAAAAGACCACCGAGTATTCATTCAAGCAGACAAGTGATGTAATGCCTCCGACCAACACTTTAGTAATATTTAAGAAAATTGTACAGTATGCATGTACATATTTCTTTCGGCCACGTCAATGTCATTATTATACTCTTCTACAAAAGGTATAAGAGTATATAGTTTTTTTACGATGTCCATAATTCTATATATTCGTCTGTTTGTTGGTTTGTCCGTATGAACGCCATACCACCCTTAAGGCCACAGGCCCAATGTCTCAAGAAAAGTGCGAATTGGGGGCTTGAAATTGATAACATGCCTATTTACCACGAGGTGTAATTCGAAAAAGCTCACATATTTCGCTTATTTGTACACCGGTTACTTTCCAAAAAACTTTGCAACGAAAATTTTCAAATAATTTAGCAATAACACCTCCACACAAAAACAATTAGATCAAATCTGGGAATCATAACATAAACTAAAACCAACCAACCATAATTGGCTATTGGATCTTTTTTATTTGTTTTTACTCTCTCCACATCATACCAGTCCTGCCATTTATTTCCATATCGATGAAGCTATGAAAACCTAGCTTTTTAAATTATTGCGAGTTTAAAACAGTAACTCTTCGCTGCTACCGTGCTTACATTTCTTACCGAGCTTCTACACGGCCCAACACGCAAGTTTTTAGTGGGAGCGGCAGATTTTATTTTGCACTACTAATGCTTTGGTATAACAGCATTAGGTTTATAAAAAATATTTACAAAGCGGAAATTTGTATACCTTCAAAAGTTTTTGATCTACAGTCGCCCAATTCGGTAGAAAGTTCAGTTTTAACAGTTTATGAGCTCAAGTTACCACATTGGGTTGGAAGATAGCTGATGGCATCCTCTGACGATCTACATCGAAAAGTATGTAAAAAACTGAAATGCCCATATCTTCCAATTTTTGAAGCCCTGCGCCCCCATACCTACCTTCGTTCCAACTTTTCTGGTATCAAAGTATTTCGCAGCCGGTTGCGCCCGACTGCAACAGTTTCACTCGTTTATTTATTTGTTGCCACAGCAAAATGCAAAAATGCATGATAAGTATACTCTGCAAGGGCAACAAGAACAAAAATCATTTTGCAAGAATTTAACCTTCATTAACTGTCATGCTGATTGTCTTACATTTAAATTCGCTCTTTTTTCTGAAAACACTTTTGTACTCTCTTGTTGATGATGATAGCATATGTAACTTTTAGTATAAATAAAAATGGATAACATTTCTATACACCTCTCTGCGAAAATCGGTTAAACACACGTATTTCCTACATTTAAACCACCAAGTTTGTGGGAGATAGTTGGTGACTTTCTTTCAAAATGTGGATGCCACGCTTACCCATGACGCCCCAAGCCCCATGAATTTTTGATAATAATGCCTTTACATTTCCCAATTGTTGAGCTTGAAAAGGTAAAAGGATCCCCAATTCCCCGCCTTCCAAAACGACAATGCCTATATCTTTCACATTTTTGATCTATAATTACCAAAGTGGTAGATACTTGGTGACATCCCCCAAAGATCTACATTACAAATTTGCATACCACGCCCGAAAACCCCGCCGTTCGCCCCACTGCCTTTAAATACCGGCAGCGCCTGTATTTTACACAATTTTAAGCAATATAGCTGGTAAGATATCCAAAATCTGTATTGATTTTAAGCCACGCCAACCCCTAAGAGTATTTCGCAGTCGGTTGCGCCCGACTGTATCGTTGTCACTTGTCTTATTTTATTACTTTCTTACTTAGTATTTCTCATTATATTTCGTTTATATTGTGCCTACTAATTTAAAAATCAATCTGTCAATAGGAAGTTAGCCTTGCTTATTTAATATTTAATCATTGATATCTTCGCTGTTTCTTGACATATTTCCATGACGATTATAAATATTAAATCACACTTAAGAATATGCAAAAAATAAAAACTTTAAAATAATAATGTAATAAAAAACGAACATTCGTGACATCTATCAAACATCAGCATAAAACCATTTTAACGCCACTCCTGGTTATCTCGTACCCTATCCTTTGCTAGTAGACTCTTTATCACGTTCGATTGCAAGGCCGTCATTTGTTTTTAATCTTGAAGAGATCAGCTTTTCAATTTAATATCCTTCCTTACATCATTTTAAATCAGAAATATAAATAAACAAAATATTTTTTTGCACACGACTTGCAAATAAAGCAAAACACTTGGACAAAGAATACAGATGGTGTAGGCGTTTGACAGTTTTCAAACAGCAGCTGCAAAATCCAAATGTGAATACATATATATTTTTGATTCAATAAAAGCATTTGACAGATACACACATTCATAAACACTTGGCTCACACAACGAAACTGAAATACAAATAGGGAAAGTACTCAAAACTGTCTCTGTCAACTCGTGATAGTAAAATGTTGTTAACAATTGAAAAATTATATATATTTTAAATTAATTATATATATTTAATGGAAAACTTTTAGACGGCGTTTGAAACATTAAACAAAATAATAACAATCTGTGAAACTAAAATTGGTTGACAAACACCGGAGATATGACACATCGATGCTTACACACACATACTTGCAATTCGGAGTAATGCTGGATACGAGGCTCTAAGGCGAATTATAGGGTTCAGGATATCTTCTAGTAGGGATTTCTCGACTAGAGCCTTATTTGTTTTTATTTGGAGTTTGAATTGAAAATTATTTAAAAACTTTTTAGATGTGCGTCAAAAAAGAATATACTCCCAACAAATTATTTCTAGTTTAGCTTCTAAATTAAATCACAGTCTTGTATGAGAATTACTGCTCTGCGTGCTGTTTGGCTGTGTTATCACACGTCTCCCAATAAGGACAGTACATAATCACAGAGAAACGCCATCACACAATATCTTTAAAAA
Organism: Scaptomyza reducta; assembly: GCA_035044485.1. NCBI lineage: Eukaryota > Metazoa > Arthropoda > Insecta > Diptera > Drosophilidae > Scaptomyza > Scaptomyza reducta. The sequence goes on from JAWNNV010000460.1 coordinate 139,609, forward strand.
TGATAGCCTATATTAAACCCTACTCTGATACCTAAGCTAAAAAGTATATTGAGTTTGTGGAATGTCCGTCTGTCAGTCTGTATGAACTCGCGATTTTTAAACAACTAAGCTGGTGACTTCCCACAAAAATCTGCATTAAAAGTTGGGTGCTACGCCCCATTCCACGCCTTTTAAAATCGGATAAGCGTATCTTCTTCAGATTTTCAGCTAGTCTCCAAGAAAAGCGAGCTTCACCCGTCAAAACCATCACTAAAAATCTTACAACTACTTCGCCCCACCACCTCTTAAAAAAGTTAATGTATCTTCAACATATTTTAAGCTAGAGTCATTTTTAAAAATCGTAATTTGTTAAAAGTCTACATAAGACATTTTGATTTCACGCCCCAACTCCCAGCCTTTTCAAGATGGGAATGCCTATATCTTCCACAGTTTTGTATATAGAGGCACCCTAAAGAGCTGCATTAAGTTTGAATAGTTTAATTTTTTTTTCATATTATCAGAACTTCCAGGTAAACCGAGGATGGCAAGCATGAGAATTTTTGTTTTGAGTTGACAAATTTATAAAACTGTTTCCGATCACGGGCAAAACAACTATAAGAATAATTATTATAACAAGATGTGTTAACAGAAAAAATTTAACTTTACTATTGTATACGAAGATAAATCTATAGATTCTCTAGATTTTTAAATTTTTTTACGGGTTTGTTTTCGCATTTAATTTTTTATAATATATAATATAATTACAATTTTTTAAAGAAAAATTGAGGCCGAATTTTCGATTGGTTTATATACGTTCCCAAACGTGACATTTTAAACCAAAAAAAAAAATTATTTTGAAAAATTGTTTTAACTTTTGAACCAAATAAATTAACCGAATTTAATTAACCAAAGTTTTTTGAGGCCATCATCGATCATCAATTTTTTATTTGTACAAAGCTTAATCCTTAATCTCAGGTGCTTCTCACCCGATTTCAATAAAGTTTATAAAAATTTTCGTCTATAGTTTCTAACACCATTTCCAAGTTTCCCAAATTCTAAATTGTATTGTTATCGATCACATGTGTATATCGGGAAAAGATATGTTATCGATAATTTGAACCAAACTTGTTCTGGACTCTCTAGCTCTCATAGTCTCTGATATGGACGCGGCTGTTGATGCTGATCAAGAATATATATACTTTATGGAGTCGGTGATCCTTCCTTTTGTCTGTTACATACTTTTGCACAAAACCATTATACCCTTTTTAAACAGTCTTCAGATGCATAGCTGTTAAACTTATGGTTACGAGTGCGGTTACTATACAATGAAATCAAAAAATTTTCTCCTTCTTAGGCGCCTTTGCGCCAGTTTGTTGGGGTGACTAGAGAGCTTCTCCAGGTATACGGCATTGACGGCTGATATACGCTCCTACTGCCTCCGTTACATGCCGCTGGAATGTTAATCGCTTGTCCAGTGTGGATCCTAAAAGAATACCCCAAATTGGGTGTATTTCCTAAGGGTGTGCTCCTCTGAGACGTGTTCACAGCAATGTTCCAGATGTACAATTCTCAAACAATTTCGATCTCTGTTATCATAAATTATTTAGTGAATCTATCTCAAAAACTGTGGGTAATAATGGCATTCCACCTGCAAGCCCAGTGATCTAATTTTTTCCGGTGTCCCTGTATCACAAGTGTCGCCTTGTTTAGGCATTTGTTTCTGGTCAGGATTGCCGTGTCGTCAGATTACATCGAAAGGATTCCACTGTACTATATTCATTATTCCATTCCCAAATGTTATGTTCCGACTAAAAGTGTAAATATTGTTAAATAAATAATTACCTACCTTTTGTATTCGTATTCCCATGGAAATACTAAGATCGCAACACACACATACAGATAGACCTTCAGGTGTGGCAACTGCAGTAATTAACTTGAAAACATGTACAAATTACTAAGTTTAGTAAGTATCGATATTTTATTGAGTTGCATGATTAGTACAACTCAATTATATCAATAAATATCCTTTATTCATACGTTCACTTTGACAACGTATGCTAATGGATTATTTTGTTATGTTATGAAGAGACATATTAATTTATTAATAATTAATGTCAATAATGTTTAATGTTCATGTTTGTTTTGCGAGATGACCAGACGAGGTGCAACTCGTCTTTTTATGCCGACGGATGTTATGAGTTAACTGAAGACACGTTTTCTATTTCGTCCGGCGATACACCGATTATTGAATAACTATTTTAGACTGAATCCACGAGTACAATTATGATCCTTAAGAAGCCTAAGCCTCGCATTTAGTGCTGAGCCTTGCATTTCCTTATCATAGCGGCCACACAAATATGTCGTGATTGCCGAACGTTGATGTTTTTTGACTTAAGATCAAGTGCTCGTGGTGTCGTGTTCATCACTTAAACCGAACCTCGATGTTTAATAGCTGCTGAGCTACGCATATCTACTCATAGCGGCTACACAACACTGTTGTATCTGCCAGCTGGATAACATCCAGCCAAACATACAATACTGTGACGTGGTGTCATATTTTATTATAAATGAAATTAACTTTCGTTAACTTACATACTTCCGTTTGACTTATGTTTACATTAAGACAAAGAGTTTTGAGTCTTTTATTGCTTTTACATTTTTACCTCTTTTACGTATTACTTTAAAATATGTCAGTTGATCTTTGTATTATACACGTGATCCCTTTATTTTGGTAGATCTCTGACCTTTTTTATTATTTTAAGTTTTTAAATTACGCAATGGATTTTTTCGGTCGGCTTATTGAACAGAGCTGCAATGAAAATAAGACTCATAATATTATTAACACTCAATCGCTACTCTTGTAAGAATCAAAAATAAGCACAAAAAATTAAGTACATATGTACATATGTATGTGGTGTACTAATTGTGACTAAATATACATAAAGCTGTACGCAGGCAGCTTGCTCTCAGTTCGATTCAATGCAAACTGAGTTTCAAGATCATACTTGTTTGATCTATTAAGACCTGCTTTTTTTACAAATAAAGGGTAAGAAAGCTCTAGTCGCGAAATCCCGACTAGACTGTACCCTATACTATAGGGCCTATACTTTACGCGTACAGTCAGTGCTTGCACGTATGTGTGTGTGTGTGTGTACGCGTATAGTGTATACTTTCTTAACTTCAATGCTCCATATGATACCCTTTTACCCATTTTTAATGGGTTCAGGATATAAAAGGTAACATAAAACATGAACAGTGAAACCTCTCTTAATTTCTCAACAAAAAAGTAAATCAAGCAAGCCACACTATTCCCTTATAGGCGGACACCTTACTTTAGAGATCCTGACGATCGCTGTCCACTTATGCGAGTTTTCACTGTATTTAGGGCGTACCATTAATGCATGTAAGATAAATTTGGATGTTCGTCACTGACGACACATAACGAGAAAACATTGCCCAATAATGTTTAATCATTCTTGGAGCTGCCTATGGTATAGGTGAGTTAATGATCCAAATCTGGATTATCCATCTTTACAAGTCTGTGAGATTGAAAATTTCATACAGACAGGCAGAAATGTCTACACAAACATTGTAAATTATTAGAAGTTTAACAAGTAAGTAAAATAAAAAAGAATAGAAGTTCGGAAGTTTTTACGCAAAAAAATAAAAATGGAATCATGTTGGGATTTTGTTGATTTTATGCTCATTGTTAATGTCTATCAGTTTTCTTATTGTATTCCAGCCATGAGTTGATTTTTTCTTTCTCTTCTTTGCAGCACCAACCCAGCCCACACCAAATTTCAGCTTAGTGCAATAGGAAAATGGCGCAACCACAATTGCTGCAAATCAAATTGTCTCGTTTCGATGCCCAGCCCTGGGGATTTCGCCTGCAGGGCGGTGTGGACTTTGCCCAGCCACTGTTAGTTCAAAAGGTAAATGTAACGCTTTGCATCGCAACAGACGTGTTTTTTTTTTTGAGCTCTTCACTCTTTTTATACCCTGAACCCATTGAAAATGGGTAAAATGCGTATAATGGTTTTGTGCAAAAGTATGTAACAAGCAGAAGGAAGCATCTCCGACCATAAAGTATATTTATTCTTGATCAGCATCAACAGGCGATTCGATATAGTCCGTCCGTCTGTCCGTCCGTCCGTATGTATGATCTTAAAGGTTATAAGACCTAGAGCCTCCAGATTTGGAACATAAGCTCGGCTCATCCCTCGGCAGAATAAGTTTGTTTAAAATTTTCGATAACTCTCACTGTTTCCGATATACACATGTGATCGATAACAACAAGTTCTTGAATTTGAAAAACTTTAAGCAAACATAAAACAAAAAAAATTTATTGAAATCGGTTGAGAAACACCGGAGATATGGAGCTTTAAAGTTAAGGAAGTATGCCCTGTACACATACACACATACACAAAAACATACTTGCAAGAAGTTACTGTACGCGTAGGATTCAGGGTATAGTCTAGTCGGGATTTCTCGACTCTTGTTATTTTTGTCCGTTTAATTTACTTATAAATTTCGCGACTTTGTGGCAAATAAATAGTTTTGTGATTTTATTTTTTGGTTTCATCGGTTGTGTAAAACCCAAAGTAAACATTAAATTAAATATGTGCTTTATTTGCATTTCTTTTGTAAAAAGTGAAAACAAAAACAAACTGCAGTCGAAGCATACTGCATAATTTGCTCAGTTTGCTTGTCGCCTGCATATATTTTGTTTTTGTATTTTAGTATATTTTCTGTGCGGCGCTCTCTTTGCATAAAACCGTTTCTTCACGTTTTTTACTCTTACGCGCTCTCTTTTGTTGGTATTGGTCCCGGTTTAGATTATTCCGTTGGTGTTGCTTTAGGTTTCTGCGCTCGCGCCGTTACGTTTTTGTATGTGTATTTGTTTTCTGAGAATTTACAAGCGTTTCATACTTTTAATCCTAGGGTGGTCCTAAACCTATTTCTTATTTTAATGTTTTGAGCCGTTTTCACTTATTTCATAAATATTTTTATCTTACAATTTATTATTTTCTTCTTTTTCCTTTGGAAAGACAGAAAGATATGGCAGGGTTCATGAGGACTCAGGTTGGCTTTGAGGGAGTTTTCGGCCAGTTACAAAAACTTTGCGAGAATTTCTCAACGGTGCAGAGAAACTTCAATGAGATAAATCTGTTCAGTGATTCTCCAAAACGCATAAAGGTCAATGTTTCGCGGTCATCGAGTCCTGTCATGTCTGACAATCCAAAAAACGTGCTAGAGCCCAAAAATAGAAATAAATTTATTAACAATTCTCCTACACCAGTCCCAAAAACAAACGAGATGCCAGATGAAAACCGATTGATGTTATTGCATCTAAACGGGACCTTCGGTTTCTTTGGTGCTGACTTAGTTCAAAATAAATTCAATATATCCAAAGAACCACACATTCCATTATCGGAAAATATACCTTTAGTTGAAGATAATATCAAAAGATTTGTTACCGTTCCACTAAAAAAACAAATATTTGTTTCGATGCTTCCCCCTGATTTAACATCAGATGATGTTAGGGCCAAATCAAAAGCCTATTTCACGGTGGATAAATTTAAATTAAATTACACTCGGAACATCTCGGCTTTTAAAATCAGGGCTTCGAACCAAGATTTAACAGTATATATTGTAAAGAATTTTGGTCGGAACATATAATAGTGAATGAATATATTGCCAGAAAGAAAAATCGGACTCCGATTATATGTCCCTCTCCAGTAGTTGTGTCAAAAAAACTAACAACTTCCTTCTTACTTGGCTATCAGAATTTAAGAGGTCGTTGCAGTAAGCTCAATGGTTTATACCTTAATAGCCTTTCTTTTCCTTTCCATGTCATTGCCTTTACTGAAACTTGGTTAAGGCAAGACATCCTTAATTCTGAAATTCTAACCAACAGATACTGTATCTATAGAAAAGAGCTTACTCTTCGACGTGGCGGTGGAGTGCTTATTGCTGTTGAAGTTCCGAGACATCAAAATTAGATGGCTCCATAGATATCGAATTTGTTGCTGTAAAGTTGAATATTCATGGTGTTGGTATTTTTATTACTTGCTATATACTCCCTTCCTCCGATAACTCTGTTTACGATGCTCATTTGTCTGCTATACTTTCTGTTTCCATCATGCTTTCTGATCGCGATTTTTTTTTAGTTCTTGGTGATTTCAATATTGCTGAATCTACTGAGAATTCTTGTCACAGAGCGTCCTGACGCAGTGCCCCAGAGAAAAACCTTTAACCCAAGTTCGTTAATTTCGGAAAACCGATTTTTTATCTCAGACTGACTGGTCTCCCTTCTATGGGTCTGACAACTTGGACCTGGCAATCAGTACTTTTTATACCCTTAACCCATTGAAAATGGGTAAAAAGGGTATAATGGTTTTGTACAAGTATGTAACAGGCAAAAGGAAGCATCTCCGACCCCATAAAGTATATATATTCTTGATCAGAATCAACAGCCGAGTCGATATAGCCATGTCCGTCTCTCCGTCAGTATGTATGAACGCGTCGATCTCAGAGACTATGAGAGCTAGAGACTCCAGATTTGGTACATAAGCTCGCCTAATCCCCGCGCAGTACAAGTTTGTTTTAAATTTTCGATAACTCTTCCCGTTTCCGATATACACATGTGATCAATAACAACAATATCTTGAATTTGGAAAACTTTTTGATGCAGTTTGAAAGATTAGACTAAATAATGTCAATCTTATTTAAATCGGTTGAGAAACACTGGAGATATGGAGTATTGAAGTTTGGAAACTGTGCACTATTCGCGTGTACACATACTTGCAAGCACTGACTGTATGCGTAAAGTATAGCGTTAAGGGTATAGTCTAGTCGGGATTTCACGACTAGAGCCTTCTTACTTGTTATAACACTTTAAATTCTTTATTAGATCTGTGTGTCACTTATGGAAAGCCAAACAGGTCAAACAAACCAGTGTGGAAGTCACCTGGGACCGTTATTATTTACTCTATTTATAAACGACCTTCCGTCCGTAATAAAACACTCTCGTGTGCTGATGTATGCCGATGATGTAAAATTATGCATGTTGGCTGCAACTCTTCTGTCTGGTCAAAATCTGCAAAGCGACTTAGACAACTTTCAAACTTGGTGCAGAGTAAATTTATTGCATCTCAATTGCAGTAAATGTAAAGTTATGTCTTTTTATATACGAATGCCCTTTTTTAATACATATATTCTGGATAACCAACCACTTGATCGGATTGGATGGGTTGAAGATTTGGGTGTCCTAATGGACCCAAAGCTTAGATTTGACAAGCATATATATTCAATAACAAATCGAGCGTCAAGTGGATTGGGGTTCATAAAGCGCTGGTCGAAGGAATTCGACGACCCCTATATAACTAAAACTCTGTATATGTCTCATGTACGACATATCCTCGAATATAGATCTTGTATATGGTATCCCAAATACAGGATTCATCAGGATAGAATAGAATCAGTGCAATAACAATACCTGCTCTTTGCATTTCCGGGTCTTAATTGGGATAATAACATTAACTTACCTTCCTACCATAGTAGACTTTTACTAATAAATCTTCCTTCTCTTTCTGATCGTAGAAAAATGCTTGGAATAACATATTTCCACAAATTAATTAATGGTGAAATGGATTCTTCTGAATTTATCTTCAAGCTTGTTACATAACAGAAACCTTGTATATTTCGCTCGTACGAGCGATTCATGAATATGGATCTTGTATATACAAAATACAGTATTCATCCGAACAGAATCAATAATAATAATATTACATATATTCTTTATGCTCATTTTGCCGCTATCAAGCAGTTGTCAGAATCGTAAAATAGAATGAATTCTAAGATGTTTTGCTTCGTTTTTGAAGAGAAAATTTCGAACGATAACTTAGCTCCCCACTTTTTAAATTTTTGAAAGAAACTTTCCTTTTTTACCACAAAATACGTAAGCCAAATACTTCATAGCTCTCATTAACAATAGTAACAAGTAAGAAGGCTCTAGTCGAGAAATCCCGACTAGACTATACCCTTAACCCTATAATTTACGCATACAGTCAGTGCTTGCAAGTATGTGTGAGTGTCTGTATGTATACGCGTATAGGGCATACCTTCTTAATTTCGATACTCCATATCTCCAGTGTTTCTCAACCGATTTCAATAAAATTTCACAGATGATCATTATTTAGTCTAATCTTTCAAACTGCATCAAAACATTTTCCAAATTGAAGATTTTGTTGTTATCGATTACATGTGTATATCGGAAACGGGAAGAGTTATCGAAAATCTAAAACAAACTTGTACTGCCTAGGGATTAGGCGAGCTTATGTACCAAATCTGGAGTCTCTAGCTCTTATAGTCTCTGAGATCGACGCGTTCATACATACGGACGGACGGACGGACGGACGGACGGACGGACGGACAGACGGACATGGCTATATCGACTCGGCTGTTGATACTGATCAAGAATATATATACTCTATGGGGTCGGAGATGCTTCCTTCTGCCTGTTACATACTTTTGCACAAAACCATTATACCCTTTTTACCCATTTTCAATGGGTTAAGGGTAATAAAAATATTGAAAATAAAGCATTTTTAGATAACAGACATTCAATATAGGTATGCAACCGCATTGACAATCGTATAAAAAGTATAATCATACGTTTGAAATCTGCAATTGTTTGGAAAGGCACAAGAGTTGAAAAATATGCATTACAGCCTACATGACATCACATCACAGTAAAAAATCAAGGGACAAGATGACTGCCCTTTAGGATCACCGGAAGTTACTTGAGAAGCTTTTTAGGCTATAAGAATTTTCACATTTCCTCTAGATAAGTGTCTGTCGCATATAAAAAGAAAAAATAAGCTCGCCTAATCCCTAGGCAGTACAAGTTTGTTTAAAATTTTCTATAACTCCTCCCGTTTCCGATATACACATGTGATCGATAACAACAAAATCGTGAATTTGGAAAACTTTGAGATAGCGTTTGAAAAATTAGACGAAATATTGACAATGTGTGAAGTTTTTTATATTGAAATCGGTTGAAAAACACACACATACTTGCAAGCAGTGACTGTACGCGTAAAGTAAAGGGTTCAGGGTATAGTCTAGTCAGGATTTCTCGACTAGAGCCTTCTTACTTGTTTTTGTTTGGGCTTATGTGCAGCCAACTGAGACTGCTATACCACTCCTCTTTTTAATTCAGTGTGTACTTTGCGTATGTGGCTTTTGGTTATTTAAGAGGCGGGCTTATATTCACATTTCCTAAGGGTGCTGTACATACATACATATATTATCGACGTCGGTCAGAGGTAGCGTGTCGGCGCCTAACCTTTATCGAAGTTGTTAATGCGTGAAATTCTCTGATTGATTATTTGTTTAACTGTGATTGTTTTTCTTGTTGTCTTTTTTCAGATCAATGCGGGTAGCCTTTCCGAGCAGGCTGGCATGCAGCCCGGCGATGCGGTTATCAAGATCAACGACGTTGATGTCTTCAATTTACGCCACAAGGATGCTCAGGATATTGTGGTGCGCTCTGGAAATAATTTTGTCATCACAGTGCAGCGGTAAGTGCTACTCAGTCTCACCTCCTGCCATATTGACACCAACTCTAACTCTCTGCTTTTATTTTTATTTAACCCTGTTCCTCTTCAGTGGCGGCTCCACCTGGCGTCCGCATGTGACACCAACTGGGAACATACCCCAGGTCAACTCACCTTATTTGCAGACAGTGACGAAAACTTCTCTAGCTCATCATCAACCGGATAGCCAGCATATTGGCTGTGGCTACAATAACTCAGCCCGTCCATTTGTAAGTCCACTAATATGAAATCCAACACACATTTGTGTATAGACAGAAATATATAGTTGGGCTAACAACGATTATAAAATTTATAAGCTATCAACTGATTGATAAAAATATTAAATATCTAAAGTTGTTGGGTCACATTTGTACGCTGACTTTCTGATGACCAATGATTTTTATAGCTACATGGGTGCTGAGCTGAATGGTCTTACGGCTTACAAAAATCAAATTTTTATTCAGGGTATAATTAAAAATGGGTAATAGGGGTATAATGGTTTTGAGCAAAAGCATGTAACAGGCAGAAGAAAACATCTCCGACCCCATAAAGTATATATATTCTTGATCAGCATCGACAGCCGATATAGCCATGTCCGTCTGTCCGTCCTTCTGTATGTATGAGTCTACCTCAGAGAATATAAAAGCTAGGACTCCAGATTTCGAACATAAGCTTGGCTAATCCCTATGCAGTACAAGTCTGTTTCAAATTTTCGATAACTTTTTCCGTTTCCGATATTCATGTGATCTATAACAACAACATCTTGAATTTGGCGTTTGAGACATTAGACGAAATAATGACAAACTGTGAAATTTTTATTGAAATCGGTTGAGAAACACCAGAGATATGGAGCAATGAAGTTAAGAAAGTATGCACTATACGCATACACACACACACACTTGCAAGCAGTGACTGTAAGCGTAAAGTACAGTGTTCAGGGTATAGTCTAGTCGGGATTTCTCGACTAGAGCCTTCTTACATGTTGAATAGTTATTGTAAGAGGTATCCTATTGCGGTTTTTTTGCACTGACATTTACACAACAGTGACAGCGATTTAACGTAAGGGATTCTTTTAAAAGGTGTTTTGCGGTGTCCACGTTGGCTTTTTGCTTGGGTTGTGGTAAAGACAAAACTTATATTTTTACCAAACACCTAGATTTTTACCGAATACCTTAGATTTTGGGAAAATACCTTTAAAAAGTTGTACCTTTTTTTCGAGAAATCAGATTTTGTCTAATTTCTGGTTAGCAAATTTCATTGAGTTTTGTTAACTTGTGTTATTATATTAATATTATGTCGTGTAACTAAGAAGCACCAAAAAACATGAATAAAAATTTATTTTTTACGATTTATTTTGCATATTTCTTATGTTTAAAATGGTCAGGACAACGGTGGCAGCGATAGCGGCGTAAAGAGCATCGTCAACAAACAATACAATACACCGGTTGGTATTTACAGCGATGAATCCATAGCGGAAACACTTTCAGCCCAGGCAGAGGTTTTAGCTGGCGGTGTTCTCGGGTAAGTCAGTCAAATCCCTTACCAAATTATTTTCATTTTTTGGATAAGAGTTTCAAGTGAAACACATTACATATTAAAATTTTTAAATTTCATGAAGTGTTCAAAATATAGGAACAAGACTGAAAAAAACATATTTTCATCTCACAAAAGTATTCATTTCGACTTTTGCCTCTTGCGTTATTATATTTTAAGGCATTTCTCGTTCGTTTTTGAATTGTTTTTGTACAATTCTTTAATGCTTCAGAACGCATCCTTTTTATACCCTGAACCCATTGAAAATAGGTAAAAAGAGTATAATGGTTTTGTACAAAAGTATGTAACAGGCAGAAGGAAGCATCTCCTTATGGGGTTCAGGGTATAGTCTAGTCAGGATTTGTCGACTAGAGCCTTCTTACTTGTTTTTCTTGTGAGAGATTTTTATATTCAGCGTCGAGCGCAAGTTAAACATTATTCGCTGAATATGACAGTCTCCCAGACGGAACAAGTAAAAAGTCGAGAAATACCGACTAGCAGATATCCTGAATCCTATACTTTACGCGTACAGTGAGTGCTTGCAAGCATGTGTGTGTATGTACGCGTATAGTGCATACTTTCCTAACTTCAATGCTCCATATCTCCGGTGTTTCCCAACCGATAATGTTTCAAACGCCATCTCAAAGATTTCCAAATTAAAGATTTTGTTGTTATCGATCACACGGATAGACGGACATGGCTATGTACTTTATGGGGTCAGAGATGCTTCCTTCTGCCTTGTACATACTTTTGCAGAAAACCATTATACCCTTTTTACCCATTTTTAATAGGTGCAGGGTATAAAAATTATATTTGATAACTTTATGAGAAGGTTGCACAGCGCTCAATTAGTACTTATCCTATTGTATTGGTATAATCGGTATAACTTGATTATTTCTAAAATTAATATTGTTATGTGTCTGCAAATCTTATCTTTGGCGTGTTTTTGATGCTTCTCCTCAAATCCAATTTCTATGTAGTACCGAGTAGAGGAGACCAAATAACACGTAAATACATACATATTAGTCATAAATACCAGTATATGTATATATATCAAAAAAGTATTTACAAAATGCTGACCCTTGTTTCAGGGGTTTGCAGCTCTGGTGTTATGCATCCAATTGGACTTATAACTTATACGCACTCTCTATTTCTCCCTTTACTATGTATTTATAGCGTTAACTTCAAGAAGAACGAGAGGGAATACCAGGCCGATCGTTCGGAGGTGCTGAAGTTTTTGCGCGAGGAGGAGACTGGACAGTCGAGCCCAGGTAACATACCCAGACATAAACTGGCCAGAATGCTTCTGATTTAAACAACCTCAACAATCCGCATACGTGTGAGATTTTGACTGACTTTTTGGTTAAAAGGGATGATGAGCAGAATAAACGTTACAGAAGCTATTACTTGTTTTACAGAAATTATCAAAGACCTTAAAATTATCTGACATCCTTGACTTAAATTCAGTTTTTGAAACAGACAAGCCCTTAACTTTTTTGATAACTTGTATTGTCTTTAATGTAATTGCATATTTGTTTTGCTTTTTTTTGTATAATTATGTTTAATACTCCGAAAAAATACAAAGAAATGGACTTTCGTTTTCTCTATCTTAAAACGCATTTCTAAAGGCATCATAAAAAATTTAATATTTACACATTACAATTAAAAACTTTTATTAGGCAATTGCAAAAATTTCTCATTCAAAATTTCAAATAGGAACTCTTTTATTATTATTTAAAAATCATGATTTAATTATATTTTTGAAATGTTAAAACTTCATTTTTACTACACAATTTTCACTCTACGTCTAACTCTTGTTTTTTTCACTTATTAAAACAAAAAACCAACAACAAATACAAAAATAAAAATAATGTAATAAAAACAATGTAAACAGCATTCAACAACAACAGCTATGAGCATGATGCACCCCAGCAACAACATCTTCAACAACACCATCATCAACAGCAGCGACACCCACAACACCAACACCTTCCCCAACAACAGCAATCAAATACCAATAGCGCTACTCGCCATGTTAGTGCGCCCATCAATACACCAAAGCCCCCAAGCACCGGCGGACTGCCAACTGGCCAAAACATTTGCACTGAATGTGAACGTCTCATTACGTAAGTGAGCCGCAAACTTGTCTAACTTAGCGTTTTTGCATGTACAATTAACCATTAAATAACAAGAACATCACTTATAAAAACTATAACAATATCAATTTTATTAACATACTAGTTACACTGACACAAACAATTATCATTAACAGCCGAATCATTTTAATATCTGATTAGGGTCAACTAACTTATTTAATATTACTGGGTGGACATGAGTAAACTTCGAGGCTTAGGATCGTTGTAGACTAGGGGCTATTAATTATTACTAGGATCCAAGGCAATAGACAACTAGACATTTACTCAAAGACTGATTGAACTTTTTGTGCTGTCAACAACCATTGCGGTGCAGAGCCGCACAGTCCGGCTAACTTCTACTGGACACAGAGCCATGCGATTGGTGGAAACGAGCGACGCACGCCGCTGCCCCACACCCAATTTCCGTCGCAACCTCAGGCACAACAAGGATGCCAGGATGATTTACAGCAAAATACAAAAGCGTCGTCGTCTGTTTCAAAGGAGGACAAATCGCAGCAGGAGCAGCTAACTGATCCTCAACTCATTATTATGCCCATATGCCCAGCGCTGCAGGGGCCCGATTACAAGGCGAATGTGGATGCGGATACAGATGCTGGTGCAAGTCGTCCTCTGTCCGCCAGACCTCCACAGTGTCAATTGTGCGGCGTTGGCATTGAGTAAGGATTTGTGCGTTCTATGTTGAGTAATAACACAGGTCAACAAAATTCAATAACATTTTCTAGCCAGAAACAAGACAATACTTTTCTGACATTATATGATATGAATAAAATATGAATTAGCCCACTACTTTACATATAAAGATATTTTAACATTAAAGTGAAAAAAAACATTGTTTCACATATATGAGGTAAATTCAAACGAAGCAAAATTTCTTCAAAATCTTATTCTTTAACTATGTAGAATTTCTCGCCTTCAAACCCCTATAAAATTATTTTAAAAAATTAATTTTTTCTATTTGTAAATTCGAATGTTTAGTTTACGGATCTTTATTTAGTGCTTACTTGGCCAAGTTTTGTTTCTCATCACAGTATTTCTCAGGGACAAAACAAATTTCGCTCGTTCTGGTCATCCAGCAACGTTGCAAAAATATACTTAAATGCTTTTCGATAGTACCGACTTAATACTGTATGAAAAACTGACGCGAAGGCCAAGAAAATGCGAAAAACAAAATTAGGCCCTAAAGTTTTATATATAAGAATGTTTTTAAAACTTGCTTAAGTAAGAATAACTCCAACACGGCGACTATTCAGACGAGACAGGTTACTTGTTAGAAAATCTTGTTGACCCGTGTTGTTGATCATGTATGTGTGTATGCACGTTTTTAAACATGATGTTATTTTAGTTACAAGATGTTTAGATTTATATACACATGATTATTATACAGACGTCTCCTCTAACACCATCAACAGCAGTTAGAGAGCAAATAATTCTCACTGATGCTGCTGTGGCTCCTGCCAAAATTGTGTACGATTGGTGTTGGGGGAATTGAGTGTTCATTTGTATGCCAAATTAATTTATTACCATTGACGTCGTATAAACTTTTTTTTTAAAAAAAAATCATAGCTCTTAAAAATAATATTTACTATTACACTTATTGGATTAATAGTTTTTCTTTTCTTTTCTTAAAAACAACACAAACTTTGAAAGAAATACCACGAAAAAAATATTTGAAAGATTTTTTACATACATTTTTGCCTGAATTATGATAAACAAGTAGAAGGCTCTAGTCGACAAATCCTGACTAGAAGATAACCCTGAACCCCATACTTCACGTGTAAATTCAGTGCTTGCAAGTATATATGTGTGTGTATACTGTATATTTAATTTCATAATAATTAATTAAATTAATATCTCCGGTGTTTTTCAACCGATTTCAATAAATTCATAGATGATCATTATTTTGTCTAATGTTTCAAACGTCATCTCAGTTTTCCAATTTCAAGATTTGGTTGTTATCGATGACATGTGAATATCGGAAACGAAATAATCAAAAAGTACTAGGGCGTGGCAATGTTTTTGGGGCGTGGTACCAAATTACTGATGTAGGTTTTGAAAAATGCTCTATCCTTCTACCAAATTTGGGGACTTTAGCTAAAAAAAATTGCGGAAAATATTACATTATTTTATTATATTATTATTACAGTTAGCTTGGTGCGACAGTGGTGGTCATGGAGGAGGGTTTTTGTACTTCCTAGTGAAGAGGATTAAGTCAGTTTTGTTGCTATTCAGGTGTGTGAGGGTATTTGCGCGACAGACCTGGAGATAGTCGAGGATCGGAGTGTAGCCCTGACGACCCGCAGGCTGATCAATCAGGTCCACTACACGGTGCTCTACCAAACCCAAACCCTTTAGTGTCTCGTTGATTGCTTCTGGGACGACGTTGTTAAAAAGACATTCCATGTTTTAAAAGCCTGTTAGAGACTACTCCTTGTGTTGGTGCGATATTTAAATTGTGTTTCTTTCTTAATTTAAATTTGATACTTAGCGCAGGGTTAGTAAGCTGAAAAATCTTGGGAATCTTTAAGGCATCCTCGGGCTTATACCCTGGCGCGGGGAATACTGGGCACATCCTTCCAATCGACCGTCTTCACTGTCCCCACCTGTTCCATGAAATCGATCACTTCTTATTTGAAACAAACTTGTTCTGCGCAGGACTTCTGTTCCAAACCTATAGTCGCTAGCTCTTATAATCTCTAAGATCAACGGGTTCATACATACAGACGGACATGGCTATAACTTACTCGGGTGTTTATGCTGATAAAGAATATATACTTTATGAGGTCGGAGATGCTTCCTTCTCCCTGTTACATACTTTTGCACTAAACCATTATACCATTTTTACCCATTTCATTATATAATTAGAAAAGTTTGTATATGTTAGGTACGGACTTCAATATTTTCTGGTCGCACACTCTCGATTAGATTAAATTACTGCTGACTAACATGTTTGTGCTTTAAAATGAATGTGCCACAAAAATTCATATAATATTAAAATAATACTTAATGTATATATATATAAACTTTCTTGTTATTTAAAAATTGTAAATTTAATATTCGTTATTTTAATTTATCATTACCTTTTATGCAGCGGGGTCTTTGTGAGAATCAAGGATAAAAATCTACATGTTGAGTGCTTCAAGTGTGCCACTTGTGGCACCTCCTTGAAAAACCAGGGCTACTACAACTTCAACAACAAGCTCTACTGCGACATTCATGCCAAGCAGGCTGCCCAGCAGCATCCACCAGTTGGCACCGAAGGATACGTGCCAGTGCCAATTAAGCCGTAAGTCTATCTCCAGTAAAGTTTTGAAAAATCTTAACAATAAGTGGGCTGATAAATTACATTAAAAACGCTCTTTCTTAATACTATACATTAGTTGATTATGTACAATGTCAAATTGGTCAGAATATGAGTAAAATACATTTAAATGTATATTATATGTTTTGCAAATAACCAAAACGCGCTAAATATTTTGGCCGAATAATAATTGATTGTTGAATATATTCAATACTTTAACTTTTACTATTATTTCCTAGAAAAATCACGATTTTTGTAAAAAACATTCTAGCAACACAAATATCAACTAGTTCGGTTTGGAAGGGTTATTACTATAATAGGCTATAATAGTATAGCCTATTGTGTGACCCCAGAATATCTAGCTTGATTCCCACCTCAAGAATTACTTTTGCCCTGAATTCGGATCTGCAAATCTTGTAGTTGTTGATTTCTGTGATTTGCTGTTCCGTATCACCCCATGCAATCACACCGTACGTAACCATGGGCCTTATTACCATTAGGTATTGTCATCTTGATGTCTTTGGCGATTTTCCCCATGACTTCTTGGCTATGCTACGACACGTATAAATTGCTATGAAGCAGTTTGATATCGTATTTTGAAAATGGGTGCCAAAGTTCAATTGATGTCAAAACTGGCCAAGGAACTTAACATCCGTGCTTGTTTCTATTGGTCTTTCTGCGAGCATTATATCCCTCAACCCCTTAAACTTGTATCTTCTGGTGAACAAAACGATAATGGTTTTTGTAGGGTGGGGGTTGAGATCAGTCTCCATACACAGTTCATGATATTTCGTGAACCTACGTCCTAATTAAACAATGTCACTTCGTACTTGGCCCGTGCTATTATCACAATGTCATCAGAATAGCAATGATATTAGATCACCCTTTTGGCAAGTCAACTTAATAGCTCATCAACCAATACGCTAAAAAGCAGTGGTGATTGAACCCCAATTTGTGGACAACCCCTTTTTATGATTGTACGGTAGCCTGTCTTGACCTCAGTAGGGATGACATATATCTACTAGTCGTTATGCCCAGACCTGTTTTTTTATTAAGTGAAGCCCAGACTATTTGATGTAAAAAGCTTACTCAATGTCTAAAAATTCACAGACTGCTACTTCTTTATTTACTACTGCAGAGCGCAAAGTGAAGTATAGTTCGTATAGTGCCGTGTTCGTAGATCGACTATATGAGTGCTGAGTTGTTTGCAGCGCACTCTGTGTTAGTATTGTGCTCCTGATCTGAAGGACATTGCATTGGTCATATATTTCT
Organism: Scaptomyza reducta; assembly: GCA_035044485.1. Taxonomy (NCBI): domain Eukaryota; kingdom Metazoa; phylum Arthropoda; class Insecta; order Diptera; family Drosophilidae; genus Scaptomyza; species Scaptomyza reducta. The sequence continues at coordinate 157,446 of JAWNNV010000460.1, forward strand.
TCCCTGCCTTGCGAACGAAGAACATCTTAGTAATACAAGAAAATTTGTAGGTCTGGATGTTCCATTTACCATTATATTTTCTCCAGTGTGACTGCCGACTTGTCACATGCCCAGTGATTACCAGTTGGTCTGTATCAGCTTGTTGCCAGGGAATTTCCAGCACCTGTTTGGATAGGGCCTTCAGTCGTATGCTTTCGTTAAAGTCCGTTACGTTTGGCTTTCCTTAACTTGGTTTCTCTTTACTCTGTTGAAGAGGGTGACAGGTGGTGACGCAGCCTTTCTCTTTCTTTGTGCGTTTTCCATAGTGGGTAGCTTTCTTAATAAAATGCATATTAATGTTACTACCAAAATTTCGTCAATTTCTTTAAAGTGGCCAAGTTAAGTTTTAGGGTCGACTTTAATTGTATCCAATTTGTTTTTCATATGTTACGAGTTAGAAAGCTACTGTCCGCATTAACCTTAATTATACCCTTAACCCATTGAAAATGGGTAAAAAGGGTATAATGGATTTGTGCAAAAGTATGTAACAGGGAGAAGGAAGCATCTCCGACCCCATAAAGTATATATATTCTTGATCAGCATCAACAGCCGAGTCGATATAGCCGTCTGTCCGTCCGTCCGTCCGTCCGTCCGTATGTATGAACGCGTCGATCTCAGAGACTATAAGAGCTAGAGACTCCAGATTTAGTACATAAGCTTGCCTAATCCCTAGGCAGTACAAGTTTGTTTTAAATTTTCGATAACTTTTCCCGTTTCCGATATACACATGTGATCGATAACAACAAAATCTTGAATTATAAAAACTTTTTGATGCAGTTTCAAAGATTAGACTAAATAATGACAATCTGTGAAATTTTATTGAAATCTGTTGAGAAACACTAGAGATATGGAGTATTGAAGTTAAGAATGTATGCACTATACGCGTATACACACACTCACACATACTTGCAAGCACTGACTGTGTGCGTAAATTATAGGGGTAAGGGTAGAATTTTGAAATCTTTTGGGTGACTGTTTAATTTCATTCGCTCTAAGGGGACATTACTAGTAACATGCACAGATTTTAACTGACTCTATCTTAAAAACTTTTGATGCTATTGGAATTTTGAATTTCCAAAAGCCGAAGGTTTGGGGTGGCTCGCATTTTTGACACATATCTTTATATAATTATATGTGTCTTTATTTATTGACCTGACAAGCGTTTTTGAATTCTTTTTGGGCATTGGGAATTGTTTTCATTATTTTTGACATATATGGTATATCAAATTTAATTAAAGGGCTTTGGCAGCAGTTGTTCTCAAGTGACATTTTCAATATATACAATAAAATTAATAATTTTTTTTTGTTTTCCTCTTTCATTATTTAAAGAAACACCAAGCTCAGTGCCACTACAATTTCTTCGGCCTTGAACTCACATGGGTATGGCAGTAATGGCTACAATGCCTCAAATGGAAACTCATCGTCCGCTTCAGTACCGGTACGTAAAAGTCACACATAAATTAGAAACTGTGTTCTGTGTACTGTCATGCTAAAAAAAAACTTACCAGACACACAATACAAAATCAGAACAATCTCACACACAAATACAAAAAGTTGATGAACGCAAAATGGGGTAGAATAACAAAAAAACGAGAACAAAAATATTCTTAACCCCAGCCAAAAACACACCTCACGCTGTCGATACAGCTTTTAAACAGCTTGTGCACTTCTGCTTGTTCTTGTATATTCACTTTAAAGAGTGTTTTATAATTGTGTCATAAAATGTGTTAGGCATAGAAGGAAGCATCTGAGTATATAGTATACATATATTCTTAATTAGCATCCCGAGCTGAGGCTATAAAAAATTTTCCGTCTGTCCGATTCCACTAAAACCCATTTCATTGTAATATACGTTATATTAATGAGGGTGTTAAGTTGATCTTTTAACGAATATTTGTTCTAGAAACGCACCTTCCTAGGAAATGTGCTTCACGAACTTCATTAGTTTTCAAAACAAATGAATCTGACATTAATTCGAAATGGGTCTAGTAAAACCAAGCAAAGTATTCGTATATATATATATATATATATATATATATATATATATATATATATTAGAGTCCTATAGTTGCACGTGCATTAGTTGATCCAATTAATCACAGACACTCGAGTTTTATATATGTATTTCTTCCGATTGCAAGAGACACTGTCAACCTGCAACTAAAAATCGTATTCGCAGCCAAGATGTGCCGACATTTTTTGAACACCCTAAACACATGAACAGGGTAAAAGGGTATAGTGGTTTTGTGCAAAAGTATACATTCGGCAAAAGGAAGCATCTCCAACATAAACAAATATATATGTATTCTTAATCAGCATCAATAGCCGAACCTTCTGTAGTTCTGTTAAGACATATTCATCATATTGACAACTTTTCTTGTTTTCAATATACAAATGTAATACAAAACAAACGTGCTTTAGAAACTTAGAAAATCTGTTAAATTATTTTAGAAACAGTGCAGAAATTTTTTCCCCTCGATGTCACTTATATGCATCAAGTTAAAGTATTTCCTAGTCGAGATTTCTCGGCTGTTTTCTATTTTTTTTTATGTTTTTGGCTTCGAAAATCTTATTTCTAAATAATAGCTGGTTGAGCAAATCACTATCTGCTAAATATACACTTTATGCCAAGTGAAACTTTTTTCTTAATTCTAAATTATTTTCGTTACAATTAGCTTGCATTTGTTATTGCTGTTTTTATATAAGTGCTATAAAAAACACACATCTGCAATTATCCGATACAGCCCTCTGTGAATCTCTGCGATATTACGTTCAGTTTGTGTCTTTCAATCGTTTGCGCGGTACACGTTAGCAGTAAAAAATACTGCAAAGTGCAGTTAAAAATTCTTAAATTGATTAATATAATAACAGTGTTTTACTATAAAGACAAAAATAAGTAATAGCTAACTACGTACGAAATGTTTTATTAAAGCAACTTTTAAAAATGAGTCACTACCTATTTGATTATCAGTAGAAAGATTAACAGAATTGAGCTCTTGCATAACGTGTGTAAATTGGTTTCATATATATTAAACATAATATTTACACAATTATTTTTTGAGCATTTAGAAGAAATTAAGAAAAGGGAAGTGACCCGCACCTCTTGCCTATTTTTTTTTTCCTCCATTCCCCCAACCAGCCAGTTTCATATTCTTTGAACACAATTTAAACAAAATTTACAGACACATTGCTAATTTTGATTTGCATTTTAATTAACTGTATTTATAACCAAATAAAATGTTTTGTTACCTTTTACTGCGTTCTTGTAATGTTGCCCCCGCCTTCGCCTTGCCTATTAACACACATTAGCACGAGCCAATGCCATTTCCAGTTGCTCAATTGACTGCGCCAGTATGCAGTAGTAGCAGTGAGCTGCCTCTGCCACCACCTCCTTCACCCACACAGCTGTTGCAATTCGATACCGAGACGGAGCTGCTGATGCTGTCACCGCCCGAAAACCACACACAGACCACAAACACAGAAGTCTCTCCAGTCCAAGCTCTATCCCATCAGCAGCAACACAATAAACACACACGCACAAATAGCAGTCTCTCATCTATTTCGAGTGGCTCATCGCATACATCATCTTCAGGCGTGGGTGGCAGTACGGCGCTGAGTCCGATGAGCCCAGTGGCATCCAATGCATCCACACTGTCCCTAGAGATGGAAAACTCACCGATGCATTCGCGTCAAGTCTCTGGCTCCTGCACATCGCTGGATGTATGCGCTGTTGCAGCAACAAGTCCGCTTAATATTTGTAATTCAATGGCAATGGCAATACCTCCACCACCATCACTTACACGCCTAACAGATACAGCAGCATCAGCATCAGCAGAGAGACCGAACGCACTTCAGAATGAAAATGATATGAGCACGCAGAATAAAAACCTTAATGTGCATAATCAACTTCTCAAGCAGTATTCCGATAACATACAACACCAAAACCCTACAAAAGCAAATACAACAAAAAACAGACACAACAACAAAAACGACACGGCCAAACCATTTGCAACAAAAACATCCATAACAGGGCAACAACCAATACAACCTCATGTGGAAGCGTTGACAGCAACACTAGCTAATAAATTTAGTTCAAATCAGGTAACAACATCAGAAGCAGCAACACCTTTCAAAAATATCAACAGCCAAAGCCAGGAAACTGCTGAAATAATGTCGACCAGCGTGGCAGATGAATCATCAGCAAACATTTTCGGTCAGGTTAACAGTAACTATAGCACCAACCAAAGCGAAAAAGTTGAGTGCACATCCGCATCGGCTCCATTGGATCAGCCAGGTTTTGAGTATGTGACCTTATTGGGAAATGTGATACGCAGCGTGCAGCCCTCTGGTAAGGGTGCCGTTCCAAGCTATCGGGTATGTAAGCCACCTGTCACTGTCAATGACTTTTACCCTAATTCTTCAGCATACCACTCTGCAAGCTTCAAGCTTTAACACCAAAAATTTATATGTAACAGAAACTCTTATGTGTTCTTACTGTCAAACATTGTTTTGCACCCAGAGAGAAATATTCCATAATAACGTAATTTCAAACATTTTCTTCTTCCTAGGTTAACCAGGGCTATGCTCGCCCTTATGGCGCCTCTCAGCCCCCAGCGGCAGCGCCCAAATCACCGGTGCCCGTCTCGTATCCGCCACCACAGCAACAGCAGCAATCTGCATACGCAACTTTGCCACGCTCCAATGCCGGTCAACAAGGTAAGACGATGACGGCTGAGTACGATGAGTATCAGTCTGTGTAAGAGAAGGTGAATGGGTTTAAGGTTCATACAACAAACAACAGAAACAATTACTCATGTTCTCTGACTATGACTCAAATATTTTTGCAAATTATACGTTTCTGCTTAGAATGAGATAGGCTCGTCGACCTAAGTAATAAATTAATACCTTAATTACTAGCCAAAAAATTTTATGGAAATTTGTTTTCGTTTTAAAATTGCTTTAATCAATACAGAGAACAAATTCAAGTTAGCCAAATCTCTTCGGCTTCTGGGGCAAATAATTGAGAGCCACTATAGCTGCGAATTTCCCTCTTGTTGACTCTCTCTCAGTTTTGTATGCGATAAGATCAGGTCTATAGTGTAACTAACAATTATTTTACTTACACCTAAAGCTGGCCCTATTTATAATATTTTGGTCTATAATATTTTGTGTACAGTGGTTAAATACGGTGACATCATTATTAAAAAAAAATTTTTATATACAATAGCTCTTACCTTATTTTTGCTGCAAATGGCTGTAACTTGCAAACGATACAAAATCAAAACAATTTAAAAGCCATTTTCTTTATCCTTAACCCGCGACCCTCCTGGAGGCCTGAGCTTAGTCCCCTCTGATTTCATCAAACCATGTACACAAACATATGCATATTTGTATTATTTTAGGTTTGTAAATGATCATTCTGCGGGGTTCCAGATGGTTTTAAAGCCAGTTGCTCCCTGTTTATCGGTAATTGAATTCATCTGAGGCATCTAAGACGTTGCTTCATATGTGTACTGGTTTACTGGTTTACCTGTAAAGAGTCACTTAAATGCTGCCTCCGCTCATCCATGGGTGTCGCTGGATCTGCATAGGAAGCGGATAAATGTGTCGAGTGTTGTCGGCATCATCGTGAGGAAACTTCATGAACTTGTCGCTGGCTATGTTGATGCTTTTGATATTATTTTCACACGAGCTTTGAGCTGGACGTGCTGCTTCTGCAGATTCTGCATGTAGGATGGATCCTTTCTGTGGTCCTCGGACTGCAGCTGGCCCTTGATCGCATTCAGCCAGAGCTCAATGTTACGATGGTGACTTAAATTCTGTTGCTACTTAACCCCGTTCTAGTTCAACCCTTTCTGGCCTAAAGTCTGCTTGAGCGTCTGCCACATCACCGCGATCTTTTGCAGGCGAGTGTTAGTCTGATCGGCAGCATAGAGCTTTTAATCGATCAGCTCACAGCCTACTTTGGTGATCTGCTTTATGTGCAATTCAGTTCGTTATTCTGCAGATTACTATTCAGATTTTTTGGCTCAAATAGGAGTTGTCAGTGGCGAATTTCAGTTTATTGCTTGCAGTCCAACTTGAATTGCTGCTAGCGATTCGAGTCTTCCAGCAACAAGCAGCGCTTCATATTTAGTTTTAAAACGACATGAAGAGTGAACAGCATTTGTTGGAGTTGGGCCCAACAAGACTCTTAGCAAATTCTACGTTTTTCTCATTGTTTTTCTTTTTCTCCAGGGAATCACCCAGATATTTATTAGTTAGTAACGTTTCCTGTATCCTTTTCACCATACAGGTGTCAACTTATTCAGTGTCGTGGTATGGTATTTAAATTGTATCTTTTATAGTATGCAAGTTACAGCTCAAAACCCAAAGCAAAACCAACTAAAGAGCTCAAACCGTCCTTATTTTTTTTTAAATTGCGATTGATAAGTGATTTAAAGAAACTATTCTCAAAGTTAAGATTGTATATATGTATATATAGATATATCTCAATATGTATCTGTATGTAGGACAAAATGTGCTAAGGTACAACAGACAACATCAACAACAACCCCAACACTACAAACAGCAACAACAATACCATCACCAGCAGCAGCAACAAAAGCAACAATATAGAAACTCATACCCAATTGGATCAAGCGATAAATATGCTACCTTACCAAATACTCAGTCTTACAACAACAACAGCTATAACAACACCTTCAATCGAGGTAATCCATAACTGTAGCACTTGCCTTAATGCCTCTGCGCGTAGTTTTTCCTTAACCATTTGTTTTTTTGCTTCATTTGATTTAATTGTTGAGTGAAACACTCACGCATAGAAATTTACAAACCCAGCATTTGTTTGTTTATTTTTTAGGATAATAACCGCTTTGTTGTCGAAACTTAGTTTCAGTTTACCAATCGGGTGCACCAACCAAACTGGTTGCACGGATTGGTAAACACACAGACAGAACAAGTATGAAGGGTCTAGTGGAAATAGCTCAACTGTGAGACTATATCTTACTTCTTTTTTTTTTACCGATATTGTTGGAATTTTTACTTGTCATATATATATATATATATGTAAAATTATCTTTCAAGTGAGTATCGGAAGTAGGATTTTTAGATTACAATTATAATTTAAAGTTTCTAGCTTTTATAGTCTCTGATTTGACTAGATTGATTCGACTCTAGATGCTGATCAAGAATACATAAAGATACTTTATGAGATTGCAGTTGTTTCCTCATCCTGTTACATACGTTTGTACAACTTTAAATATATATAATAAATATAGCAAAAATTAAGGATCATGTAATTTTTTAATTATTACAATTAATAAATAATTAAACTTGTAGTGCCTCTAGGATCGACCTTTAAGCCCACAAAGTAAAATTGTTAGCCGCAACTTCGAATTGTTAATGTATGTAATGTAATGTTAACGAATTCAGATAAATTACAAGTCATTATTATTCAAGCGGGCTGACATCTTCTGTTTCTTTACTTCATGCTTTGTTATCTCTCTTTCTTTATTCTCTGTCTCAGATTGAAAGCGTCACGGGCGTTCATGCATTGGAAAACTCGAAGTAGATAGAGTAGAGGGAAATGGGGTACTTCTGACATGGGCTTTGTTATCTTTCTTATGCATTTTATGTGTCTGCAAATGCTTGGACTATATTTTTAGCTTATATTAAGAAAACTATTAAAATTTGATCAATATTAATATTTTGATTTTTTTTAGGCTGTGGTTACCAAAATTATTATTAGAAAACCCCGTGTTCCCTGTAGACAAAACGTATGCAACTTCTGGCAAAGCTGGTGAATTTTTTGACAATTCGCAAATAAAATTATTAATAGATTTTTTAACACTATATTTGATTGTCATACATTAACAAGAAAATGTAAAATTTATATTCTTTGAATTTTAAATAAATTGCGCACCTACGGTGTTGCACCAATTAAAATATGAAATACATGCATACCCTATTAAATTACATACATATGTATGTAAGTACAAAAGTAATATTCTTTACTTATATGTTCTTTGTACTTGTACACAAACGCTTCTTGCTAACCGCATTCAAATGCGCTCTTTAAAATACAAAACGATATTTGCATACCGGAATTTGTATCTTTACTCAAATAATCTAATATGAATGGCGTTCTCGAAATTCGCCTTTCTTCACATTATTATTATTCACGTTATTGCATGCCTCTCGCCTTTATGAATATACACAAAAGTGCAAAATTTAATTTTAAGCTTGAAAATGGGTAAAAGTATGTAATAGTTAGAAAGAGGCATATCCGACCCCATAAAGTATTATATTCTTGATCAGTATCTGTCCTTCTATATGTATGAACGTTTCGATCTCAGAGACTAAAGATGCAATCGACAACAATAAAATATAAAGTTTTAAAATCTGCACAATTTTTTTTAAAAATAGAATACACAAAATAATTTAAATCTTTGAAATAATATTGATTGAGAAAAGAGGAAACTAAGTATATATATGTACAGCAATAATAGCACAACCAAGCTACAAGCAAAAAAAAAAACCATACATTTCTTAAATTTTTTTTATAATGGTTACAGTTTTCCCAAACGTAGGGTGTAAGTTTTTATTGATATGATAATTGGAACATGTTTTTATACTCTGAACACATTGGGAATGGATAAAGAGGGTATAATGGTTTTGTGCAGAATTATGTAACAGACCGAAGAAAGCATCTCCGACCCCATAAATAATATATATATTCTTGATCAGCATCAACTGCCGATATAGCCATGTCTGTTTGTCTGACCGTCCGTCTGTATGTATGAACGCATCGATCTCAGAGACCATGAAATAAATAATAGCACATAAAAGTGAAAGTTATAATTTGTTTATTTTTTTTAAGCCAAGAAATAGAGGCAAATTTGTCTGCTTGTTTTTTTTGTTAAATGCATATTTTTGAACTTCAAAAGTCACGATGCTGCGAATATTCTGCTGCTTACAAAAATTTCTTTTACACATATGTATATTAAGTTTTAATTGAGTAATATCAAATCGATAGGTCTGTTGTGATATTATAAAATAAGATGCTATTTACCGTTGCAATGAAAGTTTATGCTGCTTATCCAAATTGACATGAGACGCCATATTTAGTCAGTTTCCCCCTGCTTTGTTCATTAGTAATTTTTCTAGCTTGCGACGTTGGTTGACATCTCGTATTTACCACCACTATATATCGGCTCTATCATAGTTTTTTCTACCGCAACCTTCAACTTCACAGCTTTGCACCGTGCCAACAACTAACCAAGTGTATGCATTTTATTTCTTCCTGCTCTTATATTTGCCCTGTGCCCCATACCCTAATTAACACTTTCCAACCGCACATAAACGCATGCATATCGCGCCATTCACCTCATCTCTCTCAGAATTGAAGGAGGAACGCTTGCAACCGGAGTTTAGCGAGGAGTGCTGCTATGAGGTAGACGCTAAGGTCGCCTTGGCTGTCAGTCGCCGTTCGCATGGCTCGAGCTTTTCGTGGCCTCCCCCACAGGATGAAAGCCATGCTGCACCCACAGCTGCCCCACTTTACATAGCACCACCTGAGACACAGCATGTATCTGTGGCAAATACTAAACAGGAAGTGCCTCTTGCCACCCCACAACCACAGAAACAGTCACAAGCAGAACAAGCTGTTCAACAGCAGAGGTACTCATCTACCCAGCTGACCAATCAACCCATTGGAGCACAGCAGGTGCAAATGGAGCAGGAGTCGAGCTCAGACAGTTACACGTCCACTTCAACGACGACGACAACCACCTCAGAGGAGTACCAACGAATGTATGCCGCCCAGCTGCAGGCATACCAGATGCAGGTTCACCAATCCTATGAGCAGTCCGGATCCGAGCTGGAATACCAGTTGGATTACGGCAGCGGCCAGGACATGAATGAATATTCGTCGGGCAGGCGAAGTGCGCAGGAATGTGTGGATTCTCTATCCGCACCACTGAGCACATACAAGCTCGTCGATATGGTAAGGGAGGTAACACCCAGTCCAATACCCCACCCAGAGCCTGCAGCAGCCCCACCCGCTGCTCGTCATGTGGCGTTTATCGACAAACCCGAGATTAAGGAAATGGATGCAGATCTTGAGACGATACCCGAATCGGTCGCAGAGACTGACCAGGCTGTTAAACTCAAGTCAGATGCAGACTTATGTCTGTCTGCCGATTGCGAGAACCTCGTCATTGAGCGTCACCGCTGTCAGATTCTTGAGAGCGAGCGCATGTTTCAGGCGACACCAGAGATTGATTTGGAAATAGCGCCAGTGCGTCCGCGTCCAGCGCCTTCTAAGATACCCAATCCCTCGCCCAAGGAATGGATCAATCCCATGGTACGGGTCCTTACCACAGCTCCGGATATTCCCTTCCATCTGGTCCAGTTTTCGAAACCTTGTGACGATGATTTTGCGGCGACAACACCGTCACTTCTCGCATCCAATCCCGTACCTGATCCAGCACCAACACCAGCTCGTGTTACCATGGAAAACTACGCCTCTGAGCTCCTTAGAGAGTCTCCCCCTCGGGGCACTAGGTTGAGTAAGGCAATGGCAACTGCACCCGAGTTTGAAGTGCACTTTGTACCTCCGGGTTCTGATGAAGTGCCTCTGCCCGAACAGACCGAACCATACTTGCCACCACCCATGGACATTAAGCCATTTTTGCGAGAAGATTACCGCGCAAAGAGTCCGTTTGTAAGCGCACTAACCACAGCCCCCGAGCGTCCGTTCGAGGGTCACTTCGACAAGGACGTACCTATACATGGGTTGGATCTGCCCACACCAAAAGAGCATCTGAGCATGTGCGATGCGCTATGCACAGCACCTGATCGGGGATACACCCCACTTAATACTGAGAATGCGACGCAGCGCTTCGACGAAGAGCAAAAACAGAAATACTTGAAAAAGAATGAATTTCAAGTTCTAGGCCACGAGCAGGAGCTGGGCATAAAGCCGCAGCCACCGGATACTATTGGATACAACACCACAGAGTCACAGAAGCAGCACGAGCAGCAGCGAAAATCCTCAGCGTTTGCGGCAATGCAAGCATTCCAGCCTTCTTGCGAGCCGTTATCCTTCTCCGAAAATAGCTCGAATACAGTCACAAACACGCAACGTGTCTCCATCGCCTCCAATTTTGCAGAACAGAGCGATCTTGAGTATCACAAGTATTTAAAAGCGCAGCAGCGCAATCAAAAGCGACTTGACTATTTTCACAAAATGGAAGAGGAGTTGCAGGATCATCCAGAGCAGATTCAGAGACCGACCCAAATCTTAGATCCAAATATGAGCTCGCTTTTACACGCTTCCAATGCGACTTCCTCCTCCTACTCCTCATCCACATTCCAACAGTCCAACACCAAAAGCACAACCACCAACTCTAACTCAGCTGACGTCGCTCAAGTTCTGGTTCAGCCCCAGGCACACGGCCCATCTAACATCCGAAACTCCTTTTCAAACGCCACTTCCCCCAACAATGCAGCTGTACATAGCGCTATTAAAATTGATGCTAACAAAATTATCGAAGAAATAGCCGATGAGCTTGAGCACTCTGAAGTTCTTTTTCCGCCGCCATCTCCACTCAGCCATCTCAAGGGCAAAGTCGTACAGTCCGGCCTGCACAGAGCGGATACCATACCAAAGTACCAGCGCAACTGGACAGTTCTGCCAACTCAAAGTCCAGTACGCACACCAGAACCACAAGAGCTTCGTGATAATGTCCCGCTTGCTTTTGTTGATGCTCCTAAAAACACAGCTATTGGCGATATCGTACACAGACCCATAGCAAAGGATTCTCGTGGTGCTCAGTTTACTGGGAAGGCTTCGACGGCTGCCCCTGGCTTTGTTGCACCCGTAATCAATACAGCGGTGCAGCCGTCGGTGTCAATTTGTGTTGAAGATCGGCCGGGTCTAGTAACGATGGCTTTTCAATCACTAGATGAATACGATCGAGCCGATCAGTCTATGACGCCTACGAGGCCCTACACATCCTCCTGCCCCTCGGGGATAATCAAGCCAGCTCCCATCGTACCTTTCTACCAGACAGAGGAGAAGCTTTGCTTCGACGAATGCCCGGCCGCCCATAGCTGCGCCTACGATCAGCGAGCTGCTTCACTATTTCCAGATCGGGCCCGTTCCCCAGCCCCTGGACCACCACCCAATCCTCTCTCGGCAATACGGGCACCTCGCATGAAGGAGCCAGAGTCTACCCTTCTCTCAGCTGGGGGGCCACCTCGTTTGCTGGCGGGCTCTATAACCACGGGCCAAAGTTATCAGGGTCAATTGCTGGCCCACTCTGAGCTTAACTCGGAGTTTTCCAGCCAGAGCCACAAGCATCAGCCAGAAACACGCATCGAGTGCAAAAATGGCCATATTAATATGCAACAGCGGGAGCAATCATCGCAGCTGCAACGTCAGCAACAATCACAGACAAAAACGCAGATTGGCAACACACAAATCGAAAGCAGGCGCAAGGTAATCGAGGAATTCGAGCACACCCAGACTGCAAAGACCATCGAGATTCGCACTGGCTCCCAATCTCAAACTCAGGCCAAGTCTCAATCGCAATCGCAGATGAATCAATATGAGTCAACGGACCGCCGGCAATCGTACGGCCGTACAGGCTTTGTGGCTAATCAAGCTCGACGTTTGTCCGGCCTGGAGCAAGAAATCAGTAGTTTGACCAGTCAATCTCAGGCAATTAGCGCCCGGGCTCCAACATTGGGTGAAATCACCTTTCCCCAGCTTCGATCGCCCACATTCGAGAGCAAGTTTCCAATCAAAACTTCATCAGCTGAAACCGACGCTCCAAACAATGCTTCATCAGGACTGGCTTCAGCTGATTATAAACCAATAGGTCCTCCACCCGGTTTTGTGCAACAGCAGAAGTTACAGCCACAAACAAAACAACAGACGTCCGACTTCAAGTCAGAATCTTCGGAGTTGTCTGCATGTCAGCAGCAGCTCCGCTCTCATGCCAACGCCACATTGCTAACATCAGCATCTGCAATCCCATCTGCATCTTCATCAGCATCAAGGTCGGCCCAAGCAAATATAACCAATGCTTCTGCTATTACTACCACGACTAATAACCAGGCTTGCAGCGCCTACCGGGTCGCAGGAGCAACTATTGTCGGCACCAAGGCCAACAATAACATTACAGCTGCTCTGGTCAGTCTGCCAATAAAAAATGTTGAACGGCCAAAGGCTTCCATCGTAGCTTCAACGGTGGCTGAGTCAATTTCCACGCCCATTGCGCTTGCATCTCTACTGCCAAATCAAAGTAATTTAAACTCAAATGTTGATGATTCCACAGGTGTTGGATCCAAGGGCGGCGCATTTGGAGCCACCTCGGCTCCGAAACGTGGACGCGGCATTCTTAACAAGGCTGCCGGTCCAGGCGTGCGCATCCCATTATGCAACAGCTGCAATGTGCAGATCAGGTGATGAATCAATTTAAGTCTTAAGTTCCCGTTTCTCCATGTTGCGTTGTTTCTTGTTATTTGTTTAATCTAGTTAAAGATTGCATTGATCAAAAAACTAAAAAAAAAATGTTTTATCTGAAATATGATTTTAAACAGCGCCATTTGCACAAAGAACATGTTTTTTCTCGAGACATTAAACATGTACACAATACAATAACAGCTTTTTGAGTTATACGCCAGGAACAATAATGTATAACTTTTCGTTGCTTGACACCATAATAACCTTTTAATATAATTTAAGGCTCGTTTGTGGCTTTAATTATAATAATAATAATACATACATATTATATTTTAACTTTGCATTATCTATTTGCATTGCGTTCACTAACCCTCTAAACATTGATTGTTGTTTTCGTTATTGTGTGCTTCTGTTACAGTGCTCTCCTCCTGTCCCCCCTTCGCCAAGCCCAATAACTTGCAAGCTAATCAAAATGAAACAATGCCACTACAACAGAACGCAACTGATCAATCGCCTTCGCAAATGGTGAATGCGGATACAGACGTGGATAACTTTCATGCTAATCAAAATGTCACTATGCCACGACAACAGAAATCAACTGACAACACGTCTTTGCAAAAGTTGAATACAGATTCAGATGTGGATAAGGATATGGATGCTTCGGCTTTGCTGGCGCAGACTATTGGCAATATTAATATGGGGGAGCAAACGAATGCGTTTTTGCAGGAGGCCGGTAAGATAATATCTAACATGCTTGAGGCTCGCTTGAAAGGCGGAAGTGCTCCGCTCTCTCACTCCGCCAGCACCCTAAGCGTGCGCAACATCAACAATCCAAATCTTTGCAAGAGTCCGATGGTTGGACGTAAGCACTTAGATCTCGACGATTGTAAGGATATTGATCCTACGCAACCTGTTGAACCGCCATCACCCCAAAAGTGGGGAATTCGTGAATTAGGCAATCTAAAGGCGGAGCCGCATGTTGGTCAAATGGAGAAGACTTTTCCTGCCCAGCATCCCATGGCCAAAATTCTTGATATGCTTGATAGTCCCAAGACAACGACACCCGAGCCGGTGACCTTTAGAACCAATTTGCAGCATGCTGGCGCCACACATACCGCCGATCGTCGTTCCAACATAGAACCAACGCCAATCTCTTTAAGCAACAACAATAACAACGAAACCGAAAAAAACAACCGAAATTCGAAGAACTTTAGCGTTTGCGTGAAACCTTTGGGTTATGCGATGGGCCCTATGTCTAAAGAAAATGAAAAGGCCGTAAGTCAGTTGCTCAAAGACGGTAAGCGTCCAGTGTGCTGTCATTGCAACAATGAGATAATCTCGTAAGTAGCCTGCCTGTGCCTTCGCCCGCCTGTGCATGTCCCAAACTTCCATCCCACTTTTTTTCTCATGTAAAACGTTATAGTTAATTAATAATTAATTTTAATTTTTCAGGGGACCCTTTATTACGGCTCTGGGTCGCATCTGGTGTCCCGATCACTTTATTTGTGTGAACGGGAACTGCCGCCGTGCTCTGCAGGACATTGGCTTCGTTGAGGAGAAGGGCGATCTCTACTGCGAGTACTGTTTTGAGAAGTTTTTGGCACCATCATGCAGCAAGTGCAGCGGAAAGATCAAGGTGATTACAAACTTAACATTAAAATAGCTTATCTCTTGAACAGCTACTATACTCATCCGGTTTCAGGGCGATTGCTTGAACGCCATTGGAAAGCACTTCCACCCCGAGTGCTTTACTTGTGGTCAGTGCGGCAAGATATTTGGCAACACACCCTTTTTCTTGGAAGATGGTAATGCGTATTGCGAGGCAGATTGGAATGAGCTGTTCACCACCAAGTGCTTCGCTTGCGGCTTTCCTGTAGAAGCTGGCGATAGATGGGTGGAAGCACTTAACCACAACTATCATAGCCAATGCTTCAACTGCACTGTAACTACTTACAATCACATTAATTCTGTACTCCAACATTATATTAATCGGCATTTATACTATTACAGTTTTGCAAACAAAACCTGGAGGGTCAAAGCTTTTACAACAAGGGCGGTCGTCCCTTTTGCAAGAACCATGCGCGTTAAGGACGCCGATTTAAATTGACTCGACTGTGAACTTCAGGAATTACGCTCGCTAATCAGTTAAACTAACAACATTTACAGAAACAAAGATTAAAAATCAGACAAAAGGATACAGCGCTTAGCAGTTCCTAATACTGAGTAGATCCCATAACTTAATATTACAATTATCCACGTCAATGAAGCCTAAGTACTAAAAAAAAATTTTATTTGCTTTTTTTTCAATACTCTGTTGCCAAAGGTAGACGATACCCGTCATGCCGTCTGTCCGTGTGTATGTATGTAAAATCTACTTTTCAGACTTGAGGATAAGGACTTTGCAAATACTTTAACATATGTGTCCGCCATTAAGTGTTTAATTTGGTTGGTAGAAAGCTGGCGACGTTCATTAAAAGATCTGCATTTAATATTTTTTGACCACGCGCAAACACGCCTCCTCATATGTATCGGAATTGCCCATAATCCCGCAGTTTTTAAGTTGAATCAAAAAATACTTTTATTTACGTCTTCAATAGTGCAAATTGATATGTCTCATATATTTCTCACAGACATTTATGTTATCAAATTTGATGTGAGATTCTTTGGAGATATGCTATTATTTGGCAACACCCAACTAACCGTTTCCAGCAACCCTACCGTTAAAAATTCCTGCATCTGCACCTCACGTTATCTAAGGAAATGGAAAAGGATCAGTACAATTTTTTTTTGCAATATGTTATTTAACTGGTATCAGAGTATTCCGCAGTCGGTTGCGTCCGACTTTAACGTTCTCATTTGTTTTATTTAAATATTGAGCAACCAACTGTTATCCTAATTTTAAATAAATAAATGACTATAACGAAACTAACAAACACTCGAAAAGAAGGAAAACCAACTTAGAACCAAATTAGACAACAAACACCCATTTATTACTATTATATTTTTGTATTCTATCATAATCGAGATATATACTTTATGTGGTTCACAAAAAAAATATTAAATATTTACGTTACCCGATATCAACAACGCGCTCTTCAGAGAAATATTTTCACCTCAAAAGAACGCTGGTTTTCAGTTAATCCATAATAATTTAATTTATTTAATTTATTAAATTTATTACGACCGCAAATTGTAAGAAATTAATTTATTTATTGATGTTGTATCTAGTAAATCAGCAGTGAATAAATTTCTAAATCTTTTTCGCGTTTTCTTTTCTTCATTTTTGTGGTGTTCTTCACTTTAAGCATATATATACATATATAAGCATAAACCAAGGAAATATATATGGAAATGTTAAAACAATTAAAAGTTTCTTGCATTTAAAAAATGTGCGATTAGTGCCAAAGGCCAAACGAACGCAATGCATCACTATATGAGTCACTAATAGAACGTGGGCCAAATTCTTTCTCCTGTATGCGCTCGTATGGTATAAGGACTGATAGTATGTCTGTTGTAAAAGCAAAATCAATCCACCATTCCAGGAAGATCAAGTCAACGGTTCAGGGCTCAACTAAGCGATCGCAGGCCAACCACGAAAGAAAATATATTTTCACATTGGCTCTCACATTGGGCCAAGCTTTCAAATTAAAACTTCGTCATATGTGCATCACGAGTCGTCCGGGATATTACCTTTGTATTGAGTGAATTCCTTCTCCACACACATTTCTGTTCAGGCAGACACGCATCGTTCTAAGGACAAGTCCATCCACATGCAGCCAAACTGTATGCAAGCTCCATTGATTTCCAGAATACATTTTCTTCTATCTCCTCAGACAGAAGACAAGTCTTCCACGCGATGTGCAGTCTTTCGCTTCACGCATCCTGGGAAAGTCGGAAGACAAGCGGCTCCAGACGGCAGTGCATGGCTTTATACCCAGGCAGAATGGATTACCCGTGGCGCAGTGCACCATATTCGGCTGAATGCTATCGGGAACATAAGTTACCGATCCTTCATAATGTAGTAATCCTTGAAAGGGATTATATTTATGATTTTGTCAAAGTGACAAAAATCTCTGAATGCTCAGCACTGCTGCACTAAGGTTTTGAGTTATAATGGCTGCAGTTATATATTAACCACATACAGTCTGTCAATAAAGTGTTTTCGCGTGAAGAAAAATGCATGTTTTTTCACTTCACAGGCAAAAATATACCTGTAATATGGCTCTTAAAATTTTTTTGAAATTTTTTGTGTATTATTTATTTTTTTCTTAATAATATATTTAAACAAATTTGATTATTTATTAAAAAACAAAAAAGTTATAACAAACACAAATTAACTCTAACTAAATTTGACTGTCAAGAAAGTGTTTTCGTCTTTAAGGATCGGGTAGTAACATAAAGCTAAACTTATGAAATAGATTTTTTAATATTTAGTGTGATAGCCCTTGGCTGTAACAACAGCATTAAGTCTTGAACCCATTGAATTAACTAATTTTTCTATGTATACTATTGGTATATTGCTCCACTCTTCTAATATTATACTTTTTAGCATGGGCCGTGATGTGGGGCGACTTTCTGCGCCCTTTTTTTTTTAGATATGCCCACAAATGTTCAATTGGGTTGATATCTGGGCTCTGGGGTGGAGTTTCAATAACTTTTCCGCAGTTATATAGCAGCCACAGTCGCACATTGGAAGCTTTATGTTTGGGATCGTTATCTTGATAAAACTTAAAGCTGCTATCAAAATTTTAAGAGCCATATTACAGGTATATTTTTGCCTGTGAAGTGAAAAAACATACATTTTTCTTCACGCGAAAACACTTTATTGACAGACTGTATATATATTAGGATTGACCCCTGCCAGACATGGTTCATCATGTTGGGATAGAAAATAAAATGGTTTTCTTAACATTTTTCCGAATGGTCTTCCATTTTTTCTTACAAAATGCTGTCGATGGCAAATATTTTTTATGAAGATTGTGGCGCAGTGTTTCGTTTGGTTAGTAGTAGTGGTGTCTGTCCCTGACTCTTGCATTTCATTGGTTTTTTTCTTCTTTTTAATGCTTAATTTTATTTTACAAATAATAATAAGAGCAAGTAAGAAGGCTGTAGCTGAGAACTCGAGACTAGATAACCTGAACCCTATACTTTATGCGTACAGTCAGTGCTTGGGACTGTATCACGCCATCTTACTCCCCACCACTAGAATTATATATGTAGCCACCACTAAACACATCGGTAAAAGGCCACCACTAGCACTTAAAGTACCAATGTTGTACTCGATAAGGTCTGTTAAGGGTAAACGCGATACAGTTACAGCAAAATACTTAAATATGGTTGGACATCCATGGTATATTCAATAAAGCACAATTCTCCAACTCCTTTGCTTGAGATGCACCCCCAAACCGGTACTTTTTATAGCTTTTCGGACATATTCCCGAGATATGGTAATTCCACATTCCGTCTTCATCTAATTGGCAAGCGTTCTGGTCGAAAAAATTTGGATTTTTATTTGCGGCCTTCCAGTTGAAGGCTTTGTTTCTATCCTTCCCTTGTTTTTTACGCGGTTTAAAATATTGTATACAGTTTTCCTGATAATTGCAAACATTTCTGTAATCTCAGAGTCTGATTTCCCGATCGTGGAGTTTTAATAAACCAACTGGTTCATATCAAAACATAACCGCTTGCATAGCATTTAAAAACCGTCTAAAACTCTCCCGATAATGATTAAATTTTATATTCAAATTAAGAAGTTTCTCATAAAATGGCAATATCAAGAACTGCGCATTTTTGTTTCTAAGAAAAGTAACTGTAAATACGAAATTCACAACGAAAACAGACCAAACAAGTAAGAAGGTTCTAGTCGAGAAATCCCGATTATACTATACCCTTACCCTATAACTTACGCTTACAGTCAGTGCTTGCAACTATGTGTGAGTGTGTGATATATATGCGTATAGTGCATACCTTCTTAATTTCAATACTCCATATCTCCAGTGTTTCTCAACCGATTTCACAGATTGTCTTTATTTAGTCTAATCTTTCAAACTGCATCAAATAATTTTCCAAATTGAAGATTTTGTTGTTATCAATTACATGTGTATATCGGAAACGGGAAGAGTTATCGAAAATCTAAAACAAACTTGTACTGCGCGGGGGCTAGGCGAGCTTATGTACCAAATCTGGAGTCTCTAGCTCTTATAGTCTCTGAGATCGATGCGTTCATACATACGGACGGACATGGCTATATCGACTCGGTGCTGATCAAGAATATATATACTTTATGGGGTCGGAGATGCTTCCTTCTGCCTGTTACATACTTTTGCACAAATCCATTATACCCTTTTTACCCATTTTCAATGGGTTAAGGGTATAAAAAACCCTTGTGTGTTTAGTTTGCCGTTAAGAAAAGCCTATATGAATCAAGGCCAATGAATACTTTGGTATTAAACAGTTGGGTCAAACAAACTTTTTAATTATGAGCGGCATTCTAACAAAAATATTTGAATCTGCATCAAAGAAAGAACTTGCTGCAAAATATATGAAACAGTATCTTTATTTTTACACGCCAAAATAAAATAAAAATCTGTATTTAATGTATTTGTGTATTTATTTATTATTTTTGGGGTCTGCTCTATCAGTACTGGTCTAGATTTTTAGAAGAATAAGCTCAAGAATTTTCAAAAAGCTTGTCCATTGAAATCCTGGGTTGCATATCTCGCGTATTTAGCGGACATTTTTCAGAGTATAAATATATTAAACAAACAATTGCAAGGAAAGAATATTAATATAATTTCAGCGAGAGAAATATTGTCAGCGTTTGGATTAAAGCTGGAATATTGGAGACAGAAATTATAACAGAACAAGATAGCTTCTTTTAAAAGGCTAGTTTTGTTTTTGGAAGATTGCGAAAATATTACTTTTGCTGACATCAAGGATACAATTGCAAGACATCAGAAAGCAGTTTTCAGATTACTTTCCAGATCTTGATACACGTACTGTCAGTTGGATTGTTGATCCTTTTAAATGCGATATTGCTATGATTCCAGAAGAACCTTTAGGTTTGGCAGAAGCAGTTCTTGAACTTCGATCGTCAGAGAAGCGAATTTTTTAGTTATTTATATTACAATTATTACCGTTATGTATTACAAGGTGTTACATTGATAAATTGAATAAATTATGTTTAAATTAAATTGTTAATTATTTTATTTTAAAAATTATCATTGGGCCTATAATATGAAAGATGCTAAACGAGGCGATTTTTTATTTTTTTTGGTTTTTGCCATGGGATAATGTCACTATATATTTATATCAAAAATGTTTTGGGGTAATGATTAAAAAAGTTCCCCGACCGCTGCTATATCTATTCAACTGTTGTACGATCAGGCTGCGTGCTGGTTTTGTTGTGTGCACAATGCTGCACAATGCTTTAATTCCCTTTGCCACAAAATTCACTGAAAGTCACTGAAATCATAAATATACATATGTATGCATATATAATAAACATATATATTCATTATGAAAATTATTATTATTATTGATTATGAAAATTGTTGTTTATATTAGGCATTTTACGTACAACTGTACACTGCGAGTGTCGATTTGAATGCTGTTTTCCTTGTGTTGAACTTTTTTCATTGCCTACAAGGATTGCACGCCCAATATTGATTTCACAGTAGATTAAGCAACTATAAGTGTGTATGTGTTTTTAAATTTTGATACAAAATATTCAGGTCTATTGGTATTCATAATTGGTTCATAATTATGTCAGACAAACTATCATGATTGATACGCCGACTGGAGACTGAATAATTATAAAATACACATATCTTTCACATTCTTTACCTCCTGTTTTAGGATGACATTGTGATGGTAGTCCGCAGTCGGTTACGTTCGACTGCAATTTTTATACCCTTAACCCATTGAAAATGGGTAAAAAGGGTATAATGGTTTAGTGCAAAAGTATGTAACAGGCAGAAGGAAGCATCTCCGACCCCATAAAGTATATATATTCTTGATCAGCATCAACAGCCGAGTCGATATAGCCATGTCCGTCTGTCCGTCCGTCCGTCTGTCCGTCCGTCCGTCCGTCTGTCCGTCCGTATGTATGAACGCGTCGATCTCAGAGACTATAAGAGCTAGAGACTCCAGAGTTGGTACATAAGCTCGCCTAATCCCTAGGCAGTACAAGTTTGTTTTAAATTTTCGATAACTCTTCCCGTTTCCGATATACACATGTGATCGATAACAATAAAATCTTCAATTTGGAAATTTTTGATGCAGTTGGAAAGATTAGACTAAATAATGACAATCTGTGAAAATTTTATTGAAATCGGTTGAGAAACACTGGAGATATGGAGTATTGAAATTAAGAAGGTATGCACTATACGCGTATACATACACACACTCACACATACTTGCAAGCACTGACTGTATGCGTAAAGTATCGGGTTAAGGGTATAGTCTAGTCGGGATTTCTCGACTAGAGCCTTCTTACTTGTTTCAGTTGTTTGTTCCTGAGGAAAGGATTACGCCCTGAATGAAAAACAATTTACGGTTTTTATAAAAAAATTTAACAAATCATGTTGGCAGATTTTTTGCTGATTAGTTTATTTAGCCTTGCACATAACACAAAATACAAAGGACTTCATTTTGGTATTAAGTATTACTATAGAACTATGTAATGTAACTTAGATTTCTATTAGAAACTTATAATTATAACACACGCAAAGCAACTTGAAGTTTTTCTTAATTACTTAATTTTCAGTTTTAAATTGGGTGGTTTGTTTTATCTATTTATTAATTTGTTTTAAACGCATAATTACATCAGTTACAGTCTCCATTAAAAACAGTATTCGAATAAAATTTGTCACCGTAGCGTTCCGTTCCGAATTTAAATATAATACATATTGTATGTATGTAGTTACATAACTTTTCATTTATAAATATGCACATATCAATACCTTCATTTATGGATTTATTCCATCTTTATAGGGTGAGTTTTGTTATTGTTATACTCTGATACCAAAGGTAAAAGACTAAATTCGATTTGTGCAATGCGCGTTTATAAGTGAAAGAAAACAATTTGACATGTCAATTTAAACTTTGCAAATCTCAAGATTAAGGTAATAAGGATAGAGAAATTCATAACAAGGCAATTTAGTTAAAAGTGAAAATCGATAATTCACTCATATCTTTTAAATTTGGTAAGTAAATAGCGCCAGCCGGAAATAACCATATCACTAAGAATTCAATATTCACTTTTAACGCTGCCGTAGCACCTTTAGCGTTCGGCAAATAGCCTATAACGTCCAGCGAGCAACAACATAAAAAAAAGCACGATCTTTTGGCTACTTTCTTGAAAGATTCGATGGTTTCAGCTGGTTTTATACTGGTATAACAACATGCTGCTGTCGGTTGGGTTCGAGTCCAGATGTTGTTTTTGGAATATATTAATACTTTTACATTTAGTAATTTTAGTCAAAAAGGAGAATCAACCTAGAATTTTAAGCGAAAAAGATGCAAGTTTTCCAGAAACTCTAAGGTTAAGGCTACTATGCAACGCTATAGTTTGTAATATATATCCTTCAAACGTAAATTGAACATTCACTCTAAAACAAACTTATATTACTTTAAAATCCCAATATTCTTTAAAATTATAGAGAGATGAAATAGTGTTTTCATCATCACCTTAGGGTTAACGTGCGCATCCTTGTTTGCCCTTTTGTTCGTTTTCCGGCAAATAAAAATTTAATTTTGTCAACGTACGATGTCTCCATTTCAAATTTCGTTTTTTCTTTGGCTAAAGTTTTAAGAGAAGTAAATAGGCCGGAAAATATCAGCGTAAACCGATTTATTTTAGACATATATTGTTCGAGAGACTCAACCGGACTGACTCTTTTTATACCCAGAACCCATTCATTGTGAAAAAGTATGTAACAGGCAGAAGGAAGCATATCCGACCCCATAAAGAATATATTCTTGATCAGCATCAACAGCCGAGTCGAGTCCGTACGTTCGTCCGTCCGTATGTATGAACGCGTCGATCTCAGAGAATATAAGACCTAGAGACTCCAGATTTGGAACATAAGCTCGCCCAATCCCTAGGCTGTACAAGTTTGTTTCAAATTTTTGATAACTCTCCCCGATTCTGATATACACATGTGATCGAATACAACAAAATCTTGAATTTGAAAAAATGTTAGACGTCGTTTGAAATATTAGACGAACTACTGACTTATTGAAATCGGTTGAGAAACACTGGAGTTATGGAGCATTGAAGTTAAGAAAATATGCACTATACGTTCACACACACAAGCAGTGACTGTAAGTATGGGAATAGTCTAGTCGGGATTTCTCGACTAGAGCCTTCTTACTTGTTATTTACAGTCTTTGTTGTGTTTTTATGACAGAGCCTGTGTCTCATTTATGTAGCAATATACATTATGGCATCGGATATGCTTCTATTTATTCGTTACACATTTCATGACAAATTAAGTATACGATTTAAAAGTGAATACAAAAAAACACAAATAACATGGCTTTAGTTGAAAAAGCTCCACTAGTCATATACTCCGAACCCTACTATTATGGTAATGGTTTGTATTTGTATTTGTCTTTTAAAGGATTTCAATGAACAAGCTTTTTGAAAATTATTGAGCTTATTCTTCTAAACATCTAGACCAGTACTGATGGAGCAGACCCCAAAAATAATAAAGAAATACACAAATACATTCAATACAGATTTTTATTGTACACTGTAGAAAAAATAAAGATACTGTTTCATATATTTTGCAACAAGTTCTTTCTTTGATGCAGATTCAAATATTTTTGTTAGAATGCCGCTCATAATTAAAAAGTTTGTTTGACCCAACTGTTTAATACCAAAGTATTCATTGGCCTTGATTCATATAGGCTTTTCATAACGGCAAACTAAACACACAAGGGTTTTTTATACCCTTAACCCATTGAAAATGGGTAAAAAGGGTATAATGGATTTGTGCAAAAGTATGTAACAGGCAGAAGGAAGCATCTCCGACCCCATAAAGTATATATATTCTTGATCAGCATCAACAGCCGAGTCGATATAGCCATGTCCGTCTGTCCGTCCGTATGTATGAACGCGTCGATCTCAGCGACTATAAGAACTAGAGACTCCAGATTTGGTACATAAGCTCGCCTAGCCCCCGCGCAGTACTAGTTTGTTTTCGATTTTCGATAACTCTTCCCGTTTCCGATATACACATGTAATCGATAACAACAAAATCTTCAATTTGGAAAATGATTTGATGCAGTTTGAAAGATTAGACTAAATAAAGACAATCTTTTTTTTATTGAAATCGGTTGCGAAACACTGGAGATATGGAGTATTGAAATTAAGAAGGTATGCACTATACGCGTACATACACACACTCACACATACTTGCAAGCACTGACTGTATGCGTAAATTATAGGGTTAAGGGTATAGTCTAGTCGGGATTCCTCAACTAGAGCCTTCTTACTTGTTTTAAAGAGATAACTTGAAGCAAATCAATAATAATTTATATTACCGCTGGCTGTCGCAACAAGAAATTGTGAAATGAGCCAACGTCGGAAAAAAATGGCTGTTAATCCAAAAAATTTGTTGTTTCTGCCTTTGCCGCTGTACATACAAGATATTAGTTTCCTATGCCTCGGAGCAATTGCTACAACGAAAGAGGACTGGGAGAAATGGGACACTGAAATCCTGATCAAGACAGACGAATTGCCGAACAGACAACTTTATCTTAATACTGACTTAAAATATGTACAGTTTGCCAACAAAAAAACAAAAAGTTTTGAGCTCTAAGGGACACGCTGGTTGTTGTTTATAATTTTTATAAATAATTCAATCAATTATCTCCTAAACCTATTAAACAAAACTTAAAAATTATTAATATTAACAAAAAACAATATAAAATACTAACAAAGCCCTAAATTTAACTCACATGAAAGTGTTTACACAATGTCAATGTTCCTATTATTTCTTGGTTTTAAGCTATAATTGATATTTTGTATGCCCACCGTTGACTTCTATAACTGCTCCCAGTCGTATTTTCATCGATTTGACGAGATTTTGTACGTATTCCGATGGAATAATTTGCCATTCCTCCAAGATTACCGCCTTGAGATCATTTTTGTTTTTTGGATGGCGCTTGGCAGTGTGTTTTTTCAGATAGGCCCACAGATTTTCAATTGGGTTGAGGTCTGGCCTTTGGGCAGGAGTATCGAACACTTTTTACAGTTATAAAGCAGCCAGCACCTCAACATATTTGCCTTATGCTTAGGATCATTGTCCTAGTAAAACTTGTATGTTGGCTTGACATCATTAATAAATCCAAGTTTGAAGGCACTGGCTACCAAATGTGTGTCCAAAATACTTAAATATTGTTGGGCATCCATTGTATAATCAATGAAGCGCAATTCTTCAACTCCTATGACTCCCAACCATCACTGACAATTTTCCAAATTTTACCATCGGTAATTGCTTTCAACGGCTTGCGCCACACTCTGCTGGAGCCATTATTATAGTATATCATCATTTTCGATTCACCACGACGTCCCAACTTGAATCTGGCTGTCCCACGTGGATCCTGGTAAAAGTTGAACGTCTCTTAACATGCTCCGCTGACATCAACGGTTTTTTCGAGCAGCTCGAGATGAAAAGTCCTTTTATAGCTTTTCGGGCACATTCCCGAGATATGGTAATTCCACTTTCGTCTTCATCTCATTGGCAAGCGTTCTGGTCGAAAAAGTTGGATTTTCATTGATCTTTTTGACCATAATTCGCTCTGCCCTTGGTGATATTGCCTGCGGCCGTCCAGTTGATGACTTCGTTTCTATCCTTCCCTCGTTCTTTACGCGGTTAAAAATATTATATACAGTTTTCCTGCTAATTGTAATCATTTCTGCAATCTCAGAGACCGATTTCCCGATCGTGGAGTTATAATAAACCAACTGGTTCACATCAAAAGATAACCGCTTGTTTTGTATTTAAAAACCGTCTAAGTGTAAGCACTTTCGTGTCAGTTAAATTTAGTGCCTTTGTTAGTATTTTATATTGTTATTTGTTAATATTAATTATTTTTAAGTTTTTTTTAACAGGTTTAATTAACTGATTGAATTATTTATAAAAATTAAAAACAATAACCAGCTCTAAAGTGAAAAAATAAAAAAACTGTATATTTTATGGGGCGGGTGATGCTACCTTCTGCATTTTACGCACATTAACACAATTTAATTTTAGCTTTTTCAATGGATTCTGAGCATAAAAAAACAAAACTGCTATCATACGGAGCAATTTTCGAGTAAGCAATGATGTTATTACTTGCGAACCGCATACCTTCGTCTGACTAGGCTGCAATTTAATGCAGAAATAAATTAGACGTAATGAAATTAATTTCATGCAATGGAATGCAATCGTTTTCTGAAATAAGAACCAGTGTTGGCAATCATTTCACATTGCGTGTGCTGCAAACGAAATTGAAACTATTGCAGAAATAGGATTTTCTTTCATCTTTTTGTCGGAAAAATCAACTGTGATAGCAAATGTTAATTTAATGAAAAACAACTTGCGCCAATAGTTTGTAAACTGCTTCACAAACTTGTGGTACTATGGTGCTAAAATATGGTAGAGAGATTAGATAAGTTTGCGATAATGTATTTACGCCGCTAAATAAACGTTTTGAAACTCTTTCTTGTACACCAGCGATGCTCAAGTCATTGCTCGCGAGCCTTTTCGGGCTTACTCCGCTACTTTTTCAAATTTGGCGTGAGACTGTTCGTCATTCTGAGGGTCTGATTATTGCAAAAACAAAATACTCGCTGTGTGCGCATGGCATAGAGCTCAAAGCTCGGCCACAAAATCATAAGAAAGTGTAGATCTGTTTCTAAGAAAATAAGTGCATGCACAAGTTAGTGAATGCGCTGAATAATTGAAATTCCATAATTTTATCTATAAATTACTTCGCTCAGTGCACATGGATAAACTGATATTTATATTTGTAAGCGACAATTGTCGCAAAAACTCTGCTTTGAAAACTTAGTCCATGGTGCTAACAAAAACAAAATGACAAATGTAAAACTTTTGCTCGTATAAAATCAGCCAAATGAATTTATTCCCACGTCAGCCACACACAAAACAACAACAAAATTACGTTGAACACTGAACGTTGACACATGAAAGCCACACACAAAAATCTCAAATTCATTGCAGAAAGTTTTCGGAAATGCAGCACAAATTTTTCACGAAAAAATTGCTATGTCTGACAGCAACTTTAGATATCTGATGAGATTTTAAAAATTATTTCGCATTGTTTTGCTCTTGAATTGAGTTTGCTTCTTTCGCTGCTAAGAAAATAGGTTTTTGTAGTCTGGGGCTACAGGTGAGACAAAATAGCGATATGGTTTTGTGCACTAGGTTGTCCCACAGATTGAGATTGAGATGGCACCAGTGCTTGCATCCTTTTACTTGATTGCCCCTCCCTGCTCCAGCAACTGCTATTGGGCTGCGAAATGGTCACAACGGTCACTAGGTCGTTGGCCTTTGCTGTCGTAATGAAAGTCGCCGACGAACTGGGTGCCTGACTCGGAGTGCGATTTGCTGACTCGATTTGTACAATGGCCGAGGTTAGCAATGTGTTGATAGACTGCAGCGCACTGTAGTCGGGCAATTGCTCCGGCGATGGCTCTGGCAGATCCTCGTTTGCCAGCAGTCGACCTGAAGGCGCTGTTTCAATCGTGCGCTCGCTGTTTGGCGTCAGTGTGGCGAGATTAGCGTTGCGGGATCGATAACTTGGAGGCAAACTGTACTCGGATCCAGCCATGCTGCTGGTGACAGTGCCACCTGCACCACCACCCATTCCCGAACGTAATGTGGTCATTGGTGCCCTGTAAGAAGAAAATAAAAGGGTTGCGATTAAAATTAAAGTTAGGACAAAAATAATTTTGGCATTTTTACATGACATGACACAAAATTTAACACAGGTCTGTAATCAATGTATTTTTGTGCGCTGAGCACGTGGCGTTTTTACGGTTGGGATTTTATAAAAAAAAAATGGGGCTACCACCTAAAAATAAAATTTTTTTTTAGTGTTTTAGGTAAGAAACATGGCAAGAATATGGCCTTAAATTATAATTTTTTATGTTGGCTCTGGCATTATTTTAATATCTCTTATGCCTCTGAGGTAAGAACGGTAGTCTCGGCGTGCAATCATATTTTTTTTGTAAATAAAATAAAATAATTTTTAAATTTTTTTAAATCTAAATGAGAGTTCAAAAACCATTGCATACCAAAATTGTCGGATAACTAGACCCAATTTGGGTGGAGTAATAAGGGTAAGTAGTTTTTATTGGTTTTGAGCAACAGTTTTATTGTATTAATTATAAAATAATGATAAAAAAGTTGAATCGATTTACTCAGAAAATAAATAAATATGTTTGGTTCTAAATTCCATTACAATCTTGTTGTGTATTTCTGTTCTGTTGTTTTGCCGTAATAGTCGTGCAAGCTGCGGTTGTTATACTCGCACACCGAAGGTAAAGAGTATATTTGTTTGGCAATGTCCTTTCGTGAGTCTGTATAATTTTTTTGATAGCTTTAAAATGAGATATTTACTTTTTAACTTATTAACAATATTTTCGACTTGGAGATGGTCAGATCAAGGGTCAAGATTGTAGTATTTATATTGATAAAAATGATAGCTGATAGATTAACATGCAAAGTTATTTTTTATTGTTGCCCTTACTCCAAATCAACCAAAACTATTTGTAAAACAAGTAGGAATGTTTCACTAGAAGATACCCTGACTCTTGAACAAAGCCAAGCTCCGCTGCTGAATGACCCCAATGACCTTACTTTGTCTTAGTTCGATTTAATCCAAAAACTGGCCATTTAAACATTTTGTGGTTAAGGCGCTTAACTTTACGAAAAAAAAACTCACGAAGGGCGTCAATGTCGGCGATAGGGGGAACACTTACCTCAACAGGTCGCCGGATTGAGATCGATATGTAGGTGGCGGCGAAATGCCACTAGCGATTCCGTTCTGGCGATCGCGGTCTAATAGCAAAAGTCTGCAGAAGAAAAAAACCAAATAGAGATTATTGTCCAACATAACGCGCTCGATCTTAGCAATTACTCAAAATTTTACTTATAAGCTATTTTAACTTGTGAGTTAATTTATTTTATTACTTATGATTATATTCAATACGATAAGTCCTTCATGTTTGCAATTATTACTCCTTAGCAGCATTAGCTTTATAAATATTGCTCTTCTCCTGGTATTGCTCTTAAATGGGCAAGAGCAGTAGCATAACCGAAAGCGTCATCATTGCTCTTTCGCTCTGCTTCGTAGCTGTACCTCGTGTAGGACACATCAAAAGCGAATGACGAAAATGAGCGTTGCGCTATTTTTATTACCAACAAGCGAACTCATCTAAAAATCTGTTTTGCTCTTCTCCAATAAAGGAATCAACTGTTGTGTTTTGTTTGCGCATTTAAAGAAAGTTTAATTTGAATAAAAATCAATAGAAATGAATGAAAATAAAAATCAAATCTTAATCACATTCCCTAAAGCCTAATTGCTTCGCAAATTGTAGCATGATTGCTAGAATTCTTGCAAGCGACCAATTTCGACTTGTTTGGTGATTACCTTCGAGATGTGAGCGTAGCATCCACACTTTTGATGCTGATCTTTGGAGACAGTTGTCAGTTGTCCTCCAACTAAATAAGATAAATGTAGCTCAAATCGAATCGTTCGCTTGAAACGCAACGGACGTGTTTACTTTTTGCGCTTCGCTATATTTTCGTTTTTTGTGTGTTTTATCAGTTTTTAATTCCCCTAACTAACTAAAACAAGTAAGAAGGCTCTAGTCGAGAAATCCCGACTAGACTATACCCTTAACCCTATAATTTACGCATACAGTCAGTGCTTGCAAGTATGTGTGAGTGTGTGTATGTATACGCGTATAGTGCATACCTTCTTAATTTCAAAACTCCATATCTCCAGTGTTTCTCAACTGATTTCAATAAAATTTTCACAGATTGTCAATATTTGGTCTAATCTTTCAAACTGCATCAAAATGTTTTCCAAATTGAAGATTTTGTTGTTATCGATTGCATGTGTATAGCGGAAACGGGAAGAGTTATCGAAAATTTAAAACAAACTTGTACTGCCTAGGGATTAGGCGATCTTATGTACCAAATTTGGAGTCTCTAGCTCTTATAGTCTCTGAGATTGACGCGTTCATACATACGGACGGACGGACGGACGGACGGACGGACGGACGGACAGACGGACAGACGGAAAGACGGACAGACGGACAGACGGACATGGCTATATCGACTCGGCTGTTGATGCTGATCAAGAATATATATACTTTATGGGGTCGGAGATGCTTCCTTCTGCCTGTTACATACTTTTGCACAAATCCATTATACCCTTTTTACCCATTTTCAATGGGTTAAGGGTATAAAAATATCAGTGTTGAGATTTTGTGTTTCGACGGTTGTGTAAACACAAAGAAAACATTAAAATTAATAATTTATTTGCACTTTTAGAGTGAAAGTGACAAAACACAACAACAATCTGCAGTACGATCATTCTGCTTTCATTACTCAGCTTGCTTCGTTGACTCTATTTTTGTTGCATTTGTATTTTACTCTCGCGCTCAATTATATTTTCTGCAGTGCTGCTTGTGCTCTAAGTGCATACAAACTTTTCTGTCTTCCGCGCTCTCTTATATTGGTGTTGGTCGCGGTTATTTTATTTCGTTGTTGTTGCGTTTTTCGGTTATCGTGCTCGCGCCGGTACGTTCTGATTTGTCTTGTAAGTAGCAATTGTTGTGTAGTCAACTTGTAAACAGCTTGATTAGAGTAGACCCAACTCTTTTCTATTTTCATAAAAACGACTTAAATTTAAAATTTTTCAATTTCCAAAACTATCTGTTGCGGTTATCTCATCTCGTAAATATTTAATTAACTATATTATTTTTAAAGTTCGTCTGATTGTATTATGGCTGTTTGCTGTTCTAAAAACTGTCATGTCCGACCCAATACTAAAATGGGCCTTATTAGCTGTTGGATGTGTCCAAATGTGGCACATGAAAAATGTGATGGATTAACTGGCAGAATTACTGACCTATTAGCCACGACTAAGCTGGAGTGGCCTTGTTGGTCATGCTTTCGGGTTTTACGAAACCTCAACTGGGCTTTGATGGTATTTTCGGACAGCTTAAAAAACGGTGTGAAAATTTCTTGGTGGTTGAGAAGAATCTCAATAGGAAAATTCTCACGAATGAATCTCCCAAATGCAAAAGGCCCAATGTTGTGTTCTCTTTGGATCCAAAAACGTCTGAAAGCGTTCCAAGCAATCCGAGAAATATAAATTTAAATAATTTAAAATCACTTTCTGCCCCTTCTTTAAATTCTGTCGGGATACAAAATGAAAATAAAACTTCTCCATGGAAGTTGTATCTTCTAATCCCGATCATTTGGTCTCTATGGAGGTTAGTAGTGTAGAGTTAATTCAACAACACGAACCTAATATGCCTACGGAACCTAATATCCCCCAATCCGCGCCTGGTCCAATTTCAGTACAGGATATTATAAAACAAGTAAGAAGGCTCTAGTCGAGAAATCCCGACTAGACTATACCCTTAATCCTATACTTTACGCATACAGTCAGTGCTTGCAAGTATGTGTGAGTGTGTATATGTATACGCGTATAGTGCATACCTTCTTAATTTCAATACTCCATATCTCCGGTGTTTCTCAACCGATTTCAATAAAATTTTTACAGATTGTCATTATTTAGTCTAATCTTTTTCCAAATTCAAGATTTTGTTGTTATCGATCACATGTGTATATCGGAAACGGGAAGAGTTATCGAAAATTTAAAACAAACTTGTACTGCGCGGGGACTAGGCGAGGTTATGTACCAAATCTGGAGTCTCTAGCTCTTATAGTCTCTGAGATCGACGCGTTCATACATACGGACGGACAGATGGGCATGGCTATATCGACTCGGCTGTTGATGCGGATCAAGAATATATATACTTTATGGGGTCGGAGATGCTTCCTTCTGCCTGTTACATACTTTTGCACAAAACCATTTTTTTACCCATTTTCAATGGGTTCAGGGTATAAAAATTTGTCGCAGTACCACTGAAAAAGCAAATCTTTATATCAAGGCTTCCCCCTAATTTAACATCAGAAGATGTCTATATCAAGGCCAAATTGAAAGCCAACATCACGGTGGAGAAATTTAAATTCTCGTAAGAACGAAATATTTAATCGTTTAAAATTAGCGTCTCAGGTCAGGATTTCGACACTACATGTTGTAAGAAATTTTGGCCTGAACACATAATAGTGAAGAAATATACCGCAAAAAAGAAAAATCGGCCTCCGATTTCATCAGACCTACGGGGGGTTGAATTAACTCTCTTCTGATAGTTCAAAAAACAACTTCTTTCTTACTTGGCTATCAAAACGTAAGAGGTCTTTGTAGTAAGCTCAATAGTTATATCTTAATAGCCTATCTTTTCCTTTCCATGTCATTGCCTTTACTGCCTTGGTTAAGGCAAGACATCCTAAATTCTGCAATTCTAACCAACAGATACTGTATCTATAGAAAAGACCGTACTCTTCGTCGTGGCGGTGAAGTGCTTGTTGCTATCGATGTAGACTATTCTTCGGAGACAGTAATACTAGGTGGTTCTATAGATACATAATTTGTTGCTGTAAAGTTGAATATATGGTGTTGGTATTTTTATTACTTGCTCGTATATACCCCCATATACGATGCTCATTTCTCAGCTATACTGTCTGTTTCTACAATGCTTTCTGCTCGCGATGTTCTTGTAGTTCTCGGTGATTTCAATATTGCTGGAGCTCCTTGGATTTCTTGTCCCGACTCTGGTGCTCTGACCCCCTCGGCACAGAATGAATTTTTGAGGAACTTACTTGGGATGTCATTGTGTCAAATCAATCCCAAATTATCGTAGTAAAATGCTTGATCTGGATTTTGTTTTAGATCCGGCCTCCTCATCTGTTACCCGATCACAACCTATATCTTATCCAGAAGATTTATACCACCCAACATTGTAGGTTTCGATTACTTTACCCTACCGGGCGCAATATCCCAGTAGAAAACCTTTAAGTCGAGTTCGTCAATTTCGGAAAACCCCTCTACGGGTCTGACAACTTGGACGTGGCAATCAGTATTTTTTATAACACTTTAGATTATTTACTAGATTTGTGTGTCCCTTATGGAAAGCCCAACAGGTCTAACAAACCTGGCTTACCAAGGAGTTGACAGACCTTAAAAATCGAAAATCTAAACTCTACAAGAGTTTTAGAAAATCCAGCTTTTCGGTAGCTAATTCTGCATACTTGATTGCTCGTTCCAGTTTCTCAATCCTCAATAACCAGTGTTATAGGAATTACCTGGCTAGGTGTAGATTACAGTTTCAGCAGGACCCAAAAAGGTTTTTTGATTTCGTTAATACGAAGCGAAAGTCATCGACACTTCCATCAAACATATTTTTTGATGAAATGAAAGCCAACTCAGATCAGGCCATTGCCGATCTGTTTGCTGAATTTTTTCAAACGACCTACAGCCCTTGTTTTCAACCAGTCGTCATGCCTTACCGCTATCAGTTAATTGGCTCTAATTGCATTTTTGTACCGGAAATCACAGAGAGTTCCCTACTTTGTGATCTTCAGGTTATTAAGCCAACATTTTCTCCAGGACCTGATGGAGTACCAAGCTGTGTGCTTAGGTACTGCGCTCAGGGTCTTTCAAAGCCTTTGCAAAAATTGTTTAGTTTGTCCGTGGAGTTATGCTCTTTCCCAAAAATTTGCATAAAAATGGAAACAAATCTAATGCTCAAAATTATAGGGGTATCTCCAAGTTGTCTGCTATTCCTAAGATTTTTGAGAAATTAATAACTTCTCATCTTCAACATATTTGTAATTCTTTTATTTCACCGTGCCAGCACGGATTCATGACACAAAGATCTACCACTACTAACATGCTAGAATTCACATCATTTGTTATTAAGGGCTTTGAAGATAAAATGCAAACTGATGTTATTAACACTAATTTAAGTAAGGCTTTCGACTCTGTAAATCACTCCCTTTTAATTCATAAACTTAAACTTTTGGGCTTTCTTTTATCCTTTGGATTAAAGATTACTTATTTTTCAGAACTCAGAGAGTCTATTTTAATGGCTCTGTTTCTAAAGCTGTTCAGATCACTTCTGGTGTTCCTCGAGAAAGTCACCTTGGACCGTTATTATTTACACTTTTTATTAACGATCTTCGGTCTGTTATAAATCACTCTCGGGTGCTAATGTATGCTGATGATTATGCACATCAGCTGCAACTCTTCTGTCGGGTTATAAGTTACAAAGTGATTTAGACAATTTTCAAACTTGGTGTAGAGTAAATTTATTAAAACTTAATTGCAGTAAATGCAAGGTAATGTCTTTTTACAGACGAATGCCATTTTTTAACATCTATATTCTGTATAAGAAATCACTTGATCGGATTGAATGGGTTGAGGATTTGGGTATTCTAATGGACACAAAGCTTAAATTTGACAAGTATATCTCTGCCATTGCGAATCGAGTATCAAGTGCCTTGGGGTTTATTAAGGGCTGGTCGAAGGAATTCGACGACCCCTACATAACAAAAACTTTGTAAATTTCTCTAGTTCGACCGATTCTTGAATATGGATCTTGTATACGGTTTCCCAAATACAGGATTCATCAAGATAGAATAGAATCGGTGCAAAAACAATTTCTGCTCTTTGCTCGTCAGGCCCTTAACTGGGATAATAACATTTATTTAAGTTCTTTTCACTTTCACTAATAAATCTTCCTTCTCTTTCTGATCGTAGAACAATGCTCGGAATAACTTTTTTCCGCAAACTAATTAATGGGGAAATTGATTCCTCTGAATTAATAAACCAAATTAGCGTTGCAGTTCCGATCAGAAATACTAGAAATTTTGTACCTATAGCGCTTTAAACTTGTTACTCTAACTATGCTATCCATAAACCTTTTTGGATCTTATGTTCTTTATATAACGATCTTTCCTACTTAATACATAGTGCCACTCCTACTTGCTCACTAAAAAACAAGTCTTGTGTCATCTGTGTATATGTTCGCGACCTTAGTAACCGCACGCTACGCGGTGCGCCCATCAGTCGGTCAGGCGGGAAGTGGGTTGCTTTATGCTTGGGTCCGCGCGTAAACAAGCCGGTGCTTGGTATCGTTGGGCCACTCGACTGT
This sequence comes from Scaptomyza reducta, assembly GCA_035044485.1. Classification (NCBI taxonomy): domain Eukaryota; kingdom Metazoa; phylum Arthropoda; class Insecta; order Diptera; family Drosophilidae; genus Scaptomyza; species Scaptomyza reducta. The sequence goes on from JAWNNV010000460.1 coordinate 193,271, forward strand.
ACTGTGTTTAGTACATCTACTTCCAATATAAGAAAACTATTTAAATTGTTTCCTTGGTAGCTATATATTGGTTTATAAATTTGGGCCGTAACATATTTTCCGATTTAGTATCTCATGGCAGCTATATGATTATTATTATTAGACTTATTATTATTATGAGGGATTATTATGCCCTGCTAAGAGGTATACTCTAGCACTATCCATCAGACACAGGTCCCAAACAAAAACCAAATAAGTAGTTTCTAGGAAAACATATCATCCAAATTAGAGACTTAGAAACCATCGATCCATCAAAATGATGGGTTTTCCTGAAAACTACTCGTTTTCCTTGCTAAAGCAACATTTTGAAATATGCTTGTGTGCTTACGTAGGGGCGTATGGTATGTTAACCGGGGGTCTACCACTTCAAGACCAGAGCCTTGATGAGCTGAAGATACATACATACATACATTTATACCTTGAACCCATTAAAAATGGGTAAAAAGGGTATAATGGTTTTTTGCAAAAGTATGTAACAGGCAGGAGGAACCATCTAGAGACTAGAAGAGCTAGAGTCACTATATTTGGAACATAAGCTCGCCCAATCCCTAGGCAGTACAAGTTAGTTCAAATTTTCGATAACTCTTTCTGCTCCCGATATACACATGTGATCGATAACAACAAAATCTTGACTTTTGGAAACTTTTAATTCGTTTGAAACATTGGACGAAATGTGGAGCATTGAAGTTAAGAAAGTATACACTATACGCGTACACACACACACATGGGTAATGTTAGTTCCACTAAAATATTTAGGGGTAATGATTAAAAAAGTTCACCGGCCGCTGATCTATCGGACATTCTAAAGAGGATTGCTTTAAACACTTTGACATCGTATTTTGAACATGGGTGCCAAAATTAAATTTGCTGACACTAAGGTAACCTCCTTGTTTGTTTCAATTGGAATTCCCGTTAGCGTAATCTCCCTCATCCTCTGTAACTTGATAATGATTTCTAGGGATGGGGTTGAGATCACCCTTCTCACACCATTCATGATACTTCGTGATTTTAAGTCTCAAATATATCTGTCTTTCGTGCCTTAGGGATACAAAATTTTGAAAAATATTCTGACTGCAACACAAAGACCTGGTCCAATCGCTTGATAGCTTTGAGGGACAATTTTGCATAGAAACAGATGGACAAACATACATACAAACACCATACAGCCACACCCCCAGGCTCAGAAATTTTTGGTTTTCAGTAGTAAATATGACTTTGCAACAGTGGTTAATCTACTCGTTATCGATTTTCCAAAACCCCATTGGGCGTCCCTTTATTGACACTGTCTCTGACATTGACCAATATATTCATTCAAAATCTATTTTAAACTTTCTCAGAGAAATTCTGAGAAATCATGTCTGTCGTTCGTTTACGGAAATCTGTAAATATAACCAGACCTTACTTCTCCTTTCTGCCGTCGGTTTTCTTCATAACTTCAGACTGTGTAAGCGCTGTGCAACCCACACAGTAATGGTTTCTGTAAAGATTGTATGTATGTACCTACCTAAGACGATATTCCTGCATGCTGGCCTGGTAGGAGGGCGGCGGCGGGCGGTGCTGAAACTCCGGATAGAGCAATCCGAGGGGAGCACCGCCGCCTCGGGTGCAGGGACGACGTCCGCAACGGCTCAAATCGACGGTGGTGCCCAGTCCAAGGCAGGTTTGGCCACCGGGCGCTGTCATTCGCCAAGCAGCAGCGCTAACGGTAACAAGTACGACGCCTACTCCTAGAGAAAGAGAAAAAACAGATAAGATAGCAAATTCAGCAAAAACAAAAAATTGTTAAGTTCAGTTAGGGTCATCATCGGTGTCAGACCCTCGGAACTCATAGTCAGATCCAGTATCAGCTTTAAAGCTCGGCATTCTTTTTAAGTAAGTTAAGTCAAATCTACTGATTACCTATTGCAAAAGTCAAAACCTGGTGCTATGTATTTAGTCGGTTACTAACTGCCGAACGCAATGCATCGCCATTTTTTCAGGGCTAGTGTGTCACGCGGAATATTCAATTATTCTGTCGCTGGCTTCACTGGGACATGATCTCTAACAGAATACAGAACCGACCCTATTTATACTCTGGAACATAAGGTAAAGAGTATATTGGTTTTGGGCAACCATCAAGGTGTCTGACCGTCTGTTTGTATGAATGTTTCCATTAAATCGGTTCCTGAAAATTGATAAATCCTTATATATATATAATTCTCACACATTGATGTCCCTTTAAAAACTGGTTCAAAAGTACTAATGCCTCTTTCGCATTCCTCTTTTCCGCTCGCAATTGAAATCGCGGTAAAATAAAAATCGACTATATATATATATATCTTCTACAGCGGTTGGGCTAATGTGACAAATATTGGCAGCAATGTAGCTGATGACGTCATTCAAAGAAATTTTTGAATCATTTTCTACACTAAAATCGAAGTATTTAGACTAAAGTCCTATTATTTTATTGTATTTTTTTCACTTGCATGGTATGCAAACACACTAGTGCAGTAAAAGTGTCGATTATATTAAATTAATGTTGGTATTTAAAAACATCGTTTTATTTATTAGTTATTTACTAACCATTAATCAATCAAGTTGAAACTTTTGTATTGCAAAAATAAAAAAGTCTTTAACATCTCAATCCATCGAAAGTGCATCGATAATTCACATTTACCAAAGTTACGCATTCATATATGTTCCTTCCTACTCACCAATCATTAGTAGCGCTGCCGTCAGATGTGAATTTGGCGGCCCCGCCAGCCCCGTGGTGTAAAATGCTGCACCGCCAAGGGCGCATGCCACGCCCCCTAGAGCGACAACAGCAATTAAAGCACGCAGCGGCGGTCCAGAAAACCATTCGCCACAACAGCCTTTGCCGGAACGTTCCGAAGGGGTTCTGTAACAGGGGAACAAGCAATTTCCTATGTTAATTATTGATGCACCCGTAGCTTAAAATGCACATTATGCGCTGTGCAAAAAAAAAAAAACAAGTAAGAAGGCTCTAGTCGAGAAATCCCGACTAGAAGTTACCCTGAACCGTATACTTAACACGTAGAGTAAGTTCTTGCATATGTTCCACATTTCCGGTGTTTTTAAACCAACAAAAATTTCACAGTTTGTTTATCCATAATTTCAAACGCCATTTCCAAATTTAAGATTTTTTTGTTATCGAACACATGTATATATCGGAAATAGGAAGAGTTATCGATAATTTGTAACAAACTTGTAATACATACAGACGGACAGCGCTATATATACTCGCCGGTTAATGCTGATCAAGAATCAAGAATGTGTACGTTATGGGATCAAAATTGCTTCGTTCCGTCTGTTACATACTTTTGCACAGAAACATTAATGTGTGTAGGGTATAAAAACCGGTCATTTTTGGCTATAAAAGAGTTCTTTTTTATCAAAATAATTTTTAATAAGTCAGCAAACTCTGAAAGATATCGATTTAATAGTTTTCGAGTACTTTTAGTCACCGATTTCAAAATGGCGTTTCGAGATAAACGCCCCCAAATTCATCCCTATTACTCCTTGAGCTAAAATCGTCCAATATTGTATTCTCAAAAAGTTGTGGGGAAAAAAGGAATTGATTTGAATAGTAATACTAATTAAATGACTAATCTGATTGACTGGGCGAACTGATCTGACATCTGGTGCTGCCTACAAATAGAAATTCAATATGAGTCGTTGCTTGAGCCGCTCCTTAACTACAGAAGCACACCCATAAACTCAAAACGGCCAGTGGAACAGATTACAAATCATAAGTACGAATAGTTGGAATATACAAATACGCGACTAGGATATATGCAATTACTACAACATAAATGCAGTGGAATCGGTATTGTGAAATTTAGTACGATTACAAATAATACAAGTGTCATTTTGATTTTATAAGGATTGTTAAAAATAATCAAAAAGTAATCCGACTTCTTTTTATGAGTAGTGGGCCTTCACATTGATTTTTGATTTCGACCGATCATTTCTCTCAAGCTCAGCATGCTTACCAAAGAGGCAAATCTCCATGTCTATTAGCAGAGGCGCACCACAAGGCGGTCATTTCTCTTTTCTCCTTTAGAACGCGCCAGTAAACAACATGTTCCCCTTTAGGTAGGTAGCAGCCGACTCATTGATTGATTATATAGCAAAAGCCCTGTGCGAACGCGTGACCGACGAAATGCGGTACCTGAAACTGACTTCTACGTGGAACTGACTTCACTAGAAAGTACAAATTTCCACTTCTGAGACCCCAGAATCTTAATGTAGTGGATGTTGCCATTAGTAAATCAGTCAAATACGTAGGGCTTACGTTAGATAGCAAACCACACTAGACTCTGTGGCTGTGTTTTTAAATGTTATAACTTAGTTGCACAGCCACTCCACGATTTCTCTCGCTCTCCTTCTCGATTTTAATATTCTTCTTAATCGGCATCAACAGCCTAGTCGATATAGTCATATCCGTCTGTTTGTATGAACGCGTCTATCTCAGAGACTGAGAACTACAGACTTCAGTTTTGGAACGACTTCTATCGACTTCTATTCCTGTTTCCGATATACACGTTTGTTCGACAACAATAAAATCTTGAATTTAAAAAAGAAATGAAATGGTTTTTGAAACCTTAGAAGATTTAATGAAAATCTGGAAAACTTTAATTGACATCGGTTGAGAAACATCGTAGATATAAAACACTGAAGTTAAGTCTAATAGTAATACTTGGAAGCGTTAAGTATTAAGGTTCAGGCTCTTCTTGCTTTTTTTGCATTTGAAGGAATTCGACGTGTATATTTCTCATGGACGATAGATTCTTGAATATGGATCTTGTATATGGTATCCTAAATACAGGATTCATCAGGATAGAATGGAATCGGTGCAAAAACAATATCTGCTCGCTGCAATCAGGGGTCTCAACTGGGACAATAATATTGACTTTCCTTCTTACCATAGTAGACTTTTACTAATAAATCTTCCTGAATAAATTTTCCACAAACAATCTATAACTATCTTTCCCACTTATGTATAGTGCCACTCCTTGTTCTTTTAAAAGTCTTAGTCTCGTGTCATCTGTACACATGTTAGCGATCTTCGTAACTGCACGCTAAGTGCTGCAGTCGGTTCCGCGCGATAACAAGCCGGTGCTTGGTAACGTTAGGCCACTTGAATGTACTGTTCGTTGGTACATCTACGTCTAGTACAACAAAAAAAAAAAAACCATTTTACATCACAATTTGTCATATTCTTGACATTACCTTTATAGTGATAGGGTTTACGCACAAAAGTTGTTTTTTTTAAGTTGAACTCCAAGAAAAGTTTCTTTACCCTGAACCCATTGAAAATGGGTAAAAGGGAAACATCTCCGACCTCATAATGTATATATATGCTTGATCAGCAGCCATGTCCGTCTGTGTAAATAGAGACTCCAGATTTTAAACATAAGCTCGACTAAGTCCTATGCAGTACAAGTTTGTTTCAAATAGTCAATAACTCTTTTGCTTTCCTATATATATACATGTAATCGAAAACAATGAAATTATGAAAAGTGATAAATAATTAAATTAATGGGTATCTCCTTGTCGAGCTTTCTCGACTAGAGCCTTCTTACTTTTTTTTTAAATAACTTATAAATTAATAAATTACAATTATATTAAAAAATTAACTTAATATATTAAGTCATTTTTGCAGACTGATTGACTGAATGTGTATCAACACAAACACAATGTCCACATTTTTGTGGAGCTATCTTAAGATGATAGAAATGGTTTTAAAAAAAAAACACATGACCATACTAGCGACAACAAAATAGAGTGTTGCTGTCACAGACTACGCAAGGTGACGTTTAGCTAGAGCGAAATTTCAGCTTAAAAAAGAGAAAGTTTTTACTAGAATGTCTTACTTGCTGAGAGCTACAATGGTTGCTGCAACTTTTGCAATTGCTGTGTGGTTTGTGTTTCTATTGTTTGCTTTGACTTTGTTCACTTCTTATATTGGCTGGTTTTTCCACTGATTTTATACGTGCTTGCTACTTTCCAGGATGGTGGAATTATAAGGAAGGTAGTGAAATCGGCTTTACCTTGGTGTCAAAGGAAAAAATGAAGAACGGAAATATACAAAAACAAGTAAGAAAGCTCTAGTCGAGAGTGTGTGTTTGTATACGCGTATAGTGCATACTTTCTTAACTTCAATACTCCATATCTCCAGTGTTTCTCAACCGATTTCAATAAAATTTCACAGATTGTCAGTTTTCCAAATTCAAGAATTTGTTGTTATCGATCACATGTGTATATCGGAAACGGGAAGAGTTATCGAAAATTTAAAACAAACTTGTACAGCCTAGGGTTTAGGCGAGCTTACGTACCAAATCTGGAGTCTCTAGCTCTTATAATCTCTGAGATCGACGCGTTCATACATACGGACAGACGGACGGACGGACGACTCGGCTGTTGATGCTGATCAAGAATATATATACTTTATGGGGTCGGAGATGCTTCCTTCTGCCTGTTACATACTTTTGCACAAAACTATTATACCTTTTTACCCATTTTCAATGGGTTAAGGGTATAAAAATATTTATTTTCATTCAAAAGTAGTTATAAATTAGGAACAATGCATTTTGTTTTAAAATGTTGACAACATAGGTATTCCTATCATTGGTACTAAATGAAAACATTTATGTTGAATATTCGTTAGTTTATTCATCAAGTGATCTAATGTGTCTGAGAAATGAGATATTTTGCACGTGTTCGCATATCTATATCTTTTGTAGTCCTTAATTTTAGCATTTTAGAGAGTTCTGTCTCCTTGGCATATTTTCCATATTTCTAAGCATTTACATTTTCGCTCAGCGTAAGGCATTAAGAATGATCTTAAACATTTTTATGACATCCTGATGAATTCCTGTTATCTGAGCAGTTGCCTCATCTTTCTTGAAGATCCTCCGAGATGTGTCTATCATTCGTTAACCCGGCTTGGGGCAGTCGACTTCTAGCCTATGCATAAAATACACAGTTGTTTGTATGACAATTGTATGGTTAGCTCAGCCTGCGGCTATATACGTGATCTTAGGAGGTAGGGATGATCCTTTCTTATTGCCTGAATTGCTAAACGAACTAGTTTCGATTATAGGTTTCCCTATTCCCACTCTCATCACTTTCATGACACTGCTGCTGACAAGGTGTACATTATCATATCTGTTAACATTTGCACAAGGTTATGTTTTGGCGTTAAACATCAATTGCAATTGCGATTGCATTTTCAACTTGCTTTGATTTCGTCTCAATACATAATTTATTCAAGCACATTGGTATGTTCAAGTCGCTCGTACTTGAAAAAGGCAAAAAAAACGCGAAGACTTACTTTTTATTTAGAAATTTCTTTTTCATAAACATTTTTCACCCCGAACAACAAAAGAGTACAAAATTAAATTTTTACAGTCCATCAAAGATGGAAAATAATGTACAAAAGAATGACTTTGGTAAAACGCCAATAACTCAAGGACCACAGCTCTGCAAAAAAAAATTTTGAGACGTGTTCTTTACGAATTATGTATTTTTATGCGCTTAGCCGTGCAGCTTTTGCGTATCGCATCAGGATTTTACGAAAAATGCGAAATATAAATATATAAACAGAAACAAACTGCTTGTTAATTTTGAATCGCTTTTGCTATTTATAGTATATACTATAACGTATTAAAGGGTACCAAGGTTCTAGTCGGGAAATCTCATATATACATCGATAAAAAAAAGTTAGTGTCAAATGGAAGACTAAGGTTGATATTCGTAAATAATGGATTATGCATAGCTATTTTTTTTTTTTTATAAAAAGAAGATTGCTGAAATTGGTGTGGACACATCTGTAGACGTTCTGACAGACATGTCTACATCAGCGCGGCTGTTGTTGCGTATAAATAAGATATACGTATATACCTATGAGGTCGGAGATGTTTCAGTCTGCCTATGGCATACATTTGCACAAATCCAATATACAGTAGACGCTGACAAATTATAGCTCTGGGATATTTAAATTTCTCATAAATAAGAGCCAGTGTTGAAAGTAGAACCGCATTTCTTTAATGACCTGAAAAATCCGTACTTTAATGAGCTTAAATGGTATAATGAACTTAAATAGTGCAAAAATATGGCAAAACAAGATAAACTTGAGAATTAAATATTTCTGAGTGAAAGTTATTTAAGCTTTTTTTGCCCAGATATGGTGTTTGAATAAAATACAATATTTCTTGAACGTTACAAACAAAATAATTTTTAAGAAAATAAGTCTGCCCTCAAAGCTTATTGAGCAGAAGAAAAACCATTTCTTGCGATATTTGACATTTAAAAAAAGTCCAGAAATTAAAATATTAATTGTGCATTAGCATTCGTAGCATTAAAACTTAGCTGTAAATGTGATCTAGCCAGAGGAAAAATAGAGTGTCAACCAAGGAATTAGCAACAGCAGTGGCTGAGGAGCAGATACGTGCAATGAAAGCGTCAAAAACTAATATCAAAGTGGAAGTACTACTACAACTAAAACTAAAAATACAAATAGACAGACCAAGATGTTGAGTTGATACTTAAAGCAGGAGGAAGCGCGTTTTGCAACTTGAAACGTGGCTTTGCTTTTCCGTTTTGAATCATGTTTTTCAGTTGCCTTAGGTGGTTTAATTTGTATCGCTGTTCCCTTAGGATTTTGAGCGTTTGTGTAGGTAAAATTGAATCATCCATCGATATGTTTATTTTATTTGTATGCAAAATTATTGGACTCACAATTTTCCAGTCGCTTACACAAAACCGGTTTGCTTTCGCTGTTGTTTTTGTTTATGTTCGTAAATCGTATCGTTGCTGATTTTGTTTTCAGTGTCAAGCACAGCAAAAACAGTGAATTTAGTTTCGATGCAATAATTAACATAAAATATAGGCATTCAATGATCCAAAATTTATTACTGATTTACGAGTCGACTTGTATACGTTCGCTGTCTTTAAGCAAAATTTATGATGATTTGCCGACCACTTTTCTGTCCAGCAACGTTTTAACATCAACATAGAAATTCGAAAGTGAAGGTGCTCAAAAAATGTAATAATCTCAGTTTCTGTTTTTAAATGATATACTCACGTACACACACTTTTTTGTGCACTTAAATCAAAAATTATTTGTAAAAAAAAAAAAATCCCGACTTAAAGATACCTTGAACCATATTCATAAAAATATACACAAAACCATTATACTTTTTGACGCATTTTCAATGGGTTCAGATTATAATTATACAGCTTGCTTCCGTAACGTGAGGTTATCAGTGTGTTTTCTATTTTATTTCACAGTTTTTTTTTAACTTTAAACCAAATGGGTAAAAAGGGTCTAAATACTATGTGCAAAGTGTGTTACACACAGAATATAGATCGATTAGCAACAGCCGAGTGGATGTATGTATCTGTCCATCCGCCGTTCTCAGAAACTACTATAAGAGCTAAACACTCCAGATTTCAAATATAAGCTTTCATAGGCATGTAGGCATATAAAAATGATTTCCAAATATTGATTGCTGCTGGAACACACTATACTAAAACTATTTGGAACAGATCTAAGGTATACAGAAATATATATATTAGGATGATCGTGAAAATTTTAATTCTTAGCGCCGCTTGAGATTGACGAATCATTTTAAACGTTTTTATTAAGCTATAAGCTAAAATAATTCACTAAAATTAATAATACTCAAGATATATCATTGTTAATAAATTAATATTAATATTTAACAGATAATTTTTAGAAAAGACATGATAGCAATAAAATAACGTAGATCAGTAAGTAGCCTTTTCAATTTTGACCAGTTACCCAAAGAAATATGAACAAAATTAAAAATAAGATATTAAATTTGTTGTTCGTTTTGATATAGTATAGTCTAGTCAGGATTTCTCGACTTGAAATTTTTTACCTGTTCTTTTTTAAAAACAATAAACACAATATCTAGGCGTGCTTCTAATTGGGGTGTGTGGGGTACGATTTGCTGAAGAAAAAAAATTGTTTCTGTTATCAACAATAATGTGATTATAATGTGTTATGCTTCATGCTGATGCCTGTTTGGCCGGCTGATTTCAGTCTAAGTAGACTTACATGAAGTAAGTAAATCGAGAAATCCCGACTATATTATACGCTGAACACTATACTGTATACATGGTCAAAAACTACAACACGAAAAAGATTAATCACTTATTAACTTAACATCCGTAAACAAGAAGTTGGACTATTGTAGAATTGTCTAATCCTTGTATTTATTTATTGCCCAAATTAGAATTTGGACTATGTTTTGCAAGCGGAGTAATGATTTTTGGAGGCAAAGCATCTTTTCAAGCCACATTTTAAGAGCCGTCGTTGAACGGTTTTGACCGAAAGTAATCACACATTTTTTGTCCGTATTTATTAAAAAAAATAAAAATAAAAAAAACTGGATTAAATTGATCTTTGGCACTGTCGCTGTAAACGGCATTTGGTAAAAGATTTATGTATATACCAAAAATGAGTAAATAAATCTAATAAAAATTATAGTCATAAAAAAATACAGTTCATTTAAGTTTTAAGCTTTAAGAATTTGGTTATTTTTTAAAATTAGTTTGAATATGCTCACATTGTATTTAGAATATAAATAAAAGCGATTTTTACCATTGACTAACTATAAAATTACCACTTCTAAGCTCTTATGGGTATAACATTACACAATTGTTTTACAACACCTATTGTGCAAATGCAGGGTAAGTAAGTGCACTTAGCTTAAAAGCTAACACCAAGAATTGCTTGTATGAAATTGGAGTGATCGATGATGATGCATATAGGTGAGAGTTGAACTTGCCAGACAGATGGACTGGCAACGGTATTAAAAAGTTAGAAATAGCATTAAACTCACCTTCGCATGATAGGTAGCGGCAGTGTGAACCGTACATCATTTATGAGTGAAGTGGCGCTCGGCAGTGGAACTGTCGATATTACAGGCGTGATCAGCGATACAGGAGCTTGCGGCGAAGTTGGTGGCGGTGGCGGTGGCGGGGAAAGTGGCAGCGGCACCGGTTGCACTGTTGCATGAGGTGTTGGTGGCGGCAAAGGGGGCGGAGGTACAGCAGCAGCAGACAGAGCGCTGTAAGGCGGTGGATAATGGCTGTGCAAAATGTCCGGCAATAGGGCACTTGACAGGCCCAACACAGCCGTATGCGAATGTGAATGAGAATGGGGGTGCGGATAGGTGTGATGCAAATGTGCTGGTGGCTCCGCGCGGAGCCGACGTGACTGGCGTGGGGGCACTGGTAGTAGTTGTTGTTGCTGCTGCTGCTGCTGCTGTTGCTGGCGACGTTCACGACGTTCGCGACGACGTTGCTCGCGTGTGCACAACTGTTGCTGCTGCTGCTGGCAGGGATTTGTGTTTATTAGATCATCATCGGTTTGGCATTCGGTTGAGGTGAAAGTGCGCGTTGTTGTTGGCGCGACTTTCACATTAATAACTTTGATGCTGTTATTAGCTCTGATCACATTCACACTACTTTTATTAACGCTAATCTTATCAATATTATTATTATTATTGTTATTGATGTAAGTGTTGCTAACGAGAGCACTGGTAGCAGCAACATGTAGAGCGTCAACATTTGCATTATTGCAATTATTATTAATTAGCTTATTCTGTACACTTGCACTAAACACTTTGGCACTGGACATACAATTATTAATTTGAATAATGCTGTTGTTGTTGTTATATTTGCTGCTGTTGTTGTTGCTTTTGTTGATGGAATTGCAATTCACAACGCTAACACCATTATTATTATTTTCAACGAAGGCCGATTCTTGCGTTGATGTAATGATTGCTGTTGCCGTTGTGTTTGCGGGCGACGACGCTACACGAACAAGATTACCGTTATTAGTACAGTGGTTGTTGTAGCTGCTGCTCTTTTTGTTGTTTCTATTCACTTGAATCGTAAGACTGGGCTGTCGCTGACACGACTTTGATGCTGTTGCTTTCAAAACTGCAGCATTGCAAATGCTGCTGCTGCTGCTGCTGCTCCTGTCAGCGTTGTTGAGAGGAACATTACTTGCAGCTATTGCCGTTGCAGTTTGTGTCTGCGAAGGCGTCTCTGCAGCTACGTTCAAACGCATCTTATGCCTATCGACATCGATGTCGATATCAATGCGGTTATCGGTCTCACTCTCGTTTGAAAACTTACTTAGGCGATGCTCAAACAGACTTTCACTCGCGCGAAATTCGGCATACAAACGTTCGAGCTCCGCCAAACATTTGTTGGGCTGCAACGCGTCGCTGGCGCTGTCGTTGCTACATGAATTGTAACTGTGGCTTCCTTTCGATAACCAAGTCGACAATGTATTAATGCTGGTATTGTTTTTATTGCAATCTTCACAACTGGTTCTTGTACGCACGTCCGCTGTGCACGCGCCGAATGAACTCGAGAGACTAATCGCAGCCGAACAAAGCTGCTGCTCACCCGAACAACAACTTGCCAGTGCTCTCTCAGCTGATGTTGGCGTACTAGCCGCTTGCTCTCTCAGAGTGCGATTGTGACTGCGACTGAGAGTGCTACCGGAAACAGGTTGATTGACCCGCATTCCAACTGCAACTGTGACTCCAACTTCAACTGTGCCTGTTTTCCCGTTTGCTTTTGATGTCGCTGTTTTCGTTGTTTCCATTTGGTGCTCATCTTCGATATCGCTATTTTCGTCTTTATCTTTGTCTTCATTGATAATGCGATTGGTTCTGCTGTCGGTTTGTATGTCTTCACTTTGTTGTGTAATTGCATTCGATGTTGTTGCATTCGTTGTTGCCGTTATTGCTGGCGAAAATAATGCGCCATTCTGTTAAAGAAAATTTGTTAAAAATATTATATTTTTAAGTATCAAGTTGAGCTACAAGGCCCTTTTTTAACGGTATATTAATATATTTATTTTAAGGGCAGTTGTTGGCATCTAAAATTATTTGATTCAAAATCAAAACAAATATATGGGTATGTACAAATTAATATCAAGCGGACCTTGGGCAAAAACGAAAGCGTTGCGCAAAAACGAAAGCGTTGACCTAGAAAGCGTTTTATTTGAATTGTGAATTGAAAAAAATTAAAAGCTGCAGATTTGTAACACAGCCAAATTTGTACAAAAGCAGCTAATCACCAGTAATATCGCATTTCCACCGCTATGTAAGGTATTTTTAACCATCAGTGTAAGCTCAGTATGACACGCTAATATGAAATATATCTACATATTTTTGCTCAAAATAGTAACGGACAAATTTTTGTGCTTTAGCGGAATGCTACCGGGTTAGCTAGAGTCGCCAGCGTAATCGCAATGCAATACCCCGATGTCACTACGGTGCATACTTTATGAATCTGCGTCGGAGTAATGTAGGTTCATCGACTAAGAGCATTCTGTTGAGCAACAGCTGATTGGTCTGTTGTTTCATGTTACTGCCACTTTTCATTCGCTTCTTGCTTTGTTTTTTTTTCCCCTGAACCCATTAAAATTGGGTAAAAAGGGTATAATGGTTTTGTGCAAAAGTATGGAACAGGCAGAAGGAAGCATCTCCGACCCCATAAAGTATATATATTCTTGATCAGCATCAACAGCCGAATCGATATAGTCATGTCCGTCTGTCTGTCTGTCCGTTCGTATGTATGAACGCGTCTCAGAGACTATAAGAGCTAGAGACTCCAGATTTGGTACATAAGCTCGCCTAGTCCCCGCGCAGTACAAGTTGCTTTTAAATTTTCGATAACTCTTCCCGTTTCCGATATACACATGTGATCGATAACAACAAAATCTGTAATTTGGTGATGCAGTTTGAAACATTAGACGAAATAATGAGAATCTGTGAAAACTTTATTGAAATCAGTTGAGAAACACTGGAGATATGGAGTATTGAAATTAAGAAGATGTGCACTATACGCGTATACACACACTCACTCACACATACTTGCAAGCACTGACTCTATGCGTAAATTATAGGGTTAAGGGTATAGTCTAGTCGGGATTTCTCGACTAGAGCCTTCTTACTTGTTTTTTTTTTGGATGGCGCTTAGTAGTACGTTTTTTTATAGATAGGCCCACAGATTTTTAATACGCTTGGGGTCTGGGCTTTGGGCAGGTGCATCGAACACCTTTTTACAGTTAAAACGCATCCAGCACCTCACCAAAGCTGGCTAGCCGTCATTTATAAATCCAAATTTGTTGGTACTGGCTACCAAATGTGTGCGAAAACTATTTCAACATTGTATTTTCAATGAATTCTCCAACTCCTTTGCTTGAGATGCACCCCCAAACCATCACTGATAATTTCCCAAACTTAACTGTTGGTATAATATTTTTGGTTTCCAGTGCTTTAACGGCTTGGACCACACTCTGCTGGGGTCATCATTATGCTCCGCCGACATCAGCTCAAGTGCTTTTTATAGCTTTTCGGACACATTCACGAGATATGGTAATTCCACTTTCCGTCTTAATCTCATTGGCAAGCGTTCTGACCGAAATAGTTGGATTTTATCTGTCTGCCCATAATTCGCTCTACCCTTAGAGCTGTTGCCCGCTGACGTCCAGTTGAAGGCTTTGTCTCCATTCTGCTCGCGTTTTTAAAGCGGTTTAAAACATTATAAAGAGTTTTGTTGCTAATTTCAAGCATTTCTGCAATCTCAGAGGTCGATTTCCCGATGGTCGAGTTGTAATAAACCAACTGGTTCATGTCAAAAGATAACTCTCCCGACAAGGATTAAATTTTATATTCTAATTCAAGACTTTGTTGTTATCGATCTCATGTGTATATCGGATACAGAAAGAGTTATCGAAATTTTGAAACAATCTTGTACTGCCTAGGGATTAGGCAACCTTATGTTCCAAATCTGGAGTCTTTAGCTCTTATAGGCTATGAGATCGACGCGTTTCTACATACAGACGAACGGACATACGGACATGGCTATATCGACTCGGATGTTGATGCTAATCAAGAATGTATATACATTATGTATATACATACTTTTGCACAAAACCATTATACCCTTTTTACCAATTTTTAATACGTTCCCACAAAAAGGTTACAAAAGCGGGGCACCTTAGCATATACTGCTCACCGTAGGGCTAATGCAAAAGAAGAGGACATCCACAACACATTTCATTTCCTTTGTTTTCTCGTTTTGGTTGACCATTCTTCGATTTTTGCTGTATAATTTGTTGTTGCGACAGCCGGCGTCAGCTGTATTTGTTGTTGGTTTGGCTTAAAGCTCTAATCTCCTATACATAGACACGCCAAAACGCAAAAATATCTGTGCTGCTAGAGGCCAGCCAAACGAAAGCGTCGCTCATTTTGCAGGCCTAGTGCAAGACAAGATATACTTAGCTCTAACTAATACCCATATATTTGTATGTTGAAAATATTTTTGTCTGGTGTCATTGAATTAAAAAAATTTTAAGATTGTGAATGAACAGAAATTGGCACAGAAATTTGACTGTCTTGAACGACTTTTTGCAGAAAGCTACAAATTACAATTAATATATTTAATAAATTCTAATGATTGACAGTACATGATTATAAAACTATATATAAACTATGATTAAAAATATGAATATATCATAATGCAATAAAATTTTTATTTAATTAAAATATATTTTAATATTAATTAAAAATTATAACGTAATTAATAATTTAATAATAACAATTTTTAAGTGTTTAAACTTGTTTGATAGCTCCCACAAATCATAGTAGTTTATGCAGGCCGATTAAATATGAAATAATACCTTTTTTGAGATTTAAGAATTATTAACACTGAAATATTAACAGTCTTATTGTTTTGTTTGTTTGTTTGTTGTTTGATAAAAGTATAAAGAGTCTCCCTTATCAATATTAAAACATCAAAGCGCCAAAGTCTTATATTGGCTAGTTTAAAAATTTGACTACGAACACCAGCAAGCAAGGATTCGAATTCTTGTTAAACGATACATTTAACTTGCCGTTGCTGACTGATTCGCTTGTGATCAATGTCAACCCTATCTTCCCAGTAGTAAACATACATACATATATATATTTCCAATCCTTTAAATACAAAACAGACTCTGCTCATTGGATAAAATTTGAAAAATCCATTGCAAATTTTCCTGTATATGCTTAAGATTAAATTTAGATCTAAATAAATATATGTATTTATATATATATCCATATTCAATATATATTTCTCTTGTACGACAGGTACAAGAGAAATATACAAAGTTTTTGTTATGTAGGGGTCGTCGAATTCCTTCGACCAGCGCTAAATGAACCCCAAGGCACCTGATGCTCGATTTTTAATGGCAGAGATATGCTTCTCAAAATTAATCCTTGGGTTCATATGTACACCCAAATCCTCAACTCATTCAATCCGATCAAGTGGTTTGTTATCCAGAATATAGATATTTAATGATGTTATTCGTCTAAAAAAGACAGTACTTTGCATTTATTGCAATTAAGCTTCAATAAATTTACTCTACATCAAGTTTGAAAATTTTCTAAATCAGTTTGTAGTTTATGAGCAGACAGAAGAGTTGCTGCCGACGTGTATAATTTACATCACACCCGAGAGTGATTTATTACAGATGGACGATCATTTGTAGACAGTATAAATACTAACGTTCCAAGGTGACTTCCTGTGGTACTCCAGAAGTGCCTTAAACCGTTTTGGAAAAAGAGTTATAAAAATTGAGTAAACTTTAATCCAAAGAATAAGGTTATTGGGAAAGCCCAAAAGTTTAAGTTTATCAATTAAAAACTAGTGATTTACAGAGTCGACAGGCTTACTGAAATCAATGTAAATAACATCATTTTGCATTTTATCTTGAAAGCTTATGTAGAGGAATAATAAATAACTCTTTCCAAATTTTTTAAAAAGAGTATAGCCCCAGGGACAAACTAAACAATTTATGCAAAGGCTTTAAAAGACTATGGGAATAATACATGAGCACACAGCATGGTACGCCATCAGGTCCTGTGGAAAATATGGGCTTAATAACCTGTATATCACAAAGTAGTGAACTCTTTGTAACTTCCGGTACAAAAAAGCAATTAGAGACATGATAGGGTAAGGCAAGACATCTTGTCGAATATAGGAGCTGTAAGTCGTTTGAAAAAAAATTAGCCAATATGTCGATGACTTGCGCTTCGTATTAACGAAATAAAAAAAACCGTTTAGGAAACTAAAACTGTAAAAAACTGTAATCTACAGCGAGACAGGTACGTCCCATAACACTGGTTATTAAAGACTGAAAAACCAGATCGAGCAATCAAGTATGCAAAATAAGTAAAGGAAGAGCTAGTTTTTATGAAACTGTTTTAAAGTTAAGATTTTTGATTTTTAAGAATTGTAAACTCTCTGGTAATTCACACAGGGTTGTTTGACCTGTTTGCTTTCCAACAGGGACACACAAATCCAATAATGAATTTAAAGTGTTTTAAAGTGAGAGACCAGTCACTTTGGGATAAAAGCCGAGTAAGTTATGCAAAATCGGGTTTCCGAAATTAACGAACTCGGCTTAAAGGTTTTCTACTGAAGTACCGGTAAGGTAAAGTGATCGACACCTCCAACGTTGGGTGGAATAAGATATAGGTTGTGATCGGGTTACGAATGGATCCAAAACAAAAATCAGATCAACCATTTTATTAAGAGAACTTCGGATATCATTGATTTGACATAGTGACATCCCAAGTAAGTTAATCAAAAATTCATTCTGAGCCGTGAGGTTAAGGAGCCAGAGCAACAAATTCTATATCTATGGAACCACCTAATATTACTGTCTCCGGAAAATAGTCTACATCACACCACCGTCATGCCGAAGAGTATGGACTTTTCTATAGATGATAAAAGGATGATTTGCCTTAACCAAGTTTCAGAAAAGGCAATGACATGGAAAGGCAAGGAAATGATTTAAGTTTACTACAAAGTCCTCCTACATTCTCATAGCCAAGTATGAAGGAAGTTGTTAGTTTTTTGAACTATCAGAAACTGAAAGAATTAAAGTAGAAAGAACCACCGGAGAATGAGATACAATCGGAGTCAGATTTTTCTTTCTTTCAGTATATTCTTTCACTAATATGCTTTCCGGCCAAAAAGACCGGGATTATATGAGACAACATAAATATGAGTATTTCCATGTTTTCATCTGGTATTTCGTTTTTGTTTAGGAACTGGGACTGGAAGATTTTAATTTAAATTAAATCTAGAGCGTTTGATCGATCGAATTATTCAAGAGATTTTTATACCTTAACCCATTGAAAATGGGTAAAAAGGGTATAATGGTTTTGTGCAAAAGTATGTAACAGGCAGAAGGAAGCATCTCTGACCCCATAAAGTATATATATTCTTGATCAGCATCAACAGCCGAGTCGATATAGCCATGTCCGTCTGTCCGTCCGTATGTATGAACGCGTCGATCTCAGAGACTATAAGAGCTAGAGATTCCAGATTTGGTACATAAGCTCGCCTAATCCCCGCGCAGTACACGTTTGTTTTTAATTTTCGATAACTCTTCCCGTTTCCGATATAAACATGTGATCGATAACAACAAAATCTTGAATTTGGAAAACTTTTTGATGCAGTTTGAAACATTAGACGAAATAACGATAATCTGTTCATTGTTTATTGAAATCGGTTGAGAAACACCGGAGATATGGAGTATTGAAATTAAGAAGGTATGCACTATACGTGTATACATACACACACACACATACTTGCAAGCACTGACTGTATTCGTAAAGTATAGGGTTAAGGGTATAGTCTAGTCGGGATTGGTCGACTATAGCCATCTTACTTGTTCTTAATGAAAATTCTGTGCACCGTTGAGAAATTTTTGCACAGTTTTTGCAACTCGAAATTTGTATTGAGATCGTCCAAGAAACAGCGGAGATAAGGAACATTGAAGTTACATGAAGTATGCAGTATACTCACAAAAAAATTTTGTCTTTTATAATATTCTGCAGCTTGCCGGACACGAATGTATCAATGTTTAGAATTATCTTTCTTGTTTTTATACTCTGAACCCATTAAAATGGGTAAATCCGACTCATAAAGTATATATATTCTTGATCAGCATCAACAACCGAGTCCATTTAGCCATGTCCGTATGTCCGTCCGTCTGTATGTAAGAACGCGTCTATCTCAGAGACTATAAGAGATTTCAGATTTGGAACATAAGGCCGGCTCATCCCGATGATGTCTTCCCGTTTCGATATACACATGTTATCTCGAATTTGCAAAACTTTGAGACGGCGTTTGAAACATTAGACGAAATAATGACAATGTGTGAAATTGTATTGAAATATGTTTTTTGCAGCACCCGAAAAATTTCTTCATCGGATCGACGAAGGTTACCGTTTGTGTTAATTTTTGGAACTGTACACAAATAGTAATTTCTTAACTCAAACATAAAATTTATTATTGCGGTTGAAGTCCAAATTATTTGATAATTTCATTCAAAAACTATTATATGCTTGTGACGACTCCGATATCAATAGATAGACATAAGAAAACCGTGTAAATCGGGACACAAAAATCGTTAAATTGCACGAAATTTGACTTTGTGTCATTTGTTGGAAAAGTTTTCGTGGTTTTTTATGTTTTAAAAAGCAGAATGGGAGTTTAACCTTTCTGCTGTGGTGGGAAAGCTAGATCTTTTTCTGTTTTGTTCAAATTATTATGTGTAGAATGCAAATGTCATTATAATCAAATTTTGACACAGTTTCAATAACAGCAACAACAGCCGAGTCGATATAGCTATGTCCGTCCGTCAATCTGTCTGTATGTATGAACGCGTCGATGTCAGAGACTATAAGAGCTAGAGACTCTAGGTTTGGAACATATGCTCGCCTAATCCCTAGGCAATACAAGTTTGTTTCAAAATTTCGATAACTCTATCTGTTTCCGATATCCACATGTGATCGATAACAACAAACTCTTGAATTTCGAAAACCTTCAGAAGCAGTTTGAAACATTGAATAAATAATGAAAATCTGTGAAATTGAAATCGGTTGAGAAACTCTGGAGATATGGAGCAATGAAGTTAAGCAGTATGCACTATAGGCGTATACACACACACACATGCTTGCAAGCAATGACTTAACGCGGAAAGTAGTTTCTCGACTAGAGCCTTCTCACTTGTTATTATTATATTTTAGTGTAACAAATGCTTAAAATTTTATTTGATAAATTAATTTGGCTATTTTTAAGGACAATTTATTTATTTTTAACCTCACTTCAAAAAATCACATTCACATTCGAAATAAAATCATTTTCGTCAATACATATTTTACTATTTCAGCATCTTATTTTAAACCTTTGGGTATATTTAACGAGTGAGGCTCGTCATAAATTTTAAAAATCATTAAAATTTATGTTATGTTTTTTATCTTAATCAATCTTGTATGTATTTACTTGTTTTCTGAATAAAATTCTATTTTGTTTATGTTTATAAAATAAATGTATTCATCAAGATATCACAGTAAAATTAAATACGCTCAATGTGTTCAAAAAAATATCGGGACTTAAGGGGTTAAGCTCAAACTTTAAAAAAAAATAATTCAATTCCAATGTCAACTAGCCCAGACCACTGTGCAGTATCACATCGGCTTCCAGCAAAGCCTGAAGTGAAAACGGTAATTTTTGACGAGTGTCCAAACCATTTAGTTAATAAATATATAGTCATAACTTTTATAGCGAAGACATAATAAAAATAGGAAAAATAGTTATAAAAAATGGTTAGATTTAAAATGTGAAAACATTGTAATCAGGCAGAAGAAACCATGTCCAACCATTCAGAGAATACATATTTTTGATCGGCGTCAAGGGACAAGCGATAGAGCCATGTCGCCTGTATGTTCGTCCGGATGATGCATGCGTCGGTCTTAGAGAATATAGCTCTACAACAAACCTGCGATATATAAGCGTATGAAAAGGAGCGTACCAAACGCTCTGCTGGAACATTTGCCGTTAGTTTGAGTTGATCATTATCCTGATCATAATTTTTATTAGTTATTTGTTTTACTGAGGATCGTTGCGATCTATCACATTTTATAGTTTTCGGTTGGATGCTTGCCCTTGCCGCAGCTACTTTGAAACCGCGAGCGTTGTAGAGGGACTCGTACGAGGGTAGCTCTTTCATGGCCATGTCCGCCGAGGAACACCTGTGTGTAAGTGTGTGCACCGGACTGCTAAAGTAAGATGAATATGAGAAGCGGTTCCAATGGATAGCTGATTGACTGGTCTTGACCGCTTCCAAGGTGCAACCACTTAAACTTAAATTGGGAAAAGCCACAGCGACAGCTGCTTCTCCTGCAACTGGTCGAGGCGGTGGTGCGAAAGGTGTTGGTGGTACTGCTAGGTCGCTCAGGATAGTGCGTTTGCTGGTCTCGTAAAAACTTTGCGATTTGCGCACCTGTCGATTGACTCTCTCATCGTCATCTTCCTCATCCGTGGAGCTGGCCCCGGACGTTGTTCGCGCATAAGGCTTCCAGAGCATTGAGGAGAGCGCCTCCTCAACATCCGGTTGCCGATGCTGTTGCGCATTACGGCACGTGTGTGTTGAGCCGGTTGGCCCCAACCCCTGGCTGTTCGTATTGCGTTCCGACATGCAAATGGATACTGACATATCTGTTGTGTGCACATTGCTCGCTGTTTAAGCTCTTTGTTGAGTCGAATGGTCGTGTTTGGTTATCACACTCGGCTGCATGCTGAGTTGCTTCTAAAGTAGAGGGATAGAACAAAAGTTTTTATATAGTCGGTTACCGTTTTAAGTTATAAATTTGAAACTAAGCAAATTGGTTGACTAATTAAATGCTTAGAAATTAAATTCGAAAATTTAAGAAATTGTACTCTTAAACATTTTAATCTCAACGAAGAAGAACAGACATAAATATAAAGGAATAAGCCATCGGAGACAACAATAATATATACATATGTATATAAATCACATCTTTCGTTTTGTGGGCAGAATATAAGTAGACAACTTTGTGACGAAAGTCTTTTTGACAGCATCTTTTGCTACCCAGATGGAATACGAGCTTTCCCCGTAACCCTCACGCTACCCTTTTCAACCACACAACTTCTGTAAAAACTTTACTCAACTTTACTTTGTGCAAAAGTATGTAACAGGGAGAAGGAAGCATCTCCGACCCCATAAAGTATATATGTTTTTGATCAGTATCAACAGCATACTCGATATAGCTATGTCCGTCTGTATGTATAAACGCGTCGATCTCAGAAACTATAACAGCTATTGTACGCGTAAAGTATAGTGTTCAGGGTATAGTCTAGTCGGGATTTCTCGACTAGAGCCTTCTTACTGGTAACTTTTAAATTGAATATATTATTATATATTTTTAAAATTGGAATTAATCATTTTTAGAATTAATTATCTAAAAATTAATTAATTAAGAAATAAATTCTGAGTAAATGTTATTAAGGTCCTTTCTTGCTTACATACATATTTATGAATAAAATCTTATTTCTCTTGAGCCTTGCAAATTAATTCATTTTTAATAAAATAATTTATTCTGAAGCATGTTTCCAGAAATTAGAGCTATTCAAAAATTGCAACTACCCCAGGAACCAACTGGTTCCAATTTGCGAGCGTTCACTGTATTTATTTTAAACTGAGTATGTGCACCCACAGGAAATGTTTGCGCAATCGGACAAACGTCGAAAACAAATTTCCAAAAATTCTTCTCTAGTACGTGATCGTTGGATCTGCAAATCCAAATCAAATGATTGTTACAGTGCAATATTTGGTTCAACTCTGTTGAACCGTTTTATTTTATTTTAAACAGAAATTATGGGACGAAGACAAGACCATATTTTTGCATCTGCTCTAAATAAATTTTAGTCCGATTAAAATAATATTTTTTTTTACCGCTGATGAGTATATTAAAGCTTGTTATTTACATAGCGCAAATAGGGCAAGAATTTTAGAAGGCATCCGTTGCTTTCAATCTTCCGAGATACAGGAGCTGTGTATGTCACTTCTTTTAAAAATTACTTCTAATTATATGATTACGGACAATGTAGATACAGAGGATGGGCGTGTTAACTACAGGAATTTTAATGCGCATAGATTTCGATGAATCCAGCCATCCACCTACTCCAAGTACTTTATGGATGAAAATTGTTGAGGAAAGTGTAGGAGTACTTGCTCGCTCAACCGAATAGTTAAAAGTTTTCAATATAAAAGAAAAGCAAGTTACTATTGACCGTAGTCACTTTCCAGTTGTACCTGCAAAAAGGTATATCAATACACAAAAGACACGGAGCTACGTATAGCAGAGAGTGGTTAAAACTAAGGTTCAAAACCAATTGCATCTATTGCGGACAGATAACATTTTTAAAACATATTTTGATCATTTAGTTCCAACAGTTTCGATTTAGATATTTGTTCCACAATACAGAAAGCCTTAAAGCCTTAAATATGTTACGAAACGAAAATATCGATGCTTACTATTGTTGTCCGTATGGATTCTGAGCAAGTTCCTCATGCAAGGCGATCTAAGAGAGGAATCGTCATTATCGATAGGAATGAAGTAATTAACAATTTTTCACTTTGCTTTAGCGGTAGAAAAAGATCCAGATCAGTCGTGTTCGAATATAGCATTTTCCAATAAAATCTAAAAGATTTATTGTTGTTTATAAAAGGTCATACAATACGCTGTCAATATTTAAAACAGAGTTTGGGGATGTACTTCAGCAGTATTCTTTTTTGAATAATAATTGTATTATAGTTTAGGTGCATATAAATTAACACACACTTAAATGATAAAACACAAAAACATTATGTAACACACAATTAAAACTATGTCAAGATCATACACATTACCATATATTTATTGACACAATTAACTTGTAACCAATACTAAAGGTCAGAAAAAGTCTTAGCGACAAAATGCCAAATATGCTATTTTGCATTAGCAAGCAACTGCTGAGAACACAATAACCCAATTTAAGTGACACCACAACCATGTTAACCTAAGCTATTTTTACCAATAAATATTGTGACTTTTCGTTAATAAAAACAGTGTTTAAATACAACAGATACAAGACTATTCACTCAGCTCTACGATCGCACCTACCTGTGCGCACCGAAGAACTTCCCTCTCCGTAAGTCCAACTAGCTACAAGTGCTAGTAGCGACGCCTTACTAGTAGTCAGTATATGTGTTGACTGCTTCCCATACTTACTATATACGACAAACATTTTGGTGACCCCGACGTTGGAATTCTGAAGCTGTCAACCAGGCGACAAAAGGATAACCAACATTAAGATCCTCAATTGAAGTTGTCAACAAGGCGACATTCAAAAGGATACCTACTAACACAACTCACTATATTTGGGTTATTGTAAGCAACTGAAGTTGTCAACTAGGCGACATATATGTGCTCTCGTTACATAAACGACCAGAGCACATCTGGCAAGTCAATCAAGCGGATGCAATAAGCAAAAACTGATTAGAAACAGATATACCAATACATATCTGTAAAAGTCCAAGAGTTGACAAAAATCAGTCAAATTAGCATCAGAAAAAGTAACCATCGACGAGTTACTTGATGTCTAGCAAGATATCAGCAATGAGATTCTACGGCTGATATCCAATTATAAAAAGGATTCCACTGAGAGAAAGTCTCAGACCGGCTATCACAAAATTAAAGCCGATTCTCTCAATGAGAAGTGTAATACCTTCGAAGAAAATGATGAAGTCGTAAGAAAATCTGGCGGGCTGCCGAAAAATCATACATACTTCACCTACTATGAGGACATAACAGTTCTGAAGTTCTTAGAAGTAATTCAAAACGTCGCTGAATCCATAAAACAAGGCACAAGCAAGAAGCTTGAGATTGGCGATGGACAGCGTCAGCAATCAACCTTAGAAACAAAGGTGATTGCGTTGTGCCCGCGACACGGGGCAATGATCGCATCACTACATCGCACATTGCACCAAAGCACCCTAACTGAGCACGCAGCATTAGAGCTCATAAGGAATCTATGGGCACAGATTCAAGAGGAGACCCAGAAGAAAAGGGATATGATGTAAAGGAATATCTACAGGCAGAAGAAGATGTACAAAGGGCACTAGCTTCACGAAACAATAAGCAGTGCTCCAATGACAGAAACTTTCCTCGTACAACCATCCCCAAATTTGATTGAGATATATTAAAATGGACACAATTCTTTGATATGTTTGTGTCCATGGTACACGATACCAACATACCAACAATTCACAAAATGTGGTATCTAAAATCCAGCGTGATCGGTGAGGCAAAAATATTAAAACGCAAATCGACTTGAAAGAGGATAACTACCTCCACGCATGGAACATCTTGGTTGACGCATACAACAACCCAAGAGACATAGCATCACCGGTATTGGACCGATTTTTAATGCAACAAGCCATTAACGAAAATGTAAAATCACTTAAGGAACTATACAATAGTCACTGTGAGTCCCTTGCTCTCGTAAGGGACTTGGATTAGACATCTGAACGTGGGACCCAATTTTAATAGCGGTCATACGAAATAAGCTGGACAGCACAAATAAGACGCTGTACGAGCAATCACTAAGCAACTCGAAGGAAATACAAAAACTGGACACCATGCTCCAATTTCTTGAAAAAAGAGTTCGGGTTTTAGCCAGCGGATGCAAACCACATAGCAACGCCAAGAGAGAATCGTTGGGAGCAACTTGTGCATATTCTTTAACGGCAAAGAATGATTGCCTATTTTGCAAGAAATCTAATCATCTGATATTTCGGTGAGTCGATTTCCGTGCAAAGAAAGCCGCTGAGCGATTAAATTGGATTCAACGACAAAAATTGTGCATCAACTGCCTCAAAGGAGATCACATGGCAAAGACTTGCCTAAGTCGCTTTAAATGCTTCAAGTGCCATCATGCTTCATTTGCAAAACTCTTCAATGCGACAAAATCCAATTGTAACGACTTTACAATGTGGATCGAAAGTATTTATTCTACCGCAACCATTACGGATCAGCCAGCTCAAAGCATAAATTATAAAGATTGGAACATGCATGCAGATCCCCAATTCAACAAACCGGGCAAACCGACATGCTTATCGTTGCGAAACACTATTATGCACTATTGGTCCCACAACAACACAAAAAACACTCTGGTCCAATCATGCAAAAGACCAAGTTGGGTTTGGGTTGTGGCTGGAAAAATAAAGGAATAAACGATGTCAGCAGCCATTTGTGACGTATCTACAAGAGAAGAAACGAATAAGATACTGGAGCGATTCTGGACCCTACACAACTTGGAAACAACAGAAAGGCATCGTACACCAACTGAAAGTTCATTGAGAACTTCAGACTGCTGCAGATGGGAGATTCATCGTAAAATAACCGTTTTCTGAAAATTCTTCAGCCCTGGGGACCTCGTTGGAGTCTGCAGAAAAAAGGTTCCTCGCACTGGAAAGAAGGACAGAGACAGGAATATGTAAAAAATATGTGTACTTCGTGAACGAATATGAAGAATTGGGTCACATGAAAACTGTTCCTCGGAAACTCCTTCCAACAAAACATTATTTCATCCCTCATCACTGTGTGCTGAAACCTGAGAGCAGCACCACGAAGCTAAGAGTAGTCTTCGATGCATCATGCAAGACGTCGACGGGAAAATGTTTAAATGACATATTGCAAGTAGGACCCTACTGAGGTTCAGAATACATAAGTATGTATTTACTGTGGACATAGAAAAAATGTACCGCCAAATATAGATTAATCCAGAGAACAAATTTCATCAGATGATAGTTTAGAGAAATAATCAGAATGAGGAATTAAAGTACTATCGACTAAAACCTATGGTACAGCATCGGCTCCATTTCTAGCAACTAAGTGTCTAAATCACTTAGCCTCACTTCATGAAGCAGATCAACATTAGGATCCTCTGCCTTAAAGGATGATTTCTACGTGTTGCCTCACATGAGCAGACTCGATCCAAGCAATTCAAATTCGACAGAGAATTGGAAAAAATACTGCTCCCCAACGGATTCAAGTTACGCAAATGGTCCTCAAACAATGAACAAATTCTTCAAGGAATACCCAAGGACGACATAGTAAGCGACATTAAGCTTGAAGAAACACTTGAACACTACAGTGTTAAGACATTGGCTCTTATTTGGAAGCCAAAAAGGGATCAACTTTGCGGCCGCACGCAAAGCAGCACACCAAAAAGGATAACAAAACTTGTTTTCTGCTCGGAGTTAGCACAAGTTTTCGACCCTCTAGGCCTGTTTGCTCCAGTCGTGGTAAAGGCAAAAATCTTTATGCAACGACTCTGTGAATCAAAACTCGACTGGGACGACTAAATACCTAAGCATCTTCAGAACGACTGGAAAGACTATAGAGGCGACTTGCAAAGCCTTAACTCAATGCAAATTCCAATGCACATATACGATGGAAAAACTCACGAAAGAATTCCACACATTTGTGGATGCTTCAGAGAAGGCATATGGCGCAGCAAATATCTGTGCGTTTGCTATGCTCAAAGTCTCGAATGACTCCAACCGCAAAACGATCACTACCTCGTCTAGAATTATGTGCTGCATTATTGGGTGCTGAGCTCGCGGACAGGATTCGACGCCATCTCAACCTTGACCCAGCCACAGTGCCAGTATACTTTTTGTCGGATTCTACCGTTGTTCTTTCATGGATCAATGCGCCGTCTTCCACATATCATACGTTTGTGGGCAACCGAATAGCAAAAATTCAGACAGTGACAAGTCAAAATAATTGGCGGGATGTATTGTCTTCCAACAACGCAGCAGATGTCCTTTTAGGAGGAATATATGCACGAAAGTTACACGATGGACCACTTTTTTTGCATGACACTCCAGAGAAGTGGATCCCCTCTCATCATCTCTCCAAGCAACCTGGAAAGCAGAACAAAACATATAAGCCTCGCTGCAACTCAATCAACAATAGGCGAGGAGTTGTATACCTCTCGACACAGCAACTCATTTTTCAAGTTACAACGCATTGTGGCTTACATATTGCGATTCTGCTACAAGCGATACAGATCAGCACGCTGTGTAAAAAGGAACTGGACAAGACGATACAGCAAGCTGAGTTCACTGACGACCTTAAAAGTTTGAAGCGTTACAACACAGTGGACAAAAAGAGTCCTATCTCATCACTCTCACCAATACAAGGAATGGACTCATGCGAGTTGGAGGTAGATTGGAGCAAGCCCCACTCCCTTACAATGCAAGGCACCAGATTTTGCTGCCTTACAACGACCCAATAGTGAAAATGATATTACGAGAGCTGCATGAAGACAACATACACTGCGGTGTCAAAGCCTTACGAGCAACTGCCAGACAACAATATTGGATACTGAACGACAAATGTCAAACGATTCATTGTGACAATGCCACCAACTTTGTTGGAGCAATCAACCAACTAAAGAAACTGGGAGGATCAATATTTGGCGAGAAGGCTCAAGCAGAAATCATCAATCACTGCAACAAAAAACAAGTTGCCTTCAAATTTATACCGCAACGAGCGCCATCATTTGGAGGCCTATGGAAATCTGCAAAACGACTTCTGGTAACCACGACAAATACCGCATCTCTAACATTCAAAGAATTAAACATGGTGATAATTAAAATTGAAGCTATTTTGAACTCTCGGCCGATAACACCAATGTCAACTGACCCTACGGACAACACAGCCCTCACCCCAGCACATTTTCTGATTGGTGAAACGCTGACTGCTCCCCCGATGTCAACACAGACCGCAACGAAAAATCCTTACTAACGGTGGGAACTAGTATCCAGACTCAAGCAAGGATTTTGGAAGCAATGGTCGGAGGAATATTTACAAGGGTTGCAGAGCATAATTGGAAGGCAGTCTATCCCAATATCAAAGAATGTATGCTTGTTCTAGTCAAAGAAGATAACATACCTGTGATGAGTATGGCCAATGGGACGGATTGTGAACACATATCCAGGCCAGGATACCTACATTCGCGTGGTTGATGTTAAAACTGCCTCAGGCACCTACAAGCGCCCCATAACCAGGCTTGCACCATTGTTTCCAGAAGAGATGACCAAAAAACGCCCCATCAAGGAAACCTAGGAAACAGATAAGAATGATGCGCCACCCGTTCAACGTAAACGGCTAATGTCGCCAACCATAGCCTCGTCGCTGCTACTCCTGTTATTAATGATACCCTTGGTATGACAGAGTCAGTATCTGTGACACAATTCGACACCAAGCCTGGAATATATTACAAAAAATAGGAACAACGAAGAGAGCAGTATCCAACTGGACCATGGTAGCATACTATGACTTGGAACCATACTGGCGCGATGCGAAGACATTCAACTCGGGCATAAACGATTTTAAATACATATGCCCAGAACTTAACAATGATCACATATGTGACTCCATATCGCAGCACTTTCGTCACTGGTATGATGAATTAGAAATGACAAATCCATTTATGCAACATACACTCAAACGACGATCCCCATTTAATGCAGTGGGTAACATTGCGAAGTCTATTTGGAGTATTAGACTCAGACTACGCTAATAAAATGACCAAGGTGATAGAAGCATAATTATGCAAGCAGAAGGCACAGTCACTGACACTCATGTAATATTTAGAATAACATTACCACTAGTGTCAACATCAATATTATAACTTTTTAATATTGTGCCAATTCTGATGTGGGACTCAACAAGCTGGCGACTATTTGAGCTTAAAACACCTTTTATAGCTGTAAACAAGCACAGGGATCAATTCATGGGACTCAGGATGATCTGCACTACTGCCGTGCGTTACCAAATGAAGAATACATATGCTTTGACCATCAAGCTATGTTTAACGTTAATAATCGGTGTGGGTTTCAACTCTTCAACAACAAAACCCCAACAATGTGTCAAGTAGCTCATAGAACAACCAAAATGGTATGGAGAAAAACACACCATCCTAATAATTGGATCTTTGCAACGCACTCTGTAATGGAATTACAAGCAGTATGCAACGGAAACCCGTCCACTATACAACTAAAAGCAACTCAAAAATTAGCATCAGTACTTTCAACGCCATTGTAGTAAAGTGAAAAAGGCTATGCTCATTTTGGCAACATAATCCAGCCAAACACCACTCAAGGACCTTTAACGAAACTCAACATATCAGAGAACAAGGTGCAAGACGATAAGGATCTGGACGACTTGCAGCTAAAATTGAACGCACTTAACAAGCAAGAGCTGGATAGATGAAAACGAACGGACAGACGGGCATGGCTATATCGACTTTTGCTGTTGATGCTGATCAAGAATATATATACTTTATGTGGTCGGAGATGCTTCATTCTGCCTGTTACATACTTTTGCACAAAACCTTTTTACCCATTTTTAATGGGTTCAATTTTCGATAACTCTTCCCGTTTCCGATATACACATGTAACCGATAACAACAAAATCTTGAATTTGGAAAATGTTTTGATGCAGTTTGGAAATGAAAATTTTATTGAAATCGGTTGAGAAACACTGGAGATATGAAGTATTGAAATTAAGAAGGTATGCACTATACGCGTATACATACACACACTCACACATACTTGCAAGCACTGACTGTATGCGTAAAGTGTAGGGTTAAGGGTATAGTCTAGTCGGGATTTCTAGAGCCTTCTTACTTGTTAAATTTTTGATCCCTTCCATTCTCAAACGCAAAAATCACCAAACTTTGTGGCAACTTAGCTCGCGGTGTAGCCCCCTTAGTTAACACTTCTCAACATCGGAAATGCCATTATCACCCACAGTTTGCTAGCTATAGTCACGAAATCTCTGCATGAATTTTATTGTTTTGATACCGTTGCCACTTCCAGCCACCCCGACTTTTAAAATCTGAAATGCCTTTATATCCGAAGTTTTTGAGCTAGGGAATGTGTGCATAGTGCAACCACTATTAATTTATAGACCAAAGGTAAATATTATACTGGTTTTGTGGAATGTCCTTCACGCTGTCCATCGGTCTATATGAAGCTATACTCAATATAGCTCGTGCCACGCACCACAGATCTGAATCCAAAATTTGATTGCCACGGCCACCCGCCATTGAAAATCGAACATCTCCATATCTTTGAGTTCGAGAATAAGCGTGTTCGTAAATTCTGATCCGTATATCTAAGTCAAAAGCTGCAAAAGGCCGGGACGGCATGGATGGGTGTGGCGTTTAAAGTTTTTATGCGGATCTTTGAAGCAATACAACAGCAATCTTCGCATCAAATTTGGTGACTCCAGCTATTACTATGTGGGAATATTTACGTTTTGTCAATTCGTACCTCGAGGTGTATCGACTTCTTATCAATTTTCCAAGTAGGTGTAACCTCCCAGTAGTAACCTTTTTGTCCGACGCACATATGAAACAAGATATTTGCAAAGTACCATACGGACCGACGTACATTGACAAACGGATGCAACACAAAACAAATATACTCATTACCTTCGATATCAAAGTATAAAGTATATGTATTATAAACATGCTACCCAATAGGCAACTGGAAACTGGGCATTGAAGCGCTTCAGCCCCGCTCTTCACCGATTATTCCTTGCTACTGCTGCTGTAATCCTGACCTTAAATAAACACATATTATAGCAGTAGGGCGGCAGGAAGCAGGAAAATTAAAGACAAGGGATTTAATGGCAGCTTTAAAACATGCGACAAGTTGCTGCAGAGTTTTTGGCTTGCGAGCAATTGCACACTCAATTTGTACTCACTCGGTTATTGCACTTGCTAATGCAGCGGGTGCAGCAGTCACGACGCAGCGCAGAAGTTTTACGCGTTTGACTCAATTATACTAAAAGCAGACAAAAGCTTTCGCACCTGAGTGGTAAACAGGAGCCGAGGTAGCCGAGAACGACAATTGGCTGCACTGGGACTAATATGTTATCAATGACTCAGTCATTAAAAGTGAGGCTCAATTGACAAATTACTTATTCCATATATATGAAGATTAATTTATTAGTTGTTGTTTCTTATTAGTATCATCATTTCTAAAACTCTGCTGTTTGCAGCTGGTCACTTATCTCACA
Organism: Scaptomyza reducta; assembly: GCA_035044485.1. Lineage (NCBI taxonomy): Eukaryota > Metazoa > Arthropoda > Insecta > Diptera > Drosophilidae > Scaptomyza > Scaptomyza reducta. The sequence continues at coordinate 225,373 of JAWNNV010000460.1, forward strand.
CACAACACTTAACACAAAGCAAGTTGATGATCCGTCCAAAGAGACGTATGAGTATATTTTTCTCATGTTTTTATTGCTTTAAATCGAAACTAATTTTTTTCTCAAATATGCATGCATAAAGTGCTTTAAAACAAGGCTGCTACAGCGACGTGTTTGAACTGACTTCCAAAGCTCGCTAAACCAAACTTTTTCACTGAACTGGGAAATTGACTTTAATGGAAAGCGCAAAAAACTCAACTGAGAACGTAACACACTGTGGTGAGTCGACGCATTGTATTGCACGTGTAACAGTGGCTTGTTCCAGATGTTCTATTTATTATTATCATTATTATTATTATTACTTATACCAAACAATGATTTATGTAAAAAATTAAAAAAAAATTTTTGCATAGGAAAACTTATGAATTAAGATTCGATGCTGGGTGATAATTGGCTACCAAGAAGAAAAAATTTATAATATTTTTTATTTTAAATAATCTTTTTAATTGCCGTCAGCGACCTGTGAGCTTAAATATTGCCCATCATCCTCACGCTTCAGCTGGAAATTTAAGGAACTAGAACAAACCATTAAAAATTTTCAAGTTTTAGCTTACTGAGACGGGATTAGATAGAATGTTTGGTTCTGGATATATTAGATTCATTTTGTTGAACTAAGTCAACACTACTCTCCACCAAAGAAACCGAAGGAGCAGGATAAGATGAAACAACATCAATGGGTATAACCATGTTTTTATCTGACATTTCGTTTGTTTTACGGACTAGGGCTGGAGAATTGCGAAATAACTTATTTTATTTTTGGGCTCTAGAACGTTTGGTTGATTTTCAAACATGACAAGACCCGATTAAACCCCAATATTGGCATTTTTGCGCTTTGGAGAATTTTAAAAATATATATCTGTGATTTCAGACGGCTAGGCTAAGTTTGGCAGTCCGCCCCAGCCGTGTTGGCCTTGGCTGATATATACTAAACAAGTAAGAAAGTTCTAGTCCTACTACTAGAAGATACCCTTAACAATATACTAAATGTGTGAAGTCAGTGCTTACAAGTATGTGTGTATGTGTTTGTACGCGTATACTGCATACTTGAATTCAATGTGCCATATCTCCGGTAATTCTTGATCGATTTTTAAAATATTTCAAAGATTTTCAATATTTTGTGTATTGTTTCAAAAGCCATTTCCAAGTTTTCCAAATTCCCGATTTTATTGCTATTCCATGTGTATATTGATATTTTGAAACAAACTTGTTCTGCCTGTCATATGCTTTGAGTCAGACGGACGGACGGACAGAGGGAAATAGCTATGTATATCGACTCGGCTGCCGATGCTGATCAGGAATATATCTATAATTGATGCGTTCGGAGATGTTTCCTTCTCTGGTTAACATACTTTTGCACAAAACTTTTATACCCTTTTTAGCCATTTTTATGGGTTCAGGGTTTAAAAAAAGTTTTATTATGAAAAAGTTTTTATTCTTGTATTGCCAAATACTTTATTTCACACACTCGTTAATTACACTTGGTATTATAATTTACTAAAGGTAGGTTTATTATTTTCAAACATGTCTTATTCGATTGCAAATAATTGTAAAACTAACTAAAGCAAACCTGTGAGTTTTTTCAATTGAGCCTTTTGATGATCTCTTCGTTCTTTAGCTTCAGCCGAAATATGATCAAACTCACGCTTGTTGCGTGATTTACCCGAAGTTGGCATCCGTTAACGATGTCACGTTGTTGACTTGAGTCAGGATTTCTTACGTTTATTCAACGAGTATGTACATACTCGTTGCGTTTATTGTTTATATTATGATATACATATGTAACCAACAGCAAACCAATTTTGCATAATTAATAAAAAAAAGTTCAATTAGTTTGCTAGTTCCTTCCTTCTGAGTAACGAAAATACATTGATATGATTTCATGTTTGGAATTACGTATTAGGCTTTCAGCATAAACAGACAGTGCCAAATACATACGACAAAACATCAGAAATCAAAGCAAAAACGAATTCAAATATGGCGGCAGGCACAGAACTATAAAAGTATCGATGAATCGTTTTCTATCGGCTTTTGTTATTGATACTCGTTAAAGAAATCATGGGTCTAAAATCAAGTTCCAGTTTCCCATTTTTTACGAGAAAGTTGTCGTATTTTCCTTCTTTTTTTTTTAGATATGCTTAAGTTGTACTGAATCTTCTAAAAAACTTGACAAAAGTGATTATGTTTGGGTTTGATCAAACACAAATTTTATGAATTTTTTCAAGATGTTAAAGATAATCACACATAGCTTTTAATAACTTTGAGTTATGGAGAGACGACAGGGATGGTGTTTGGGGGACGTATGTATAAACGGCTTCTGTCGTGCTACTTGACCATTAAAGTTATGTTCCTGGCTACAACTCTTGCCTAGCTCCTTCTAAATTCTACAACCAACGTTGGAGCCGATATCTTTCGGTTTTCTTTATCTTTGGGTTCTCCTTTACGGATTCTTCGTCGTTCGTTATTCTCGTTTTCAAGGTTATCGACCCAAAGCATAACTCCGGTATTGTGATGTCCTCGTTGATCTGGAACTGCCACAATTGCAGAACCTTAATGTTTTTAGTTTTCTTGCTTTGCTTCTAGTACGACTTTTGTTTTGTTTTAAAGCAGAAGCAGCAGCAAGCGTTTACTTTCAAAAGTTGACAACAGTCAAAGCACTAAAAACACTTCAAGACTTAAGTTTTTTAAACACTAGGACAAAATCCCAGAAAACATTTCCAGAGAACAAGAGGTATAAAAATACTAAGCGTGTTCCGTTTTCTTTGCTTTCATTTTTTGTTCGATTTAATGTATTGTAATGTATGTTATTTTCAGTATAATTTTTAATTGCTTCAGTCTAAAGTTTTTTTGGTGATATGTTTTTAGCATAGCTTAGAGGATTTTGTTGCCATTTTTATGCTTTATTTATTTTTATGTTTTTAAAATTGCCTGTTTTAGGACTTTGCCGGCTGGAAGATTTTTAAATACATACATAAATTAGTACTAATTTGCTCGACAACAACAAAATACATGCATTCAGTTAACAAACAAAGATTACATCGTGCATATTAAGACGTGTTATAAACTTATACAACAATATTGATCGGATATTAACATTCGTTATAGTTGCCCACAATACAATTACCCATCTAAACACGTAAACATGTACATCGGTAAAAGTCCGTTTTATGCATTGCACTTATATAATATATTGGCTATTTTTTTTACTATACAAATATTTTTTTTATCTGTTGAATTGTAAAAAAAAAATGTATAAACTCTTCATATATAGAATTTAAAAACTAAAATTTGAAACCAAAACATGTTTCAAAAGTGAGTGTGCTTTATTATTGTAATTATTTTTTTCGATTGTAATTGTGTGTGCGTGTTGTCAAGCTGTTAACCTACATACAATTTTCTTGATACTCTGCCAGGATCAGCTGCTCTAATGGTAACTGTTAAATGATCAACTGCTGCAGCTTCATATTTATTCTCGGTTCAGCTACTATTTGGCATGCCCGTTGCTTAGCACAGCTGGCAATACATTTGCTTGCTGCACGACAGCATTAATCACATCAATTTCCTTTTTCAAGAATGCAGCGCTATTTTCCTCCTGGCCGTGTTCTGGCAACTCGCTGCCTGAGTTGGTGCTGTTGGTTTCGTGGGAAGACGGTATGTTGCGTTTACGCAAGCTAGCAGCAGCAGCGTCCACCAAATTGGCGGCACTACTACTGACAGAGCCGGCGGCTAGCTTCAGTTTGGGAAACTCAATGTCGCGCATCAGATCGTTTTTGAACTCAACAATGCCGCTAACGGTATCGGTAACAGTCTTATCAATAAATTCCTCAATATTTTTGGTTTCCGCTTCAATCTTCTCCTTTAGCTTAATGGACAACTGATCCATTTCGCATTGGTCGTGCGGTACGCTAACCGCGTCGCGAGCGCATGTTTGCTGTTGATTGTGTGGCTTTGGGTTCTGCGGATGCAGCTGCTGCTGTGGGCGTGATTGAAGTTTGTCATTATTTAGTGGCTGACTTTGCTGGTTTTGGTGCAATAGTTGTTGCTGTGGCAATGTGTCATTACGTTTAGCGGAATCTCTATTTGTCTCCTCTTCATTATCTTTGAGATCATTTGTGTTGTTCACGGCTAGCGGCTCAGCGGCAGCATCAACTGATTTAGTTGCGATTTTATCAATGTCGCTATGACGAACACGCACATCCATTCCAGCGGAATTCCGGCTGGATCGCTGTACGCGGTTCTCGCCCTGTATGAATCGTGGTAAAATAAATATGACCCCTAGTGATATAAAATGAAGGCACAAATAACATCTCAGGTACAATTTAATGCTGCCCTGTAAAGAAAAAATATATATAATAATTGAACAGTTCAAATGATAGATGCACTTGCCATGAATTCAAGCAAGACAAAGGGAAATGTTGCGTAGCCCATAACAATGCGTGTGGTGAGGCAGGTTAGAATGTCATAAAACACTCGAGTGCACTGTGTACTCTGGAAGCGATAGCGGAACATGCGGCGAGCTGTGCGCGCTGCTGTCACTATCAAGGCGCCGGTGGCAAAAGTCAAGTAGTAGCCCGGATAGAAGCCGTGCCACACGGCGCTTAGTGCGAATGTCAAGAGTGTGCCATACTTCTTGGGCACGCGCTCATAAACAAGCGTGCGAAGCCAGCGATTGGTACCACAATTCCAATTGTTAATAGCATCACGGAAATTAGACGCAAACTACAATTAAGAAAATGTATTTAGAAATAATTTGAGCTACTGAATGTTACCCAATTAAACCCACCTCGAATGACAGCACATTAATGTTAGATATTAGATCCCATTTGGCATTACCATCCTTGTCGTAGCCGGTGAAACCTAAACCCGAATTATTGCATATGGCATCAGCTAAGAGCCATGCATGATAATACTTGAAGCGTATGCAGGTGGTTGCCATCATGGCATACCAAAATTTGTAGAATATGCCTGTTTCATTAATAAAGTCATCATCCTTCATATTTTTCACTGGATATATTTTCACAAACTTCATGAATATAAATGCGCATACAAGGCTGCCAAGAACTTTGCGAATCACTGTTTTCGTCGGTGATGGCTCCAACACCAATTCCAATTTACCATTGTCTAGAGTGCCCTGTAAAAAAAAAAAAAACACAATCGAAAATGATTGTGTTGTTGCGAAATTAATGAGTCAAAGACGCGGACCAGACAGACAGCTAATGTGAGCAGGCAGTGGGGTTAGCATTTGGTTTATACTGCACCCCGTCCTCCTCTTTACAACCAGGTATACCTTTAGTTCACTCTAGTTTGGATTTGTCTGCGGGCAGACTTGAAGATAATTAAATCACTGCAGTTTTATTATGCAGATGACCACATAGACATCGCATCACCTTTGGCTGCGCACATCTGTTACTTACATTGCTCGCCGGACGCTTTAGCAGATTATAGCCCTCCACAAATTCAATGTAGTCCTTGTAAAATACTAACGGACCGGCCAAAAGGCTTTGAAAGTGCCACACATAAGAGAAAAACTCTAATGCCGAGGGTATTTTCCTAATCGCATGATATTGCTGTGCCTTTGTCATGTCCTGTAAAAGAGATGAGTTCAAAAAGTTGTTGGTACGTTTTTAATTCGAACCAAGCACTCACCTCATCCTTTCGCACGTATCCATCGTGAATGCTAAATGCGAGACTGGTAACCTTTTGTGTAATAATCATCAGTGGTCCAGTAATATCCAACGCATAAGAGCCGTAATCGTATATCTGACGCATGAGGTGTACGCATAACAAATATCCCATGGCCACCAGCATGACGCTTCTGCAAACGAAAACAGTGTAATGTTTCAGTCCAATTTGTAATTTATTTTTATACACTGAACCCATTGAAAATGGGTAAAAAGGGTATAATGGTTTTGTGCAAAAGTATGTAACAGGCAGAAGGAAGCATCTCCGACCCCATAAAGTATATATATTCTTGATCAGCATCAACAGCCGAGTCGATATAGCCATGTGCGTCTGTCCGTCCGTATGTATGAACGCGTCGATCTCAGACACTATGAGAGCTAGAGACTCCAGATTTGGTACATAAGCTCGCCTAATCCCCGCGCAGTACAAGTTTGTTTTTAATTTTCGATAACTCTTCCCGTTTCCAATATACACATGTGATCGATAACAACAAAATCTTCCATTTGAAAATGATGCAGTTTAAAAGATTAGACTAAATAATGACAATCTGTGAAAATTTTATTGAAATCGGTTGAGAAACACTGGAGAAATGGAGTTAAGAAAGTATGCACACGTATATATACACACACTCACACATAATTGCAATCACTGACTGTATGCGTAAAGTATAGGGTTCAGGGTATAGTCTAGTCGGGATTTCTCGACTAGAGCCTTCTTACTTGTTATAATTACCTTTGCACAATGCTTGGATCCTGAGTACGTATAACGATGTAACATACTGCCGGCAGTCCTGCTATGTGTATGGCCTGTTGGCCAAAGCAAAAGTAGCCAAAGGCTAGGCCCAAAGATAATGCAAAGGCGTGACGTACTTCGTATGAAACCTTCGAAGGATGTAGCCACGAGCGGAAGAGAGAGGCCAGGAAGAGTGCCGAAAATTGGCATATTAGAAAGTTAACCTGCAAAAATGCAATCAAAATGTATATTTAGTATATGGTATGCAAGTACTAGTAGTTACGTACAAATAAATAATGTCTGAATGGCAGCCCACGGTCCTGACGTATCGTCAATGAAACTAGCAAACAGTATACAGAATTGGGCAAAACCTTTGTCAACCTCAATTGTTCAACAGAACCAAGAAGGAATATTTTATTTACAGATTAAATATTCCCCCATGGAAGTGCTTTGGCTTAATATCTAGAATTTGTTTATTTATTTAATTTTGACTACATGCAGTCGGAGTTTGTACAACAAGTACAATCCTCTACTTGATAAAACACGACTAGATTATACAATAACCATAGACATTACGACTTCAGTCATTTCACTATGGTCGCTTCGAGTTTATTTAAAAAACTTTAAAAATACAATTTATACAAAATACTTAGTTAAGATAAACTGCAATTTTTTTCCGCCGTTTAAAGTAAAAGCAAATATTAAAATAAAATTAAAAAAGAAATATGGTAAATAGAGATCAAGGTTTGTTTTATATGATTGCCATTGTATTTTTTTGAGTAGCAAACCACAAAGTAATTTTGTTTCGTAGAGAAAAAGTTTAATTAATTGTCGTAACTATTAATGCAGTTATGTTTGTCAAATGGTCGTTTTAGACAAACACTAATTCCTTTTTTCCCAAAACCACCCGATTCCATGTAATCACATATTTCTCTAGGCAACTTTGAGTTCGAGCACAAAGAGTTATCAAAAATTTGAAACAACCTTGTATCGGAGATGTTGCCTTATACAAAACAAAACCATTATACCCTTTATATACCCATTTTTAATGCGTGCAGGGTATAAAAATGCATAGAAATTAGAACAGCGGATTCTGGAATACTCTAATTTCCGAGAATTACATTTTGTGAGCGCCTACTGTACTTGATTTAAGTAACAGATAAAAGTGTACCAACACACACAACAAGGCAATTTGACAAAATCTTGGTTAGACCTCAATTTATTAATTTATAATTAAAAACAAGTGAAAACCTTGCAGCCGAATTCGGAATACTCTGATACCAGTATAAAAACAGGTGTTGAGGAGTCAGCAATAGGGAAAGATATGGCAACATCCTATTTAAATAGTTGTCAGTAGCTATATTAAATGTATGTGTGACATCCAACTTTGAGGATGCAGATTTCTTGGGTGACTCTGCTGTTAAAATGTGGGAGATATTTGTGTTTATCGATTTGTACATCGAGGTCTTTTCGATTTAACAGCCTCCCAGTGGGAATTTTTTCTGACGAACACTAGCAAGTCACTAGCTTTAAGGGTGCCGAAAAAAATTGCGTTCATACAGACGGACGGACAGTGCACAAAACTAATATATCAGAGCATATCGGTATCAAAGTACTTAAATACATATGCACATCTTTGAAGGACTAGCTACCAGATATCTTAGGTATGTCTGCTTTTCAAAAAAAAAGATTAAGGCTGAGGTTGTCGTGGCCGGCCAATTTTGAAGAAGATTTTTTAAAATATCGTCAGTATAATTTTACTAAATTTGGCAACTAGCTCAAATACTGCGAAAGATATAAACATTTCTTGTTTGAAAGCAGGTCTTGAATGCTCGAAGGGGGATTCTTGGCATCAAAATCAATGCAGATCTATTATTATTATTGTATTTCTAACAAAATAACGTAAATAGCTGAAAGATGTTATCAGAGGTGAAGAATTATTTAAAATCAAAGAACTCGCAATTACTCATTTTTGCTCTTTTATTAATACTTAACACATACAATAACATACACGTACTCACGGTTCTAAGACTGGCAAGGGTGAACTGTTTGTCAGGGTAATTCCTTGTTTAATAGTAACATGTTCATAAAAAAATAGGCAATTTCCAAACGGACTTCAGATTAGAATTTAGCGCCCCAATTGTGTAAGTTAATTAAACTAAACATATCAAATGGTTGATCAACAAGAGTTGTGGTGTTGCATATGGTCTCGTCGTCGTTTAAAAAGGTTCTTCACGAGACGTGGTTGTGGTTAGTGCAGTTCCCTCGGATGGTGTTGTTGTTGGCAAAGACTGTTGTGGTACCTACGGTGTGGTTGATGACCAGAGCTGTTGGTCAATAGCTGTTGTGGTAGGTGGTTGTGAATATGGTGTCCCTGTAGTTTGAGATGGTTCTTCAGGAGACGTGGTTGTAGTTAATGTAGTTCCCTCGGATGGTGACGTTGTTGGTAAGGATTGTGGTAGGCACATGGTGTGGTTGATGGCACGGGTGGCTGGAAAATAGGTGATGTAGTACGTGGTGCACATGGTGGCTTAGTCGTTTGGGAAGGTTCTTCACGAGGCGTGGTTAGTGCTGGTTCCTCGGATGGTGTTGTTGTTGGCAAGGATTGTGGTGGTGCACACGGTACGGTTGATGGCGCTGGTGGTTGGTCATTAGGTGATGTGGTAGGTGGTGCATATGGTGTTGTCGTCGTTTGGGAAGGTTCTTCACGAGGCGTGGTTGGTGCTGGTTCGTCGGATGGTGTTGTTGTTGGCAAGGATTGTGGTGGTGCACATGATGTGGTTAATGGCGCGGGTGGCTTGTCAATAGGTGTTGTGGTAGGTGGTGGTGCATATGGTGTCGTCGTCGTTTGGGAAGGTTCTTTACGAGGCGTGGTTGGTGCTGGTTCCTCGGATGGTGTTGTTGTTGGCAAGGATTGTGGTGGTGCACACGGTACGGTTGATGGCGCTGGTGGTTGGTCATTAGGTGATGTGGTAGGTGGTGCATATGGTGTTGTCGTCGTTTGGGAAGGTTCTTCACGAGGCGTGGTTGGTGCTGGTTCGTCGGATGGTGTTGTTGTTGGCAAGGATTGTGGTGGTGCACATGATGTGGTTAATGGCGCGGGTGGCTTGTCAATAGGTGTTGTGGTAGGTGGTGGTGCATATGGTGTCGTCGTCGTTTGGGAAGGTTCTTTACGAGGCGTGGTTGGTGCTGGTTCCTCGGATGGTGTTGTTGTTGGCAAGGATTGTGGTGGTGCACACGGTACGGTTGATGGCGCTGGTGGTTGGTCATTAGGTGATGTGGTAGGTGGTGCATATGGTGTTGTCGTCGTTTGGGAAGGTTCTTCACGAGGCGTGGTTGGTGCTGGTTCGTCGGATGGTGTTGTTGTTGGCAAGGATTGTGGTGGTGCACATGATGTGGTTGATGGCGCGGGTGGCTGGTCAATAGGTGTTGTGGTAGGTGGTGGTGCATATGGTGTCGTCGTCGTTTGGGAAGGTTCTTCACGAGGCGTGGTTGGTGCTGGTTCGTCGGATGGTGTTGTTGTTGGCAAGGATTGTGGTGGGGCACACGGTGTGGTTGATGGCGCGGGTGGGTGGTCATTAGGTGATGTGGTAGGTGGTGCATATGGTGTCGTCGTCGTTTGGGAAGGTTCTTCACGAGGCGTGGTTGGTGCTGGTTCGTCGGATGGTGTTGTTGTTGGCAAGGATTGTGGTGGGGCACACGGTGTGGTTGATGGCGCGGGTGGTTGGTCATTAGGTGATGTGGTAGGTGGTGCATATGGTGTCGTCGTCGTTTGGGAAGGTTCTTCACGAGGCGTGGTTGTGTTGCTGGTTCGTCGGATGGTGTTGTTGTTGGCAAGGATTGTGGTGGGGCACACGGTGTGGTTGATGGCGCGGGTGGTTCGTCATTAGGTGATGTGGTAGGTGGTGCATATGGTGTCGTCGTCGTTTGAGAAGGTTCCTCCTGAGACGTGGTTGTAGTTAGTGCAGTTCCCTCGGATGGTGATGTTGTTGGCAAGGATTGTGGTGGTGCACATGATGTGGTTGATAGCGTGGGTGGGTGGTCAATAGGTGTTGTGGTAGGTGGTGGTGCATATGGTGTCGTCGTCGTTTGGGAAGGTTCTTCACGAGGCGTGGTTGGTGCTGGCTCGTCGGATGGTGTTGTTGTTAGCAAGGATTGTGGTGGGGCACACGGTGTGGTTGATGGCGCGGGTGTTTGGTCATTACGTGATGTGGTAGGTGGTGCATAGGGTGGCGTGGTCGTTTGGGAGGGTTCTTCACGAGGCGTGGTTGTGGTTGGTGGTGGTTCTTTGGATGGTGATGTTGTTGGCAAGGATTGTGGTGGTGCACATGATGTGGTTGATAGCGTGGGTGGGTGGTCATTAGGTGATGTGGTAGGTGGTGCATACGGTGTCGTCGTCGTTTGGGAAGGTTCTTCACGAGGCGTGGTTGGTGCTGGTTCCTCGGATGGTGTTGTTGTTGGCAAGGATTGTGGTGGTGCACACCGTGTGGTTGATGGCGCGGGTGGTTGGTCAATAGGTGTTGTGGTAGGTGGTGGCATATGGTGTCGTCGTCGTTTGGGAAGGTTCTTTACGAGGCGTGGTTGGTGCTGGTTCCTCGGATGGTGTTGTTGTTGGCAAGGATTGTGGTGGGGCACACGGTATGGTTGATGGCGCTGGTGGTTGGTCATTAGGTGATGTGGTAGGTGGTGCATATGGTGTCGTCGTCGTTTGAGAAGGTTCCTCCTGAGACGTGGTTGTAGTTAGTGCAGTTCCCTCGGATGGTGTTGTTGTTGGCAAGGATTGTGGTGGTACACACCGTGTGGTTGATGGCGCGGGGGGTTGGTCAATAGGTGTTGTGGTAGGTGGTGCATATGGTGTCGTGGTCATTTGGGAGGGTTCTTCACGAGGCGTGGTTGTGGTTGGTGGTGGTTCTTTGGATGGTGATGTTGTTGGCAAGGATTGTGGTGGGGCACACGTTGTGCTTGATGGCGCGGGTGGGTGATCAATAGGTGATGTGGTAGATGGTGCATACGGTGTCGTCGTCGTTTGGGAAGGTTCTTCACGAGGCGTGGTTGGTGCTGGTTCCTCGGATGGTGTTGTTGTTGGCAAGGATTGTGGTGGTGCACACCGTGTGGTTGATGGCGCGGGTGGTTGGTCAATAGGTGTTGTGGTAGGTGGTGCATATGGTGTCGTCGGCATTTGAGGATGTTCTTCACGCGGCGTGTTTGCGGTTGGTGCACATTTTTTTGTTGTTGGCGGAGATTTAGATGCACATTGTGTTGTTGACGAAATGGGTGGAGCACAGGATGTTGCAATAGTTTGTGATTCAATTTTGTTCCATGGCTGCTTTGGTAATAGCGGTGTTTTGGAAAAGCAAGGCTCCTCGCTTTCAATGCAGATATCATGTACACTTACAGCAACACGCAGTGCCAAGCCCTTGAAATTGACACAGTTGACTAAGTTGGATAATTGACAAAACTTGCCTTTATCGTCAAAAAAATGTCCCGCGCGGCAGCTGTGGTGCACGGCTCTACCTTGATTACATAAATAATAGTCGGCACAACTCGACGGATCGCCGAGAAGGGTACCGTCAGCTAGGCTGGTGCAACTGGGCCGCAGCCGCCTTTTGTCGACACTTGGTTGTGCTTCAACCAGAGCGACTGTCACAAAAACCACAAATAGGAAGTTAACTATAAAGACAGTCGGTTCGGGTATTATGAAACTTGTTTGCCATTTGTAAGGCTATTTTTCACTTACGATATTCCATCTTATGCTTTTAGCGACTTAAAAGGAAACTAACTGTGAAGTCTGTTACGTTACCGCTTACGGTTTCTAATTGTTGCAGCTACACCATCAAGATCGTTTTTATATTCATATCACCAATGCTTGGACCATCTTCAACTCAAGTGCTTTACATCCAAAACATCCATAATTTGGCTAATTGAAGCACTGAAGAAAAATGTTTCCCAATATAGAAATACAGATAATGTGTTTACACAATGTATATTATATGCATGTATCTTTTAGTACATAGTTATTTGTTCCTATATTTAAGTGTATATTTATGTTTTCTTTACAAAACTACACATACTAGCTTCAAAATGTATAGCGTTGTTTAATTTTTTTTATTTTTCTTTTCTGGTGTTAGGTTCTTCTTTATTCAATACACAACAAAAAAAATTTTATAACTTTAAATTTGAAAAATTAAAGATTTTATTGTTATCGATATTTTATTTATACCAAAAGCGGTAAAAGTAATCGAAAATTAAAAAAAAAACTTGATCTGGCTATGGTTAAGGAGAGAAAAAATATTATAGAGGCTCCAACTCTCACAGTTTTCAGATCAACGCAGTAATCTATGCGGACGGACTGGCACACAAACATATATAAACAGTTCATGAGGTCGGAAATGCTTCCACCTTATGTACAAAATTTCTAGTACCTGATCGGAACTGAAACGTTTAATTGGTTGATTATCAGAAGAATCAACATCACCATTGATAAGTTTAGTGAAAAACTCCTAACATTGTTCTGTGAACAGAAAAAGGAAAAATTCTTAGTGAAAGTCTACTATTGTAAGAAAGTATGTTAATGTTATTGTCCTGTATTTGGGATACCATAGACAAGAGCCGTATTCAAAATCTGTCGTAGAAGAATGTTATGTAGGGATCGTCGAATTCCTTCGACCAGCTATTAACGAACGCCAGTTCACCAGATTTTCAATAAGTAACAGAAGAGATATGCTTGTCGAAATTAAGATTAGGGTCCAGTATCCAGTAAGTTTAAAACTATCTGTGATCAAAAAAAATCTGGTATCCCGCTAGTGTAAGGAATTGGAACTGAAGGATTGTAATTTAATTTACATTTGGGCTCTAGAGCATATGGTAGATGTTTTGACACGACAGGACCCAATGACCGCCCAGCATTGGTCTTTTTCGCTTTAGAGAATCATTCAAGAATTTCTTCTCATTCAAATTTCTTTGCTACGCACAGTCTTTCCAACTGCCCAAAAACCCCCTAAAAGCCAAATTGAGTCCACATAAAGCCAACCATGTCGTTAACATGGCCACTCTTGATTTGTAGACGCCATGAGGTTAGTAACACGGCCGATTACGCCATTTTTCATGCTCGAAATTTTTGCACATCAGCAGTCAATAAATCGCATCTAAGTATTTGCACAAACTTGACAGTCTTTTAAGCAACAGATGGACATAAAATAGCTTTTTATTTAAAAAATAAAAATAAAATAAAAACGAGGAGATAAAGAGTAATAAATATTTATGAAAGAAATAAATTGTTTCAACAAAGAAAATTATGGCCACCCCCAGGTTTAAAAGTATGAAACGCTTATCAGAATATACTTACAACCAAGACGAAATCACGCAAGTGCGACGACCGAAAGCAACAACAACGGAATAATCTTGACCCGGACCAACACAAACAGAAGAGAGCGAAAATAATCGGTTTAGTGCACTGAAAGCGCGCACAAAGCATCTAAAACAGCGCAAGTGTTAAAATACAAAAACTAAATTAGAGCAGGCACTAATAAAACTGAGCAGATTAAGCAAGGTGCTTGGACTGCAGTTTGTTGTTGTAATTGAACACTTTTTGCACAAATAGCAAATGAAGTATTTAATTTAATGTTCACTTTGCGTCTTACACAAACCGAAGAAACTCTAGGTCACAAAACTATTTATTTGCACAAAGCTGTGAAATAAAAACAAAATAAAACAAATAAAATAAAATTGCAAGCACTGACTGTACACGTTCAGTATAGAGTTTAGGGTATCTTCTAGTCGGGATTTCTCGAGTAGTACCTTACTTGTTTTGATTTGATTTTGACGATTTGATTTGACGGACACATGGACCAAGACATTTACAAAGTTTTAATCTCTAAGAGTGTCAAACACAGTTGCATTAAGACGGATGGACGGACGGCATAACACACATTGCACGAAACCAATAAATATTCCTATTAGAAACCTTGAATATCGATCCTCGATTGATACCGATTGCGTGTTTTGGGAATGTTTATATAGTATTCGTAAAATCGGTTAAAAAACAATGAAGATATGGAATACTAAAGTTTATTAATTAATTATAAAGACGAAGTTTCAACTTCAGGCATTTTCCATACGTGTGCACACACACATTTACACATACAATGATAACAATTAGTGAACTTTGTCACATTGCTATTTGCTAGATTATTGTAATAACCGGCAAGTCAAGCATATCAACATATACATATTTTTATACATGCAGTCAAAGAAAACAAAGGAGGCCCTAGTCCAACAATCCCGACTAGACTATACCCTATACTTAGCCTTAGAGCTTCGTATCTAGCATTACGCCGAGTTGCAAGCATGTGTGTGTGTACGCGTACAGTAGTAGTAATACTCTCTTAACTTAAATGCTTCATATCTCCGGTGTTTTTCAACCGATTTCAATAAAAATTCAACAGGTTATAATTATTTCGTTTCGCCGAAATTCCAAATTCAAGATTTTGTTGTTATCGATCACATGTGTATATCGGAAACAGGCAAAGTTATCCAAAAAGTTTGAAACAAGCTGGTACTGCCTAGGGATTAGGCGAACTTATTTGCCAAATCTGGAGTCTCTAGCTCTTATAGTCTCTGAGATCGATGCGTTCACACATACGGATTGACGGGTCGGAGATGCATCCTTCTGCCTGTTACATACTTTTCCACAAAACCATTATACCCATTTTTAATGGGTTCAGGGTATAAAAAAGTGGCGCCACTTGGGCACAACAGCTGACAATCGGCAGCTGGTATGACACACAACAAAAATAGCGCGCGACTGTGTGATATCAAGTTAAATCTGTATTATTCAAAAAACTCAAGGTCACTTGAATAATAATTTAATATCGTTTATTCTCAATTATTATTAGACCAACTTAAAGAGAATCAACCCGAATGAGAGAATATCGCATCAATCGCCGTTATTGGTGTGCTCATACTCTCTATTTGTATACCCTAATTCAGAAAAATAGAAAAAGGGTATAATGGTTTTGGGCAATATATTAAAAATATTGGAAATAGTTAAGTGTACATACAATATGCTACTTTTTCTGACGAAAAAGTACAAAAAATTACATAAAATATTTGGTTTTGAAGCCATGCACACAGGCCCAATTATAAAAGCAATGTGCACGTGCGACCTTGAGCAAATTAAAAAATTAGTAGCGAGTCAATCTGTTTATATTTGAGCAGTTTTGCGCGCACCATAAACACCCTGTGAATGAGAACCACATCTGTGGCTAAAACTGAGTCATCGAGAGCGAGAAGACTGTCAGTTAGCTACTTTTTGTTTACAACAAAAATTAAGCGTCTTAATTTGCATTTTCATACAAAACAAGTAAGAAGACTCTAGTCGAGAAATCACGACTAGAACATACCTCCTTGCAAGTATGTGTGTGTGTGTGAGTACGCGCATACTGCGTATTTGACTAGCTTTTATAGTATCTGAGATCGACGCGTTAATACAGACGGACGGACAGACGGACATGGCCATATCGAGTTGGCTGTTGATGCTGATCAAGAATATATATACTTTATGGGGTCGGAAATGCCTCTTCTGCCTGTTACATTCTTTTGCATAAAACCATTATACTCTTTTTATTCATGTATAATAAGTGAAAACGTTGCAGTCGAACACCACCGACTTCGAAATACTCTGACAACAGTGTAACACTAGAGGTAATGTCTGCTTGCAAAGCGGGAATACGGGGGCGTCCGGATTGGCGATTAATGCAGATCTTCGGGAGAAATAACCAGTCAACTTGCTACCAAATTTTGTGACTATAGCTCCAAAACTGTGGAGGATAGGGGGATTCCCGATTTTAAAAGGGGTGGCGGTGGAAAATATGGGGATTTATGATTTTAAAATGCGGGCGGGATGGGTAGGCGTAGCATTAGATGTTTTTTAGATGTCATTAGCTACATTGCCCTCAAATTTTGTTACACAGCACCAAATTTTGTGACTCTAGTTGAATATTCAACTTGTTAGCTATTTCCCAGCCCCCAGTGGCCGGAGCGCACTTGACATGTACTAAAATATTTGCAAAGTTTGAAGACCTCAAGTGTGTCGAAAAATTCACACGGACTGACACCATATCGGACAGTGCACAAAACCAATATGCTCTTTACCTTTGGTATCAGAGTATAACAAGAGCGTAATGACTTAAAACAACACATACAAATGATCAATCATTAAGTATTAATAATTTTATCCAATATGTATGTGGATTTTTATTCTGTACATAATGTACATTCTGTGCTTATATTCGTATATAAAGTGTACGCATATACTGCAGACTAATTACTGGGTTAATTTCAATATTTCATATCTCCGGTGCTTCGCAACAGATATCAATAAAAATTACACCGATTTTCAATATCTATATTGTCTATAGTTTCACAATTTCCAAATTGTTCAAACAATATTCTTATTTAGAAGCAACGGCGCAAAGGATCATGGAGTGGCTGATACATTCAAATTTAATGATTAGACCTTAATACTAAATATGCAGCCGGTATTAAGCCTTTACTGCAATATTAAATTCCAACGCACAAGCTGAGTAAACTCAGCGCTCGTGCTTCAAAATTAAGGCAAGGACAACAGGGAAAGGAAAAGTGGTGAATTATTATGAATTGCACGTACATACAAACATTACAACTCGTGTGTGAAAGCAAATCAAATAATATGAGAACGCAACTTACCAAATCAACAGACAGTCCCACCATGTCTGCCAGCCAGGTAAAAGCTCGGCTGCCATCATAGCAGTCATTTGCAATAAACTTGGGCGATTCGAGCATCTTAAATGAATTGTGGTATTTTGCTCCTTTGTTATTCTCGTTTTAGTTTCATGTGACCAATATATATTTTTAGCCAGAACACAACAAAGAAAATGCCGTAATGTTTTGGCCGAAAGTGAAATTCGTCACCTTTCGCACTGATAAAGATATCACCGAATTGGTATCGTGTTGTGCGTTGTTCTTTTACTTATAATTTCGTACAATAATTTTATATGAATGTACTTATTTGTAATCGAACAATTCGTGACTCAAAATGGCTGTTCTCTCAGCGTTGCGGTTCACTCGCGAGCTTGCTTCCGACACGCTTGAAAGAGCGAAAAAAACTGTGATGAATTCTGACGGAAATTTCTCAGCAAAAATATAAAATGTCGTATGCCTAATAACTAAATGAAAAATGAGTCAATTTTAATAATCACATGCGCAACTATGATTTGGAAAATATCGAGTTGACTAGCAGTATGTGCACATATTTACATACACTGAATGACCACACACCAACTATGCAAACTTAACATTTGTCTAGACTGTTGATAAAAGTCATAAAGTAAAGAACAACAGAGTTGATTACAAGCTTATATTCAAATTCTACATAGTTCGTTCATTGTTTTATTTAACATGGAAATTTGTTTTTTTTTAATGTTCTTTTCGTCTTTAGCTAAAATATCAAAGAAAAGAGATAATTTACTTTATATCAAAAACGATGTTTATTAACAACAACAAAAACTGTATTTTACGTGAATGGATCGGCATGACATTTGAATCGGCTGGTAAAAGTCTTTTTTTTTACGAAAACCACAAATTAGTTTTTGTTGATCAATATATCATTTTATTTTATTTTGGAAAATATTGTGTATGGTCGTTAAATAAGTTGTGTTTTGATTTTTACGGTTTACGGCGACCAACACTAGGACGAACTGGATCATCTAGCAACAAAAAGCATTAATGTGATTACTTAAAAAACATAATAAACAAGTCTCTGATTGAAGTTTTAAAAAAAAAATACAATTTTAACAAAATCACACACATTCAAAGTCAAGTTTGTCTATTTTGATCTTAGTGACTTGAAATTAAGCGTCAAAAAAAAGCAAAATAAATTTTTTGTTAAATTTTAAAGTTGTTCGTAGGTATTCAGCATAGAGTTATCGATAGTATCGATTTAATTCTGTATGAAGAGCTGACGCTCATGTCGGGAATTTACAGATTTCAATTATTCCTGTGTTGAGGCCAGAAAAAACCACATTTATGCCGGCTTCTACCCCGGTTCCGCTGAAGCAAAATGCAGGAATTTTGCTAGAACTCAGTAATGCTGCATTATTCGTATTTGATTCTTGTCCAATATGAATATTGTTTATTTGCGTTCAGACTTACATATTTCTGCCCAATTTGTTTCTTTTCCCTATGGTTTTGTCAGCTATTGTATCAAATCTGGTTTTGTCAATAACAAAATAAATTTAAACATAAAAAAATATTTTCGATTTTAGGTTCTATCTGCTTGCTAATGCCTTACATGGGAGGGTAGTATAGACTTTATAAGAATGCAAGTGTATAGACAAACATGACATACATGTATGTATGTACTTAAATATTTCTTCCATCATATATGCTTACGTATTTATTGGTAATTAGGTAAAGTATTAATGACTTATTGAACAGGGTTAAATACAAAATTAACACTAACCATAAAAAAAAACACATTTTACATTCAAATACTTAACATTAATTCTGCTGGTATTAAAAATATATATGTATGTATGTATGTATATAAATAAGTTCATTGATCTTAATTGAATATTGTAGCAAAGAGTATTCAAACATTGTGCAGCTTGTGCGTTCTAGCAACGACTACCATTACATGTTGTTGTTGTTTGTTCTTTTGCGTTTTGCTTATTCCCGTTGGTCGCACACATATGCAGCCGTTTTGGTGTGGGGACAACAACAAAAATAAAAAAAAATATATATTTTATTTAAATATGAAATAAATGTATGATTAATACAAATGTGTAATTAATACATAGGCAAAGCATAATTATTTATTTTCTATTATTTTCTAGGAGTTTTTCTTGCAGCTAATAAATTTGTAAAAAATAGCTTAAGAAAATAAATTTTTTATTACGAGGAGGGTTTGTGCTCGGCTCGACCATATTTATTGCGAGCAACCGCGCCTTTTAAAACCAGAACCGACGATCAGATAGCGCTAATCATTTACCACGTTTTATTTTCACATTATATAAAACAGCGCCAATTTTCATAATCAAAACAGACCATTTCAAACATGATTAGGGAAAATACATTGGTGGAGCTCTGATACATACATACATATATACATTAGACATACATATTAGGTTTTCAGCAAACAGACAGTGCCAAATACATACGACAAAACAGTCCATAATGAAAACAAAAACAAATTCAAATATGGCGGCAGGCCCAGATGTTCAAGCAAAGAAGCAATATACGAAACTTAGTCGTTGGGCTGGCTGCTGACTAAAATAAACCGCTGACTTAACACGAGCCCAAGTTCATAAGTAATAATGGGGACGTTAACAGAGGGTGGGTGTGCTATTTTCGGCTCTTTATTTACATACTCGTTGGCAAGAATAGCGGTGTTAAAGCGAGTATTTGACAATCTGGCCCGATTTGTGCAAAAACTGTGTTAAAAATTAGGGTGACCACAGTTTAGTTATTGCTTAATAGAAAAATTGTCGAGCAAGAACGAACAGTACTTGCAATGGCGGGACGCGATGTTACAATCACGCCATCCGAGCGCCGCAAATCGCCAGGAATGAGCTTGTGCTCGGAAAGCAGCGGCACAGAGCCGCCACCAATGTCGCCAACATCATCCGTTACAGACACTACATTCGAGCCAACGATTGATATGATGGTTAACGATTTCGACGATGAAGCCACACTGAACGAGGAAGAGGCGCTGGCGGACATGGAGGCGCATAATGCCGATGATGAAATAACCACACTGCGTGAAGAGAGCGAAATGCCCATTGAACAGCTACTGGCCAAGTACAGAAGCATGACAAATGTAAACCTGTCGACAGTCGCTTTACCAAGCAGCAGTTCAAGGAGAAGGCGCGCAGCGAAGAGACAGCTTCATAACGCGGATGTGGCCAACACAGCTTCCGCGTCCTCGACTGAAGAGCCGCAGAATGTTGAAGTTTTAAGCCCAGCTATGAACTATACCTCAATTCAGTTCAATCAAGATGTGGGGGACAAGGATGAAGATTTGACGCATGAGCTGCTGCCAGAAGTGACCAAGACACAGCATCGTTCGCATTTATTGGATCTATATCCCGACGAATCCTTTGGCGGCAGTGCACCGCACACAATAAGCAGCGCGGAAAACTTTGGAAGCTGTAAGTAAATTCTATTCATATATGTATGTTTATTATTACATTATGTTGGTATTTTTAGTTACGCCGCTGCAGACGCTTTTCGAAGAGGTGGAGGAGGCCAGGTTGGAGGAAGAGGACAGTGATACGGATTCGGATGGTGCTAGGAAAAATATAATGGTCGGATCGGATTTTCAAGCGGAGATCCCCGAAGGTCTCTCCCAATATGGCGACATATTGCCATATGAGAATGAGGATCAATTAATTTGGGAACCCAGTCAAGTCAGAGAACGGGAAGTGGAGCATTACTTGGCTCTAATACAGGAAACTCAACCGTTAAGCACAACCGCAGATGATGGCAGCGAGGCAGCTGCAGTCGGGTGTCCACAAAGTACAGATGCGATTGAAGATATTGTGGCAGCTCCAATTCCAACTGCTGCTGCTGCCACAGGAGCTTCCAGTTCCAAGATGGAATCTGTTATCAAGGACAACGAACAGGCTTTGCATTTACTGGTGCAATGTGGCTACGATTTCAAGGAGGCACTACGTCGCAAGCGACTAAATGTGCTGCCACTCAGTGACACGATGAGCAACTGGTCCGAGGAGGAGTGCCAGAAATTTGAGGAAGGTATACAAACGTTCGGCAAGGACTTTTATCAGATACGCCAGAATCAGGTAAAGGCTGCCGCAACATCGGCAACATCCTGTAGCGTTAGCGACTAATCTGAACTGATTGATGAGTTCATGTGATTGTTTTAGGTGCGCACAAGAACCATGCGCGAACTGGTCCAGTTCTACTATCTGTGGAAGAAAAGCGAACGGCGGGATCAGAGCTTTGCCCTTAACGATACAATTGATCATATGGATGTATTCATTAACGAAGCCGGCAATTGTAATGGAAACGGGAATAACATTGAAAACGCAAATTTGAATGGAAATGGTAATGGTTATGGAAGCTGCTCACCTCATGCAAGCTGTTGTAGTAGTAACAATGGATATGCACCCATGGATCATAGTTTGGACAAAGATGCGTTAAGAAAGCCCACGACGAAAAACTACTCCATTATGACGGGTGGACTATCGGGAGCGGGAGCTGTAGGAGAAGCTGGTGGAAGTCGCAAGCGTGAAGGTTTCTTTACTGCCATTGAGCAGGAGCAGGAGGACAACGATAGCCACGAACATTTTATAGATAGCTTAAGTTAGAGTTGTTGGTAATTGTTGTTTGGCAACAATTATTTAATCCAAATGCGCAGGCGCTTCCAAGTAGTATTAATATATACAAAAATCAATATTCACTATATAAACACATATAAATATAAACATATATAGTACATAGGATATGTAGATTGAATCGATTTACTTATAACAGATTTTGTTATCTACTTCTCTCATAATCTTAAGCCTTAATATCTTTGTATATTATAATTTATGTAAGTTTGAGTGAGTTAATGTATGTTGTTAATGTATTTGTGAACATTTTCGTCGAGAAAAGCTGCAGTTTGCCCGTATGTGTGTTTGAAGCTCTCTCTGTGTGTATGTGCGTGTATTCATAGAGGCCGAGAGGCTAGTGAACGAAGCATACAGTACAGTGGCCAATGGGAAATAAAAACTGAGAAAACATTACTGCAGAAAGAGAAACTTAAATTGCATATACCCCTTTTCGCGTATATATTTAATTTGCTTTTACATACACACATTTAGCAACAGTCGATAATATTGCAACTCCTGCACCTTGCAAGGATCAAATGTGAGCAGCACATGCACAAAAGCTGTTCTCAGATATAAATAACCCCCAGCTCAGGCAAGTATCCAATTCTTATGATTTTGAAATGCTTGCAATATCTCAAACACACATACGAACATATAGAAGGAGTGTCAAGAAAAAAGACAGCAATCTTTGCCTATTTCGTCCTTTATCTGTTGAGTCAGTTTTGGGGCTGATGATTTTTTCTGATGAATTCCACTCTTCATATTCTGTCCACTATCCGATTTTCGCGCACATTTGATGAGCTCAGATTGACCTTTTGAGCTATTTGATTTTGTGAATATCCATGTTTTCGATTTCGTTTTTCAATTGTAATCCGTTTTCCCATGGTTGTTGTTGGTTAGTGTCACTTCGGAAGCAGAATAAGTCTGAGCTGAGAACAAAGGATTTATACGTTAACATATGGACTCGGCTGCTGATGCTGATCAAGAATATATATACTTTATGGGGTCGGAGATGCGTCCTTCTGCTTGTTACATACTTTTGCACAAAACCATTATACCTTTTTTACTCATTTTCAATGAGTTCAGGGTATAATAATGTGCAATTGGTTTATGGCAGCTAAAACAAATTGTTGCTTGACACTGCTTCAAATAAGCTGTACATACACGCGCGAATAGAGACCCTACTAGAGAAAGAGCAGTAACGCCAGGCCCAGGTGAGACGAACAATGATCGTTCAAAACGATGTTTTTGTTTACAACCTAAACAAGCGATGTGCACGGTGAGAGGCGAGCATTGTATTTGACTTCGCAAAAATTGCAAAAAAAAAGTTTTGTATTGCACGCAATATTTTTTGAGCTTATATTTTTTAAAAAAGTACGAATATTGTTTTTTAGATGTGATGGCTATTGTGTATGTATGTACATATGTATGTTATGGGTGAACTCAATTATGAATTATCTTTTCACGTTTTATCCCACTTACAGTAGTACTTGAAACCGATATGCACAAACCAAAAGGCAAACATTTAGCTTTATACGTTAAAGCTTAAAGAATAAAGAATTACAAACCCCAACATACACAAAGGCGAGGCGTACATCATAATTTTTCTCTACGTGTATCATAATTACATCCATACAATATGCGATGTATAGCGACATCAGCCTGCTTCGCTGACAGCGTGCTTTTGACTGAACTCATATTTACGTTGCCAATATTAACTTCGGCTAGTGATCGGCTTGCGTCGGCTTGTGTGTGTGTTAAATGTTCGAAGCTTCGTGACAGCGCGGGCATGTGGATGGAAATCCCTGATCTAAAGTTAAGAGATGAGGCTTGACTTTGTGTTGTACTTGCGCTTGTGCATGCATTGCATGCATACATACTTACGTACGCAAGTAGGCTTCTGTGTGTATGCATAAACACAAACATACCTTTGTGTGTATGTATCTCTCTTTCCACTAGCTTTACTGGCGTAGCGTGAACAATTTACGTTCACGATTGCTTCACGCGGCTAACCGTAGAGAAAATCCAGTTTTGTTCAAAATAAGCAAAGCGCAACAAGCACGCTACAGCTTAAAGCATATTTGTGTTCACTGAGACCAGGACACGGTGCAAGTAAAAAAACAATCGCCTGAATTACATGTGGTCGATCATCAACTGTTTTTTACGTACTTTTATGCATTAGTAGCGCACACGTGATTCGTTTCGGCCTGAAACAGAGTTAACAACCGTAAAGTGAACGAAAAAGACAGCAACGACGAGAGCGGAAGCTTTATGTCCGGATAGCAGTCTGTTTGTTGACGATAAACTATGAAGAACGCATTTGTTGGTGTGGATTTCTTTTTTTTTTTTCTTTATCTCGTATTTCATCTTCTCCTGCTTCTACTTCTTTACTTCAAAGACTGTGTGGTGTGTTGGGACACTTCGCCCTCTTTCTGTCTCTCTCTCGATCTTTCGCTTTACTTTGCGCCTTTGCCTTCGACACTGCAGCCAAAAGGCACGTAAACTGGTTGCTTCGCCGTCGTTGCCCGTATAGACACTACAGCAGTATTGATGTTGATGTCTTTGTCGTGGTCGTCGTGGCGTGCCCGTAGTTTTTGTATGTTTTGGTTTTGCTACTGCGCACTGTTAGTCTTGGTGTAGTGCTTGAGCGTGCGAGTCGGTCTTTCACACGGACCGGTACAGTCATCATCATTGGCATCGACATCTACATCGGTATTGCCATCAATATCGTCATCTGATCATCATGAGTAGCATGGATATGTCATACAATGCGTCATTATCGTCGACATCGTCCGCACAGCCGCTACCGCCCGTCTCCTTCAACTTTACAAACACCGCCAAGCTGCCAATCGAAACAGTCAAGCGTCTTATTGCAGCCGTCTCACGTCGTCCAGTGCTCTGGTTGCGAAACAACACAAGCGGCCAAAAGCGCAGCGACATAACGCCCATTTGGCTTGATGTTGGCAAGGATGTCAATTTGCCAGGTAATTTCTACTTCTCTCTCCGTCATTCGCATTGGGTTTGATGTTAGCAGGGATGTTAATTTGCCAGGTAATTTGAACTTTCTGTCTTTCCCTAGATATATTGCGCTATTCGTTGATTTTGTGTATTCATATTTGATGTACACACAAGTCAAGTGCGTGGGATCTAGTCGATAAAGCTCGACTTGTAGATACTCTGAATCGAATGGACATGTTTTCATTGTTTTCACTGTTTTTTCATTACTTTAATCTACAATATAACCAAAGTGTTATAACCGATTTCGTTTAAAATTTCTCAAATTTTCGTTTTTTCTTCTTTTGTTTCTAATAAAACAGTTATACAAATTTAAAATTTATTGGTATCGACAACCGGAAAAGGTTTCGATGGTTTGAACCAAACTTGGCTATATCGACTCGGCTTTTGTTAGAAGAATTTTAATACTCGGAATTTTCATTTTCACCTGTCTGTTACACACATGAGCACAAAGCCATTATACTCGTTACCTGAAGGAGTGGTTATAAAAGAATTATATATATATATGTATATACATATATGTATATATATATGTGTGTATATTTGCAATTACAGTGCTCTTTCAATAGGATAAGTCCATTGTAAGCTTGAAGCAGAAAAAGCAATAAATATATTGGAAACTAATGAAACCAGAATCGTTGCTGTTCTTTATAGTACTTAGTAAAATGTAAAATAAGGTCTGCTAGATTTGCAAAATGTTTTTATGGGGAAAATAAAATGGTGATTTCACCATCTTCGCGGTGGGCTAAAATTATCTTTTGTAAGAACATTTTCCTGACAATTATGAAGTATTATAAGTTTTTTACACCATTTTTATATATGGTTTTATTTAACAAAAACATACAAATGTTAATTTTTTTTTTTCATTTTTCCAAATTGCAGCTGACGTTTGCCGGGTGAAGTGGGGACACTTGCGGGACAATTTTCGGAAAGTGTACATCAGGAACAATCTGTCAAATGAGTCGCCGTCATCGTGGCGTTTCTATAATGACATGCACTTCATGGAGCACGCCGTGCACGAGAATATTTTGCGACAAGCGCGAACACGGAGTGGAGGCAACAAGAAGCATCCGCCTGACCATTGGACAGAAAACAACAATATTATACTGGATGAGAGCAGCAAATTCGAGCCACATGTTGCTAGGGAGCCAATATGTGAGCTGAGCGACAGTTATGACTCGGAGCTGCATCAGCCGAGTTTCTCGGACATCAGTTCCTTTTTTGAAGAGGGGGATTGCAAGCGAATCAAGCTTGAGCATAGCAATCGCCATGATACGCACAGCATTAAGGACGAGGAGCTTAACGATGATGATTTTGACGAGGATGCGGCTTCCGAGAACGAGGATGAGCGCAACAAACATAAACAGAATGACAAAGTAGATCCGGGCGTCTTTACCATCGAAGTACTCGACGATGATGAGGAAATGGCGTTGCCCCTATCCAAATACAAGACAAGCCAAGCCAATAGCAGTGTAAAAACCGAGCTAGCAACGAATCCACAACAATTGTCCACATCGGCATCAAACTTGCCATTTAAGTACATTAGTATGGATGCAGCGACCAACACGGAGTCTGATTCGTCGGACGATGCCGATCGCATGTTCCTGCTCAGCTTGATGCCGTTTCTGCAGCGATTGGACGAGCGTCGCAAGTTACGTGTTCGTCAAAAGCTTCAAAATGTTTTAATTGAGGAGTTGGAATTTGGCTGATCGTTAATACAAATACATATACTCTTTTTTGCTTAGTTGATTGAGTGCTATATTATAAGCTTAGCTTAAAGTATTACATATTCTTAAGCAAAATTACACAAGCAAACTGTAATTTGCTTTTTATTGTGTCTTACTGTTGATCGATGCATTTGAAACACCTGATAAACATTGCATTGTAATCAAATTTAAAAATTTGATTTAAATTTACAAATTAAACCTATAAAATACATAGCATACAAAAATATACATATGTATGTATGTATGAAAATTTACAGTTTAAACCACGAAATCCGATATGTGGTTTAATTATTTTTAACAGAAACGATGCTGGCATGTTTACCTGCGTGATATCGGCGCACCTGCGCTCTACCTTAGCGTCTGAAATTTTATGAACACGAAGCTTCTGCAAATGATGATTTGCCATCCAACACCGAAATTGGCCACCGAAGAGTATGTTTTAATTTAATTCTTAACCACTCAATTTTTGTCAGTGTAGGAAGACAGATGAAAACAAGACCCCTTGTAACAACAACAAAAAGAACAAGAACGAGAGCAGGCAGCGTTGAAAAAAAAACAACAACCACCACTGGACATATTTTTGAGTTTGCCACATGCGCCATTACTGAGCTGAGCGCGCTCTGTTTTGTTTCGGATCTATGTATGTGTAAGCACGTTAAAATCAATTTCAATACGAGATGTGTATGCTCTACAAATGTATTCACAATTTCATACATTTTCCGTATAGGATTTACAAATACAAACAAATTTACAAATGTTTTTGATATTGTGACTTTTTTTTAAGAATGTCGATAGTTTTGGAATTTTCAGAAAGAAAAATTTGACAACTTTTAGCACGGATCAGGAAATTGTAAAGAGATCAATTCCCCGCTCAGTGCTTTTAGTTAACAGAGACGAAGCATTTGAGCGTTCGTCATATGTTCACTCGGATGTGTGCAATCGAAAAAAAAAAACAAGCCAAAAGGCGCATGAACGTGCTCGTAGTTTCATATTTAAATCGTGCGTGGCGGTTGGATATTTTGAGAGTGTACAAGGAGTTCTAGTCCCCAGCGAAATAAAACTAAATTAATTTGCTTAAAAATGTTCAAAAAACTAAACAAACCAAAAAATTAACAGCTAAAGCGTTGCAAAAGTCATACAAAAAAATAATTATGAATACACGAACAATGTTCAACACTGAAAATATATATTACAGTGCAAGAAAAGTTGATGAGTATAATTGATAGATATCAGTGCCCATTTCAAATGCATTTCTTTGCCGCATAGTGAAAATAAATAGAAGGTAAACAATCGCACGCCCACCCGTGTTCATTATTGTAAAATATGCTAGCGCATGTGGACAATCCATGTAAACACATACATATGTGTGTATTTTAGTATAACCATGTGATAGCGAGAGAGAGCAACCGAAAGAGAGCGGTACGGCGAAAGTTCAAAGAGCGAGGCGCAATATTGGAGCGCGCGCACACAACCATCAAAAATCCAAAACTGACTATGAGATACATTTGAGTTTATTTTGTTTAGCTGTATAGATGATGAGCAAGCGCAGCAACAACAGAAAGAGCAGAAGAAGCAACACGAACACACACATACTCCGAAACACAAGAATATACAATACAGACATAAGCGAAGAGACATGATTATTATGTTGTGTTTTTAGTCGAATGTGTCTTTTAGTCGGGAAAAGGAATACACGAATGTCGGAGTCGAAACAGGGCACAAAAGAATCTCGCTTATTTTAAACGCACAAAAAACATTAATTGAACTGTCGTAAATCAATAAATTTATATTCATAATAAAACATTGCAAAAATTACGATAAATCTGTGTAATTATAATGCAACACAAGAAAACCAACTACAAAGTTTAATAACAGCAACAACACCATACAACGACGATTTTCGGTGAGGCGACGCCACTTTTGATATCCCATTGAAAGTGTGCAGTGGCGAGCTGCTTGAGGCTGCAAAAAAAGGTGTGTACCAATCGCAATTTAATAACAAAAAATCCAAACAAAACAAATTGTAACTATAACTGTTTAACCAAGTTTAAAAAAACAATTTGGTCATTGTGAAGTTAAATGTATTTTTCCAAGATTTTGCCATAACGTATATACATATAGTACATACATACATATGTATGTTCATCCACTTATAACGTTGGTATGTATCGCGCGCGCGTATGTATGTGTATATGTATATAACACGAAGAAACTTCTATAATAACAACCCTCATCCCTTGACGAATTTTCTCGACTTCTTATATATGTATATACTTCCCATACACAAACAAACACACTTGCTGAATTTGCGTGTGTATGTGTATGAGTGTGTATACAAATGCAAAAGGACTTAAACTTCTTGGTCTGTGTTTTTTTCACGTTTTGAGACACGGACTGTTTCAATGGAAATGTTTAAGGGTGACAAGGGTAGTTTTTGCTCCGTGCTCCACACGAATCTCGAAGTGCTTAATTTTTAAAGCATTTGCAGCTGAACACCCTGTCAAGACAGGCATTTACTTACTAATTTTTGGCTAAAGTATATATAAATATGTAGTATCGGTGCAAAAGTGCAGATTGTTCTTTATTAAAAATTTTATTTTTAATTACAAGTGAGGTTTAATTTAATATTTATGAAAAACATGTTGCAATAGAATGGGCATACTCTGAGAATACTCTGGTAATACTCTGATTCAGGTAATAGGTGATCCTGGCTAACATTTTATTATAATAATAAATCTTTTAAAATTAATGACTACGTCGATATTTAATGAATATTCATGTAATTATTTGCATATTTAATATATTTTAATAGTTATTGAATTACTGAAATACAAAGTGGTTGAAAATTAATGGTCACAACTTTTTTATTTTTAATTTGCAGCAGTCACAAAAGTCAATAAACACAAACTGCTAGACGTTTTCTTAAAAAACAAAAATTCCTTAATGTTGTCGTTGATATGAGAGGGGATAAACTCGGTCAATCTTTAAGAAGGCGAACGAACACAACATCGAGTTGATTCTTTAAAAGGATTGGAGGTAACACACGTAATCGTAATCGGCAAAGACCACAACGGCAAAGGCTAGGGGCCATTTGGGGGTGGTTTTCTTTTGGTATCAAGGACAATGTTCTACTAATATATAAATATTTGGTGCGTAGCTTCGTCAAATACATAGTATGTGCGTTTCATTTGTGGGTCAAACACAAACACAAGACAAGACAAGTACAGCCAGTCAAAGAGACCATTTTCTTGGATGATGATGCTTGACGGAATTAGTTGCAACAATGACCTAAAAAAAAGTGTCATAAATTAAGCGTAGGCTAGTTATTGTAAATGCAAAATGGCGTATTCCATCAACTTATTTTGACCTGCGCCAGATGTATCTGCGGGTCGCTTAAGTTTTTCTTTTAAGGGATCAGTGTGCCAAAGGAAACATTAAGGGACGCCTAGTTTTTCCGGTACATGCATTTTCGCTACCTACACATAAATGCAGCTGCAAGTCACGCACACACACACACACACACATGCTCACATAAATTTGTAAAGGAATCTTGTCCTACTTAATGCACAGCATAGCGTCTGTGCAATTTAGTTAACAACCTTTGCGGCATCTGTCAAG
This sequence comes from Scaptomyza reducta, assembly GCA_035044485.1. Lineage (NCBI taxonomy): Eukaryota > Metazoa > Arthropoda > Insecta > Diptera > Drosophilidae > Scaptomyza > Scaptomyza reducta. The sequence goes on from JAWNNV010000460.1 coordinate 255,554, forward strand.
ATCGTTCGATCGATCGCGTCTCAAAAACTATAGATCCGAAATTAAAATTGAAATTGAATTGTTGTAGTTGCAGGATAGTGTCTCGTCGTCGACTGCCAAGGGTTTAAAACGCCTACAACAATAAAACGCTGATAACAATAACATCGTGATCTCATCAAACTACTCAACTTCTTACAACTAAATTTGTATGATGGAACTTTTGTCAAACAATACGGTTCCACAACAAATGGCTAGCAGCAATGCGCCCAGCGCCGCCAACTCAGCAACAGCTGGAGGAAAAACAGTTAATGCTGGCAGCGGCAGTGGCAGCATCAGCAGTAATGCCAGCAATTCATCAGAGCGATTGCTCGCTGGGATACTAGAATCATTTCCCTCCTGGGATCTAAATGTGGGCCTACTGCCCAATGTGAGACAAAATAATGGGTAAGCAATTTAGACAACAATTTAGCAAATATGTAAATAACATTGTATATGTCTTGTGTTGCAGCTCACCACCACGCACTGACTTTTTTATCAGTAACTTTCTGGGCGGACTAGATACGCATGGCGATTTTAGCATTGGCCCCATTGGCACCGGCGCCTCGCGCAATTCAAAAATGTCACCGGAGTCATCGAATAACTCAAGCATCAGTTGCGGATGGTGTGAGGTGAGCGCTTCAATACGTTGCCTTGAATGCAACGAGTTCATGTGCAACGACTGCCTGCGGGAACATCGGAACAGTCCGTTATCATCGAACCATTCAATTGTTTCACTACCGACACCCATCGGCGCCTCACCAACCGGCGGAATCTCGGCCAACGCACAGACTACACCGAGCAGCAATTTCATTTGTGATATACACAATGAATTGTTACGTTATGTGTGCGATTATTGCCGGAAATTAGTTTGCCAGTTCTGTACGCTGCACGAGCACAAGGAGCACAGCTATGCGTCTATACAAAACTTTATGGTTGGCTCAAAGGAAAAGCTAGAGGGTGCCATCGAGAGCAGCCAGGTGGGGACCCGCTGCATCAAAAGTAGCATTGACAAGGCTTTAGCCTTTATTCGGCTTATCGAGCGCAACTGCAGCGAGCTAAGCGATAATATACGCAAGGCGTTCCGTCAGTTTATCATTGCAATCGAGGATCGTGAGCGTTTCCTGCTCGACTTTGTGGAGAAGCTTCGCCAACGTCGTCTCGCCATTCTCCATGACCAAATGGCCGGCTTGAAGTCGGCACTTGCCGGCCTCTCGGAGACCTCGGATATGCTCAGCAAGGTGGCGGAAAATGCCTGCAGCATGGATCAAATCGAGCTTGCCATGAAGCTGACTAATGGCCAGCGGCAGATGGAACAGTTTGCTGGCATCTACAAGGATCTGCAGCCCAAGCAGGAGGTGTTTGCCTTCGCCCCACCAGATTACAGCCTGCTGCAGGACATACGCAATCAGGGTGGCGTCATTCTTGTCGACGACAAGAACATACCAATCGTTTCCAGCAGCAATGGCATAGTCGCCAGCAATGTGGTCACCGCACCTGCTGTTGCCGCCACCGGCATCGACATGGCCTTCGGCTTGTCCAGCTTGGCCAATACCAATACGGTTGGCACTGGACAATTAAATGTCGCGTCCACGACTGTGCGTCGACCGCTGTTGCGCGACAATAGTTTTCGCATACCATCGCCCATTATGCAGCCTCGTGGTGGAAGCGCCTGTGGTATGTCCAGTGCTGCTTTAGATTGGGAACTCAATGGACTTCGGAGCTCACCAGGCCTGCACTTTAGTGCACCACGCACCACGCAGGCCATACCGGGTTGCATGGATTTAGTGAAGGTTCGCAACTCAAATGCCCTATCGCTGTCGTTTGCCACAGAGGGTCACGAAGATGGTCAGGTGAGCCGACCGTGGGGCTTGTGTGTTGACAAGATGGGACACGTGCTCGTCTCAGATAGGCGCAACAATCGAGTACAGGTATTTAATCCGGATGGTTCGCTTAAGTTCAAATTCGGTCGCAAGGGTGTCGGTAATGGGGAGTTCGATCTACCCGCTGGCATCTCTGTGGACGTGGACAATCGCATCATTGTTGTCGATAAGGATAATCATCGCGTGCAGATCTTTACGGCCAGCGGAGTATTTTTGCTGAAATTTGGCAGCTACGGCAAAGAGTACGGCCAGTTTCAGTATCCCTGGGATGTCGCTGTTAATTCGCGCAGACAAATTGTCGTAACCGACTCACGTAATCATCGCATACAGCAATTTGACTCCGAGGGACGCTTTATACGCCAGATTGTGTTCGATAATCATGGCCAGACCAAGGGTATTGCATCGCCGCGAGGCGTCTGCTATACGCCCACCGGAAATATTATAGTCTCAGACTTTGATAACCACTGCTTGTATCTGATTGATCCGGATATCAATGAAGTAAGATTTCATTCCATTAATTTTTTGTCTGCCCGTTCATATTTTATTATATATATTTAATTTATGCTTAGATTCTATCTGTCAAGGGACATGAGGGCTCTGGCTTCCATGAGTTTAATCGCCCGTCTGGTCTGTGCTGCGATGACGAAGGTCGCATTATTGTTGCTGATTCAAAGAATCAACGCATTTTAGTCTTTAATCAAAATCTCGACTTTATGTGGGATGTAAGTAAATGAACAAAGTGTATGCTTTGTATTTCAGCATAAAACCCTTTCTAAAATGTGACTTCTTATTTCTGCTACTACAGATCGAGGTGCGTCCCTCTATTAATCCGTCAATGCCGCCAACTCTGGATGAAAAGGATCGCACTTGCGATGTGGCTTTAATGCCGGATGGACGTCTTGTATTCCTCATAGAACTGTCGCCAGACTCCAAAGAAGGGTCCAACCCTTACAAGCGGTTTGTGCACGTATTCTAAATTAATTTATTAACAAAAGAAGCAAAAAAAATCCATGCAACAAACAAGAAGCAGTTAATGAAGACAGGCGAAGTTTTTTTTAGACCATTTACAAGCGCTAAAGTATTTAGCACAAAAAAAAAAAAAAACAATACAAAACGAAACAAAAAAAGCGCATTAAAATTAGTAAAAATTTTTAGCATAAGTGCTACAACGATTACCTCGATAATTCTTAAGAGTTATTAAACACGGTTACGATTTGGTAGTTTTCATATAAAAAAAACACAAATATATTTAGTAAATATACAAAGAAAACAACAACTAACAAACCAACTAGAAAACGTAACTAAACTAAAGTTAAAAAAATTCAAGAACCGAGAGCTCAGTAGAAATTTATGTTGAAGACCCAGGAATAACAAAACTAAAAAAAAATCGTAAGCTAAAAAAATATAAAAACATGATATAATTATTACCCGTTAGTTAAACTGAGGGCAGTTTACTAGCTAGCTGAGTTGCGGTTGTTCGCATCAAAATAGGAGATTAAAGTGTTGCATTTAACAAGAAAATGAAAAAGGCGGCCACTAAGGTTTTGTTTAACTTAATTAGTTTTGAATGATTTTCGGAAGTTGAGAATTTACTCATTAATTTGCTTAGTGGATAGATTTGGGTTTTTGAATATTCAAATTTCAATTATGGTATGTAAACGTATTTTTAAAATTTGTTTATTTTTACTAATTTCTTATAATTGAGACTGACATCGCGAGTATAAAATTTTTTAATAGGTAACGATAATGAAACACAAAAAAAGTAATTATAAATAAACCCCGATGACTTTTGGTTGAACTTTAAACTAAGACTGATTATCTAAACGGCAATTGTGTAGCCAATTTAACACCATATATGGTGAGGCCAATAAATTGCTATGACATTGAAAACGTAACGTAACGTAACATAGCTTAAACTTAAACACAAAACATACAATACGTTGTATACATACATACATACAGCATAAGCAGTCACAAGCCAATCCACATAAATTCATAAATACACATATGTGCATAGCTTAAACAGAGTTTAACCTGACGTACATATACATACAACTAAACAAAACGTGCACATGCATATACATATATTCATTAACGTATATACGTTACATCACCAGAAATACTTTTTTTTTCGTATCAATTATGTTATGTATTATTATTGATTGTGTATTATTAATTACATGCGTGGTACCGAAAGATTTATCAAAAAATTATCAAATATTTTTTGACTTGAATGTGTTCATTAGCATTTAGTAGAGACCTTTAATGTAGCGGCACGGTCGTGGAACATTGTGAAAACATATTTAAACAAAAACTGCAGAGCAATATGCGCGTATTGAATACATACTTAGGTGACATGTTCCTCGCTATTAAAACAAAACAAAAAATTAAAAATACATGCAGCAAACATGAATAAGCAAATAATCTTGTTTTATGCGGTGCAAAACTTTCCTGATTTATTTTTTATTTTTTTATGTTGAAAACAATTCCATGTTCGTTTTTGTCCACATAATTTATTTAATGTCTTGTCAGTAACAAATCGACAACAAATAATCGATTTTCTAAATTATTATCGAAATATATATATATTTATATCTCGGTCGTCGTGCAACTCTTGTCCAACACTTGTCACCCCACTTTCTTTGCCTTTAAACCATAAGTTTCATGCAATAAGTAGCACCGTGTAAAACTCTAATACATACATTAGCCGAATTTTTGACAGCAAAACCAAGATGAGCATGTGACAATGTACTGATTAGTGAGATACTTAGTGAAATCTGAAAACTATCAATTACCGTTGTAGATGTAAACTTAAAATGCAAATAAAAGCGTTAGTTGCAATGCGCTTAAAACGCACTTAAAATGTATAAGCCAACTAGTTACTTGTAATGAATTTATGTTTATATTCGAACTCATTTAATAACCATTTTAAAATGATTTTGTTCAATGTCAATTCCTATTTTAAATTCGTTGTTCTTAGTTTAACCTTTTGACAACCGAAATTAAAGCAAAAATAGTTTGTGAACAAACCGTACATTGAGCATTAAGCTAAAACTCCTTCCACATATAAAGCAAAACGCATAAAATGCGCAAAACTAAAAAAAAAAATTAAGTTTAAAATAACGTAAATAAATGTATACAGACATAACCTATGCGTAAATATATATGTATGGAAATGTATTAAAAAAATCCTCTACGAAGGCAACTGCCATCATTAGGCGCGAGTCAACTTTTTTTTTGTCTCAATAAGCGTCCACCAAAATCGGTTTCGACGAGGAATTCTAAAATATTGTAACCACAGAACTATGAGGTAATATTCCTTAATTCCTTTTCAACTTTTTTGAATAACTTTATAAATTCTTTATTCTTGAAAAATATTTTTCAGTTCACAGAGATTTTCCGAACAAGAGCTATAAATGTAAGGTAAGCCCATAGTTTCGTGTTGAATTTGGTGAATTTGGTAGACGCTTATTGGGGAAAAAAATGTATCCGCCCTAATGTAGTTACATAAACATATGAGTATATTATATCGAATAGTATACTGACAAAATACCGTGGAGTAATTAGTATTAAGTGACAAAAGTGTATCGTAAAAAATCCAATTAAAACAATTTTTTTGGTAAAATTATACATTATACCTTTCCTATACTACACACAATTATTTTTTCGTGTTCTTTTTTTTTTGTATACTCGTTTAAAGTATGAAATAAACATTCATAATATAAATATATTCATTCACTCAAACACTTATACCCAAAAGCGCCGTTCATTTTTTGTGATTGCTGGTAGTTGCTATCAGAACAAAAAACATTTCCACACATTTTGCAAACCATAACTTCATACACACTTATTGAGAATACATAAAAAATACATAAATATGTATGTAAACTATATATGTATGTGTTTATAACAATATGTACATGTACATTTATATGAGAAATATGTACATATATGAGAAAATGCCATATTTTATTAATACTTCTACACGTGTGAGATTTACTTAATTAAGAAACAAAAAGCAAATACTAATATTCATTACAAATGAACGCCGTTGTCTAAAAGCCACAGTTTTAAAACTGTGTAAAAACAAAACAAAACAAAACAAACATATTGTAAACTTACATTGAGATTTAAGTACTACCGAATGCCATAATTAAAAATAAATAGCATTTAGACACATATATTCCATATATGTACAATATATATGTTAAAGGGTGTTAAATCTGACGAACTGAAAGTCATAAATACTGAACAATTTGCCAAAGGCTTGAGAATCATAAACAAAAAAAGAAAGAAAAAAAATCATAAGAAATAAAGTAAAGTAAAACTCAATTTAGAATTATAAATATTAATTACACTCATACACAGACACTGCTAGCTTATGCATTGAATAAATAAATAAACATTTACACAACCCATACCAAAAATTAAATTTCAAGCAGGTATTTTTTTTAATATACCATATTGAAGAATCAAAATGGAAAGCAGAAAACAAAAGTATTACCCACAGGTACGAGTAATGCTAAAATTGAAAACATAAAAATATATATATATACATAGATGCTCATATATAAGTAATTTAAAAACGAATTAAAACGAATCCAAAACTTATATCAGGTATTCAATTTTTTGTCATTAAAAATATCTACACATAGACATATACATAAATGTGTTTAGTTGTAAGCAAAAAACGAATTAACTAATGAATACAGATACTAAAGAGCAACTACCAACTAAATTAATCTAAAATGATTTCAAAAAAAAAAAAAAACCTTTGTAAATTAAATTTTTTACATAACATGTCGATAAACGATGCTAATATGAATTCTATCAAAATACAATTTTGAATACATTTTTATATGACAACAGCTCCCAAAAAGTGTTGAATTTAAGATCGGTAATTAAAAAAAGAATACCTACATATGTACATACATGTGTATTAAACAAATCAACAAGCATTACCCAATAAACATAGGTTTGTAACAAACATATATATGTACATAAAAAGTACGCATACTTACATATGTAATAATTATGGAGCAATTGAGTACAAAACGAGTACAAATTTTAATTTTAAGCATTAAAAACAAAACAAAAAAAATGTAAAAAAAAAAACAATTTGAAAAATCTAAAAAAAAAAAAAATGTAGGCCAGCTACTGGATTTGCTTATACACATAGCTAAAATAAATACTACATATAAGCATTTTCATAAAAACATACCACATAGGTAAATATGTATGTACGAATAGTTTACCTGGGACTTGTAAAATTGTGACGCACGACTTAGATGCTCGAGTCACATAATGACGACTTAAATGCTGAACAAATGTATTTATTTTATACGACTACTTCTTTCATACAAAAAATAAATTAAATAAATTCATACAATAGAAACATACATACACTCTTACTACTACCTACATATATGCATATACAACAACATACATAAATATTAATAGAAAAATAATACAGAATATTAAATACTAATTAAAAAATATATATACATACATACACATAAGAGCGAACCCTTCTCTATGTTCTATGGTCTGTTTCAAATATGTATACACTTATCACTAAATGAGATTACATACATATTCAAATACATAGAACAAGCGTGTATTAGGTACGCAAGTTATTACATTACAAACATAATACTGCATCTATTTTGCATCGGTATATACAATATATATATACATATATGTATATGTAAATATTATATAATATAAATGAGAAGGACGACAATGCTCTCAAATCATGGCGAGAAATTATAACAATAACGAGTTGCAGTTAATAATTGTAATTGTGTAACAGTGTGGAAAAGAAAAAGCATAAAAAAAAAATACTTTGATTGAAATTTTTCTACATACATACGTGCATACTTATACATATAGATGTGGGACAAGAATAAGAGTATATTTTATACCATAAACAAATTTTATAACATATTTAAATAAATAATTATACACTAATAAAATAAAAAATATGAATTTTATTCATTTGAACAAGAGACACTTTTTTCCATTCATAATACAGGTCTACAAAATAAGATAAACAAAATCATGACCTAATACTTAGACTCTTACTAATAAATCTTCCCTCTCTTTCTAATCGTTGAACAATGCTATAAATAACCGTGTTCCAAAAACTAATTAACGTTGAAATTGATTGTTCTGAATTAATCAACCAAATTAGCTTTGCAGTTAACTATGCTATCAATAACCCTTTTCGGATCTTATGTGCAACATATAACGATCTTTCCTATTTAATACATGGTGCCACTCCTACTTGCTCTCTTAAAAAACTAGTCTTGTGTCACTTGTCTATATGTTCGCGATCTTCGTAACCGCACGCTACGCGGTGCGTGCCTCGTTCGGACGGGCGGGAGATGGGCATGAAGGGTCCGCGCGTTAACAAACCGGTGCTTAATATCGTTGGGGCACTTGAATGTACTGTCCGTTAGTACATATACGTCAAAAAAATTAAAATCAAATAAAAAATACGCCAATTCTGAAACCGCCAATCGTGTTCAGCACTTAAAAATACATCGGTATCGAGTTTGATATCTAATAAAAAAAACTTTGTTTAGGATAAACTATTTATTTAAATTAACTTTTAATTAAATTTTTTAAAGGAATGCACAGGTTTCCAAACTAAGACCTTATTCTTGTTTCCGAAGTATTTTTGTGCGTTGAACAGGATACCATTTTATAACTTTACGTTTTACATCAAAAAGTAAAGTTGAAACAAAAAGTTTCGACGGACCTAGTTAAATTATAATAGTCGAGAAATCTGGAGTAGTAGATACGCTGAACTCTATACTTAACGCGTACAGTAAGTGCTTACAAGTATATGTGAGTGTATGAGTACGCATATACTCCATACTTCAATGTTCCATATCTCCGGTCTGTATTTCGCCTATAGTGTCGAACAGAAGGAAGCATCTCCGACCCCCGAGTCGACATGTCCGTCCGTCTGTATGTATGAACGAGTCAATATCAGAGACTATGAGAGCTGAAGACTACAGATTTAGAACATAAGCTCGCCTAAGCCCTCGGCATTACTCAATTTTTTCAAATTTTCAATAAGTCTTTTTTCCTAGAATTGTTAACAATAAAATATTGAATTTGGAACACTTGGAAATGACTTTTGAAACTTTAGACAAGAGGAAGAAGTCCATTTAACAAGGCGCCTAGAAGTTCTAGCGAAGTTAAAGGTGGCAACGAATAGGCAAAAGAACATCTCAAATTATGTCAAACTGGGTCTTGCATCTTTGGTCGAAGAGACAAGCATCATATGAAATGGAATATGGAATATAGCGCGGTTGTCGGTTTACTTGTGGAGACCAGAGATAGCGGATCAGCGCAAGAAGTGTCACCGGCTCCGTCGTGGCGCACAATGTGAGATAAACCGAGTCGAAGCGAATGATTAGTAGGCGGAACATAAGACCGCGAAAAAAGGAACTGCGACGAGCCATTAATCAGAGCCAGGCCTGCTGCCGGATGAAGAGGACACCTGTCCCGGATGGGATACCGAGTGGGGCTCTAATAGTAGTTTACCACGAGAACCCCAGGACTTCGTCTCGTGCTGGAAAACTGCAAGGTTGGAGCTCATCAGCAAAGAAAAGGGCGATCCGCAGTCTCCATTGTCCTACCGTTCGTTGTCCAACAGAGACGCTGTTCCTTATGTAGTAGCAGCATTGAAAAGAGCCGAGGACCCAAACCGGTTCTCGCGCCGAGTCGTACTTCTTTGGGCTCTCGACGTAAAGAATGCGCTTAACTCGGCGAGGTGGACAGATTTGGATTTGGAGGCTCTGGAGCCCAGCTTCGGGGTATTGGCTTATCTACTCCGAATAATCGACGCCTACCTCGCGGTTCGCGGACTCCTCTATGAGGCCAGAGAAGGATTTCACAAAAAGCTGGTCACGGCAGAGGCGGCCCATCCGATCTATCCTATCCTAGGACAGGACCTTTGGAACGCCACCAACGATGGCCTGCTAAGACTGAAAATGCCGTGGTGGGGAATGCAGATAACGTTTCTGCACTGGCAGCAGCGTGAGACCATACCAACGATTGTATTAGTGAGAGTCGGGGAGGCTATAATGATAATAATAGACACCAAGCTGAGCTAAAACAGGCGGCAGACAAGGCGGGTGGAGGTGTGACTGCGCTCAGTAGGCTAATAGCCAATGTTGGAGAGTCGAATTCCAGCATACGCCGCCTTCTGCTGAGCGCGGTTCAGTCGGTGTTCCTCTATGGTGCTGAGAGTAGCTTCGGCCTATCGTGCAGTCTCGGAGCCTGCTGTGTTGGTGATCGGAACTGGCAGAGCATGATGCTGGATCAGGAAACAGAGAGAGATATTTCACCCGAAAATATAGTAACAGTGGTGCTTCAGAGAGAGAGAGAGAGAGAGAGAGAGAGTAATTGGTTAATACGCGTAGAGAATTCTGAGAGCTATGGAAGTCGATCTGGATCGAACTCAGAGCGATTGCGAGTTTGAAATGAAAGAGGACATGAATGGGTCGACCGCATGGAGGAACAAGCTGGGCGCTTTTAGCCAGTATACTTCCTGTTAAAGCAGAGATGTCCGTCACACGGGAAGCAATACGGGCACGCCACATGCAGCACGCAAAGTGTTTTCACTATCCTGACTAAAATAGGGAAGCCAACCGAGTCCTTTAGTCGGTACCACGGGTTGAATTAGTTGTACGTTGTATGTTAGTAGTAGTTCCAACCCTCACCAATTGGTATAATGTACACCCGACAAGTGCACATTATAAAACTGGTATTGGTAAAACTGGCGCTTAAACCAAACTCGTTGTGCTATATTCTTGGATATATGAGCACCGCGGCTGTAATCCTTCATATGGAAAACGTCACGTTAAACAAGGACTATCGAGATATAGTACGGATGTTTCCACTCTCCTACATTTGCCAACAAAAATAAAAATATAATAATATTATTATTAATGGAACTGTCATAATATTAATATTATTATTATTATGTTATTTATTCATAATATTAATATTGGGTTCTTAATATGATTGCATTTACTCAAGCTCTATTGTTAAATGTTATTCCAAGATTATAAGTCTTTTCTACATACTCAATATCTACATTACCAACACGAAGTTTATTTAAATTGTTAGCACATGGTTTTAAACATTACAATACATTCCTGGTTTTCAACGAAGATAAGATCATTATTGAACAATGATACACTTATTAATCTGAGTTACATAACGGCTCACATATAATTGGACATCATCAGCGTACATATGGGATTCATACATAGACATAATACTTGAAAGATCATATATGTACATAAATTGTAAAAAGAAGAGAACCTAGAATTCATCCCTGTGGAACACCACGTGTTGTTGCTATAAGTGAAGAGCTTTAAGCTAGTAATATGCAAGGGTAAAAATAGATTTAGGAGGTTATCCAAATTATGGTATTAGAAATCCTCTACCCATCAAAAGTACTTGAACTTGTCCAGGACCTGGGTCTGATGGAGGAGCCATAAAACCTACATTTCAATTCCGGTTTGAAAATGAGTGCCAATAAGCACTCTAAATGAAAAACATTGTGCAACTATTTTTGTTTCAATTTATATTCTATTAGTAATAATTAAGTGATATTATTCGTACGTCTTGCATGTCATTGTTATGTCAAATTAAATTTTTTATAATATTATTTTTTCTAATATAAATCGGTGGCAAAAAACAAACTATTCGAAATCAGTCTTGCCATGCTAAACCAAAGAATTTAATACGTTTTTTTGTTGTTATTAATAAGCGATTGTGGTTAAAATAAATATAAAATCCCGATACTACTTACTATGTAAACAAGTAAATTGGCTCTAGTCGAGAAATCCCGACTAGACTAGATATACCTTGAACCTCATACTGCATACTTTCCTTAATTTCAATATTCAATATCTCCGGTGTTTCTCAACCGATTTCAATAAAAATTTCACAGATTGTCATTATTTCATCTAATGTTTCAATAACATGAAACAATCTTGTACTGCCAAGGGATTAGGCGAGCTTATGTTCTAATCTCATAATATGTATCTACATACGGACGGACGGACATGGCTATTTCGACTCGGCTGTTGATGCTGATCAAGAATATATATACTTGTTGGTGTTGGAGATGCTTCCTTGTGCCTGTTACATACTTTTGCACAAAACCATTATACCCTTTTTACCCATTTTTAATGGGTTCAGGGTATAAAAATAGTTTTAGCTTTCTGTTTGTGTGAACGCCCATTTTTTTCGAAACCCCTAAAGCTACACTACTTAAAACATTGCAAATACCTTATTCATGTTTGCCTCAGTTAAAGTGTTATTTAATTGGGTCGCAGCGTCCACTGAGGTGGGCAAGTTCGCAAACACGTTGATAGACGTTAAAGTGCAAGGTCTTAAAGACCTGCATGAAAAATTTGTACGGTAATATCTCCAAAAGCTTAAAATCTAGTTTACTTTAATTTTAGAGGTATTAGTAGCAACGTCACTTGGGAAACGGATTTGGCAAAAACGATATATTTTAAAATTTAGCAAAATGTAACGGTTGAGACACTTTCAGTTTTCAGCTGGTTATTTACTGGTATATCAGAGTATTACGCAGTCTATTTCGTGTGACTGAAACGTTTTCACTTGTAGAGTTTGTCACTGGTACTCGCCGTTTGACTATGGATCTGCGGGTCCAAGTTCAATCTTCATGGTCAGGGTCTGCTAGATATGTATGTTTATGTAGTGCGCAATCCAAAATAACTCAGAACAGCCAAGAGCTTTGCAACAACTGGTTCGTTTCGTCTCTTTTGTTTCCGCCCCCCAGCCAACAGCTTTTTTGTAGCAAATGTAAACAAGATCTACAGGCGATTTTTAGTCTACGACTATAAAGTTAGCTAATTGTTCAATTAGCAATAATTTTAGCTGACTGTGTTTTAGTACAAGTGTATATTATAAACATAAATGATTAAAAAATCTAGTTTGGTAGTTACTATAATATAAGTTTAAAGTTACATAATTGTTTCGAAAAGTGTGTCTTATTAGTAAATATAATATAATATAAGTTTATTTGAAATATTTTGTCTGACTACAAATATAACAAGTAAGAAGGCTCTAGTTGAGAAATCCCGACTACCCTGAACCCTCTTCTTTACGTGTGCGTGTGTATGTACGCGTATAGTGCATACTTTATTAACTTCAATGCTCCATAACTCTCAGCTGATTTAATAAAAATTTCACAGATTTTCATTATTTTGTCTAATGTTTTAAACACCATCTTCAAGTCTTCCAAAGTCAAGATTTTGTTGTTATCGATCACCTGTGTATATCGGAAACGGGGGGAAAGTTATCGAGAATTTGAAACAAACTTCTACTGCCTAGGAATTGGGTTCCAAATCTGGAGTCTCTTTCTTACAGTGTCTAAAATCGACGCGTTGATACCTTCGGACGGACACGGCTATATCGACTCGGCTGTTGATGCTGATAAAGAATATATATACTTTATTGGGTCGGAGATGCTACCTTCTGTCTGTTACATACTTTTGCACAAAACCATTATACTCTTTTTACCCATTTTCAATGGATTCAGGGCATAAAAATTAAGAGATTTCATTTAAAAATGACATCGCGAGCCCGCGAACTTGTTTAAATCACTGATTATACCAACAGAATAGTTTTGTACAAATCCCAATTTAAACTAAATTAAGTCGTAAAATGATTTAAAAGTTTAAATGATCGACAACTCAAACTGGCCATGTCCATATTATGGCGTAACCTACCAGTCTGACTGAACACGTCAAATAAATACACTCGAAAATAAATTTACTGAAACGCACAGGCGCTCATTACATTATTTATTCAGTTTCGGTTAAGTTTCAATCAATGCATGCTTTAAAGATTTCAATATGTTTTTGGATCGTGTTTTGGTTTGGTTATGTTCGAACGGTGACTGGTTGTCCATACAAATCGAGCGTAGCCCCCACTCAACTCGTAACCAAAGCAAAGTAGCCACTGGACGGCACCTTGCCAGCTGGAGTGAATCGAGTCGTGCGTTTAGTTTACTGGTGGCGTTTGTGTAAGCAGGTGTTATGAACTATAATTCTTAAGAAATTGATCCGTAATAGTATAATTTGACAACTCAAGTGTTTGGCATTATACTAATTGGGCAATGACTTAAATATGTGTACTACTATTGTTAATAAGATGATGTGATAAATGTGTATTTGGTACGAACAAATTTTTTTTAATTTTTCGTTATGATTTTAAAGTTTAAATCAAATTAGGGTCGTTTTTTCATTAGGTGACTTAACATTGAACTTTAGATACTTAAGATAAACCGTATTTTATATTTTTAATAATATACGAAAATAAATTAAATTTCGCTTAAAATTGTTTAATATCTTTTGAAGTTTACAAGTAAGTAACTATTGCTTCTGCTTGTACAAAATAAGGTTTGAGCTTCTGTATGACCATGTCTGTATCGATTCGGTTATTGATGCTGATCGAATGTGCTGCCTGTTACATACATTTTTTCCAAGTTCACAATTGGGATATTGAAAAACTATGTTAGGATTAACAATTAGTTACAAAAATATCAAAAACATTTTAAACAATTTTATTTGATTGTAGCCACTATGGATGTTTTTGCAGCACTAGGTTTTGGGTGAATATGTATGGAAAAAACATTATTTAATGGCACCATTGCCATTGATTTTAATCAATCGAATCGTTTTGCTTAGCAATAATTGAACAAAGAAAATATGTTTTTAAAAAAGAACAAAAAAAAACATTTAGAAGTAAGCTCGACTAGGAGATGCTGTGAACCTTAGATTGTCATTACTTTATCTAAAGTTTCAAAAACAATTTTCAAGTTATCGACATACAAGATTTAAGTGTTTTTGATCGATTATTTAAAACAAACTTGTTTTGCCTAGGGTCTATATACACTTATGGGGTCGAAGATGCTACCTTCTGTCTGTTAACTACCCATTTGTAATGAGTTCAGGGTATAAATGTGTACCGTCGCATCTTTGAAGACATTTAATATACATACTACATTTGTACAACAGTCGATCTTACTCTCTGATATTTTTTCTTAATTATTAATTATTTATCACATTGTTGAAGGAGTGCCAAACTTTTTTTTTTTGAAACTGCCAATTTTTGTTCATATTTAATACACTCTCCTGAGAAAGTTAAGCAACAGAACAAAACAAACTAAAAAATTTAGCAAACAGACTATTAACGACGCCCAGAACGCAGGTGTTTCTAAATACTTCAAACTGATGCTAATTTAAAATCGAATATTTGCTTGATTAAATTTTAGTTGAAGCTGAGCTGCGTGAGCGGGAACAACGAACGTTTACTAACTAATATCAAAACTTTAATAAATCAATAAAATAAAGATATGATGTATAAGCTCTGCAAGCTCTGTTAACATGGCTGAAACCCACAGAATACAAATACAACACTTGCCCATCGTTTTTGTGTGTGAAAATGGTTGTAAAAATGGTAAGCATTGTTTAATTTAATTTGTAAATGGGTTCAAACAATAACAACAAGAAATCCCATTTATTTAATATGGTCATTTTGGATGGAGGTGATGGAACAATTGCCATAAATATTGGTAAGTAAACTTCTACAACATATGTATATGTTAAATAATGCTTATTTAGGCTTTTCATGATGATGGCTCTTTGTTAAACTATATAATCATCATTATTAGGCAAAATTCTGCAGTACAGCTGTCTAAGTCAAAACCAATTGTACGTGTGCTGCAATCCATTAGTAGTTTCTCAAAAATATTTATAAATTTGAACGCTGAAACAAGTAAAGATTGTGAATGCTACACATCGTTTTTTATACCCTGAACCCATTGAAAATGAGGTATAATGGTTTTGTGCAAAAATATGTAACAGAAGGAAGGAAGCATACCCAACCCCATAAAGTATATATGTTCTTTATCAGCATCAACAACCTAGTTGATATAGCCATGTCCGTCTATCCGTCCGTCCGTAGGTATGAACGCGTCTATCTCAGAGACTATAAAAGCTAGAGACTCCCGATTTGGAACATCCCTAGGCAGTACCAGTTTGTATATATATATATATATATATACATATTTATATATTTATATATACATGTGATCGATAACAACAAAGTCTTGAATTTGGAAAACTTTGAAACAGACGAAATAATGACAATATGTCTTTTAGTGAAATTGGTTAGGAAACACCGGAGATATGGACCATAGAAGTTAAGAAACAATGCACAATATGGGTATCTTGTAATCGGTATTTCTCGAATAGAACCTTGTTTTATTATAAAATATGTATTTATAACGCTTGTTAAACCTTACCCGCGTTATCAGTATATATAACAAGTTAAATCGATGAAAAATCTGATAGCAGAAAAAAAAACAACTATGAAGGCTCTAGGCGAGAAACCCTGACTAATGCATACTTTCTTAACTTCAATGCATCATATCTGTGTTTCAGTGTTTCTGAACCGATGACATTAAACATTTCAAAGATTGTCACTATTTCATCTAATGTTTCCAAATTCAAGATTTTGTTGTTATCAATCGCATGTGTATATCGGAAACGGGGAAACTTATCGAAAATTTGAAACTATGGAAACTAGGAATTAGGCGAGCTTATGATCCAAAACTGGAGTTTTTAGCTCTTATAGTCTCTGAGATCGACGCGTTCATACATACAGACTGTAAAATGTGGGAAATTAGATTCGCCCCTTGAGGGGTATCGACTTTGTATTCATTTTTAAGTCCCCATTGGATGTAGCGCCACAACCTTTAAACTTTTTCTGACGCACACATGTGCCAAGAAATTTGAAAAGTTTCAATTGTCTAGCTCTAGGGATGTCAAAAAAAGTTACGCTCATATGGAAACACGAACGGAGGACATTGCACAAATATACTCTTTTACCTTCGGTATCAGAGAATAAAAATGATAAACATGCAGATAGATTATTACTGGAACAATCTGGTTTCACACAGAATACATTGTACTTTGCATGTACGAAGTGAATTCACAATAAAACCAAGTTTGGCCGTACACCTTTCCGCTGCCAAATACAGATATTGTTATATACAGATATAACCAGATACTAAATAACAAACAGTAGGGATGAATTTTCCATCAAGTTCGTAGACTTTATAAGTTTTAACATAGTTGGATTTCCAGGAACCCTTCACATTTTCCGACTTAATTTTTAAAAAAACCTTTTCAGTATAATATAAAATTACTGCGAATATTCAGCTTCCTACCACTATATTTAACTTATTTCTGTATTACTTATTTAATTCATAATTGACTGTTTCCTAGTGCTACAAGTAGAAGTACTTTTAAGAATTAGTCAGTAATTCCGTATGGACAGATAAAAATATTTTTGTCAATAACCTACACGATTAGTTGATATCTATAGAGCTACCTACCTATAGAGCTCATAGCCCATTCTGTTTGTGGATTAAATTTGCGATTCAGTAGTAACCGGCATTTGTGCTGATACACTTGTGTTTCACAGGTAAAAAAAGCTTGATATTTAGATTCAAATAGATTATTTCTTTTAGTTAATCCACCAAAGATTTTTTTTACGTTACTTGAGCGTTTTTAAAAAGGTTTATTTTATATAAATGTATTTTTAAAACATTGATATAAAAATGAATGTTGAGAAATAATGCTTTTAAGGCATTACAATTTATCGAAATAAGTCAATTAAACGATAACAATCTAACAATATCGCACTTTATATTCGCTACTCGTACTTGGTAACGACTTTTGCACTGTTGTCATTCACACTAAACAGCTGTTGTTTAGCCGTCCGATTTGTTGGGAGCATTTAAAACGAGGCTGACTTGTTGTGTTTGCGCTGCCGAAACGGGTTTAAGAATTGAATACAATTAAGCAGCGGCTTCGGCTCCATGTAGTCAACTGCACACCGTTTTCAATTTCAATCTTCTCGTCGTCGTGAGCGTCGTCGGTTGGGCTTGGTTTTTGTTGTGCGTTGCGCGAAAATTTTGTCAATTAGATCGTTCGCTGGCTACAGCATCTTTTAAAGTATTTACATACATTCAATTATAAGTTGTATAGATAAAAAATATATTTAAAACAGTGAATGTGCAAGTCAGCCCCAGTGAGCGGTGTCATATTTTTGTCTTTATGTGTGTGTTCTCTTGTATTCTCTAGAAGCAGAAACAGAAAACGATAACGTCGTGACCCCCTCTTCACTTCAACCTGACACAATGGCAAATTTCGACGATGTGAGTGTTGTTTATATTTATTAAATACATACGTACATACATAAATAATGCCTGTTGCAACTGCAAATGTTTCGTTAATAAAATGATTACTTATATGCCGCATGCAATTTAATGCGAACAAAAGACAATAAAAGCCATTATTAACGGACATTTATGCACGTAGCAAACATTAAGCCTTCCTTTTTTGTATGATATAATAATATTTATTCTTTTTCGTTTTTATGTTAACTTGTTTATTGCGAATGTGGAATACCAACAACAACATCATTTACAACTATTGCGATTAACTCCAACTAGACATTGCAGCGCGCCCGCCTTGCGTTCGCTAGTGGCAAGACAAGAAACGTAAGCTTTCGGTAAGTAACTGTAACCAAGTTTAATGAAAAAAACAAAAATAGGTCTAGGAAGTTGTAGAAAGCAGGTCGCGTAAGATAGCGTGATTGCATTCATTTTTTAATGTACAGTAAATTAAAATGTTTCTGCAATGTCCAAACGTTCACACGACACACATTCATATCAAAATATATATACATTAACTCAATTATATTGTTAAGTCATTGTTAGTTCACAATACAAGCACGCATAGAAACAGAAAGCTTTTTGTGTACTCACTTATTTGAACTTTGTATCTTTTATGTAGCTCGAGTGTTGCTCCAATAAGGAACGTAGATAACACTTATATATACAGCAAAACAAAACTTAAGAAAAAAAACACACGAAACATGTGTGCAATTTTTCCATATGTGTATTTTACTCTATTTGTATGCATTCTTGATTTTTGTTTAGATACATTTTGAGTCAAATGTTACTCAGGTTACAATCTTTGATCCTCCTCTTTTTGTACTTTGCATTAAGCACTGTTTCAGCTATTTCTCTGCTAAAATAATAACAAACAATTTATTTATAACAAACTAATTGCTTTTATAAGCCGTAGTTAACAAGGTCGATAGCAAATGAAAAAAAAAATCGACAATATATATATATATATATATGTATTTTAACCGTTAAGTAAGAAACGGAAGTGCGGACGCTTTTGGACCCCCAAGGCCGATAGCCATTTAATTTCATTATCTTTTTCTTGTTGAAGTAGACTCGGAACAAACGTGTTAAGTTTGCGACTGTTTTCGGTTTCTCAGCTGCCTCCTATTCTCTTTTAGAAGCGTATTGAAATATTGAAGCTCAAATGTACCTACATACATACGTATGTCGACTAAAGCCAAAAGTTTCGTTTCTAAATATATTTTTTTAATATCGAGAGTTTTGTGCCGTATCATTCATCGTCAGCGTTATAGCTATAATCGATTCATTTATATGCACGCAAGTGCAGGTTTTATTGCAGTAGACTGTATATATTATATTGCTTTATTTATATATTTAGTATCTCATTCTTCCATACCATGCATATATTTCTAATATAGTTGATTGACATTTTAACGCATTTTTTCTTATGAAATGAGTAATGCAAAAAATGACTAGGAACAAGAACAACGTTTTGTTGTTTACCTCTAAACGGGTATTGAACATATTTAAATATTTCGATTTGAATAGACCACAAAATGCACCGGTTTGCTGCGCAGTTTTTTTCATTTCTAGTTCAAAAAGATTTATTCAAACATATGTATGTACATATGTATGTGAATGCAGTTGTATTTGTACAAAGATTAATAACAGCTGATCGATTGAAATCCAATTTTAAATTTACTTTCGTAGACGCAAACAACTGGAAAATTTGCTGCGCTGCTATGAGGAACATGAAAATGAGATTATCAGTGCGTTAGAGGCTGATTTGCGTCGACCCAAACAGGAAAGTTTGATTGTAGAAACGGAATTCATGAAAAATGATATTAAGCACATACTTCATAATCTGACCGATTGGGTGAAGCCAGAAAAGGTGAGTTTTTTGAACACTGAAATTTGAATGAATCTTCAATAATTTATTTTTTTCTTTGCTTTTTAATTAGCCTGAAAAATCATTTGTCAATTTGCTGGACGATGTGCATATATATAATGATCCCTTTGGCGTTGTGCTCGTCATTGGTGCCTGGAATTATCCGCTGCAACTGTTGCTGGTGCCCGTTGCAGCAGCCATTGCTGCCGGCAACTGTGTGGTGCTTAAGCCTAGTGAAATAGCTGGCAATTGTGCTAAATTCATTGCGGAAACAATACCCAAATATTTAGATAACGCAAGTAAACTGTTCTACAATTTATAAATTAATTGTGCTGATTTTATTTATAATGTTACACACAGGATTGCTATCCCGTGGTCTGCGGCGGACCCAGCGAAACCGCTAAGATGTTAAATGAACGTTTTGATTACATATTCTATACGGGTTCGACGCGTGTCGGCAGAATAGTTCACGAAGCAGCCACAAAGCATTTAACGCCAACAACTCTTGAGCTGGGTGGCAAGAGGTAAGCGACTGGAATTATTGCAATGCAATTGATAAAAATGTGTTTATAACTTATTTTGCAGTCCTTGCTATATTGACAAGTCGGTTGAGTTGCGCACAGCCGTTAAGCGCATTCTGTGGGGAAAGTTGATCAATTGTGGTCAGACATGCATTGCACCCGATTACGTACTCTGCTCAAAGGAGATGCAGGACAAGGTTATAGCCGAAGCCAAGGATGTGCTTAAGGAGTGGTACGGCGAAAACATTCAAAGCAGCCCGGATTTAAGTCGTATTATCAACCAAAATAATTTCCAGTAATGAAATATTTAACTGAATTACTAAGAGATTGTTTTGTATAAACCTTCTTTGCTATCCCTTGCAGACGCCTGCTGGGACTAATGAAGAGTGGACGCGTTGCTGTTGGAGGCAATTACGATGCCAGCGAACGTTTTATTGAGCCCACAATTTTAGTGGATGTCAAACCGGATGATCCGATTATGGAAGATGAAATCTTTGGCCCAATCTTGCCCATTTTCAACGTAGAGAATGCCTATGATGCAATTAAGTTCATTAATTCCAGGTATGTTGATCAGTGCGCCAAACTTTTAATATACATTTATTGTTTAAATTGATTGCGTTGCAACGTTTTCAATTGTTTTCCCATTTGTCTTACTCATATATCATTCACATACACAAACATACATGCAAACATTTTTGTTTTCCGACTTCTGCTGTGATGCTGATCGAAAATGAATGCAATAATAATATAAATCCGTCTGTTTGAAAACGTGTTATTAACCAAATTAGAGAAAATCCGCTTGTCCTGTACATTTTCACATTGGAAACAGAAGTTCAAGATCTGTTCGTAAATGGCACACAATCGGGCGGATTGTGCGTAAACGACACGATAATGCATTATGCTGGTAAGCCATCATGAATTCCAAAAATTTTGGCTGCGGTTAATATTTTCTATATACCTATGCTTGGTTGCCCAAAAACTTTTCCAACTAAATGGTAGTACCTATAAGAACGTATGGTCTGCTTAAAAAAAAGTGTATATAAAGGTTGTGGTTTCTTTTGTCTTTTGCTTTACTTATCTCCCGTCAATTCGATGCATCGCTAATTATTTATATTTTATGTAAGTTGTTAGTAAAGAGTTACTCAATTTGGTGACGGTTGTATTTATCTTCCTCTTATTTTGCGTTGTATACAGCAGCAGCAGCAGCTCCCAATATCAGTCTCTGAATATTTACACTCTTTCACTCAATTTGTTATTCATAAGGTTCATAACATTATTCCTTAAACCGATAATCTTTGTAGTAATTATGTTTCGCAATTTGTTTTTAACTTTTTCCCACCTATATATTAAATAGAGAAAAGCCACTTGTAATATACGTGTTCTCCAACTCGAAAAAGCTAGTTAATCAATTTAAGAATAATACAACAAGCGGCGGATTCTGCAGCAACGAGACTGTTATGCATTGTGGAGGTATATATGTATAAAGTTGTATAGATAATTATATAGGTATTTCTTCAAATTACTAATTATTCACGCAAAATTTGACACAAGCATTTAAATGACCACACGTGCTATTAAAAACTACCTAAATATTATAATAAAAATAAAAGCGCTTAACTTTTGGCGAAAGCAAAATAATTTTTCCAGAACAGAGAACATAAGACACAATAGTTCCAACAGAAACTAGTACACACAACATTAATGCAATAGTTTTGAATTGATTTGCTTTTATATTATTATACATATACTCACAAAATGCTTGTTTAAAAAACTGCTATGATATTGGTATAATAACTTGTCTATTTTTAACTAAACAATTGGTTGCTGGTCTGCAAACTAAAAACTGCATCTAACACAATAAATATATCGCCGCGTTTTCGTGAAAGAATCTTGTATGAAACTTAATTCACAACGCACAGGTAAAAATCTTGCAGCTGAAATTCTCCTTTTGCTATTTCTACAGACGACACTTTCGCGAAAATGCGTCAATATAATTTGGTTTGGCAGTTGATATTTTAATCAACTTGTGTGTAACATTTCGGGTTTTCCATTCACAGTTGATACATTGCCTTTCGGTGGCGTCGGCATGAGCGGCATGGGCTGTTATCATGGCAAATTTGGTTTCGACACGTTCACACATAAGAAGTCGTGCCTTGGCAAGAATCTGTCCATAATTGGCGAAAAGATGGCGTCGTAAGTACTATTCGTAAATGTGATATTCTGTAAATCAATCGTTAATCTTTCTATTCACAAACAACAGTGCACGCTATCCGCCGTACTCGGATCGCAAAAGCTTGCTGCTTTCGTTCCTACTGCGCAAGCGGCGCCCGTTTCCCAATATATATTTGTCTCATATTTTTGCCGCAGGGCTTGGTGTGGGTCTGACTATATTGGTTAACTACTATCTTCAGGTAAGAAAGGTATAATTTGAAGCCAATGGCGAGCTTATACTTATGTCATACTAATCAATGTAATTATTTTACATGCCTATTACAATTTTTCCGGAACAACTATTGAACCAAACATAAATCAAATTCAATCTATACTACACACCTATATCTTCCATTTATACAATTATCTAATGCCCACTATTTTAGGGCAAGCTGTTGCGTTAAAACAAATAACATCAATGGCGGACGTAAGTTGCTTATATTGATCTTGTGGACTTTGCTTATTTCCATTAAAATTGTTTGGCGTAAATGCAAAATATGTACAATTTTACTAACTAATAAAAAAAATATAAACACACATTCTCGCATTTAGTAAAAAACATGATTTTTATACATAGTAAACATCACATCTATACATTTATGTCTTATTTAATTGTTATATATATATACATTGAATCACTGATTTATATTTTCAGAATGAATCAAACTAATAAAGCATGTGTACTTTTAACTTTAAATGCGCAAATCGGTGGGTGATGTAATGCTATTGGATATTCTCCTTAATATTAGCTTTTGTTATTTAGTTCATATTAAATAAAATGTAAATTGTAAAAAAAAAAAAACGATTGTTCATTTTAAACTTGTCCCGCAGTGCTGCAAACGATAAAAGCATTTGAAAATATCGATACATTGCAACCATGTGCTTGGCATATTCGGCCTATTTTTTTTTTAATATATGGGGACGCACTGACGACAATAATCTTTTTGTAGAGCAGCACTGATTTTTTGTCTATCATTATCGTTTACTTGGCTTTGTAAATAAATTTGTTTCGGAAAAGAAAATCATATTAAATATTTTTAAAAATGGCCGCTCGCGGTGATATGGTTGCACAATTTATTGAAATCACTGGTACCGATGAAAATACTGCCAAGTTTTTCTTGACCAGCTCCGACTGGGACATTGAGGTAAATTTTAATTAAAAAATACTTATCAACAAAGGTCAAAAAATATAAAACTTGCTTTTGTATATGTGACACAAAGCAATCACTTGGCAACTACTGGACGCAGTCAGACCCTGTTGCCGCCGCTTCCAACGCAGTGGGAGAATCGAACAATCCAACAACTACACCGTTAATTACTTCAACTGGTGCCGTTGCCGGCAGTGTTGCTGCTCCAGAAACAAAAGAGGGACCGGCATCTAGTAGTGCAGCAACAAGAGGGTCAACTTCCAAAGCAAAGTAAGCATACATATTGCTTGCCAAATTTAAACACCATTGACTTAATTTGGCCTAAGGTTTGCTACGCTAAGCGACATGTCTAGGCAGCCGTCTAGCGACGATGAGCATCAGGCATTCTACGCTGGCGGCTCCGATCGCTCTGGCCAACAAGTTTTGGGTCCGGCAAAGCGTAAGAACTTTCGCGAACAGCTTACCGATATGATGCGCTCCGCTCAGGAGCAGAACATTGCCGAGATGGGTGCGGGGCCGTCGACCAGCGGCACAGGGAATGCCAGTGGTGGCAGTGTGTGGGGCCAGGGCATGCGTCTGGGCATGACTGACAATGATCACACAGCTGTTGGTACTAATCGAAATGCACAGTCGTCAGACAAAAAACCAGTTGTGGTACTTAAATTGTGGAGCCAGGGATTCTCAATTGATGGTGGTGAGCTGCGCCACTATGATGATCCGCAAAATAAGGAGTTCCTTGAAACGGTTATGCGCGGGTAAGCAATGCCACGCTGACTGCCGCAACAAAATCTTTTCATATTAAACCTTACTCTTTTTAAGTGAAATTCCACAAGAATTGTTGGAAATGGGACGCATGGTAAATGTTGACGTTGAGGATCATAGACATGAGGACTTTAAGCGCCAGGCAGCGCCACAAACCTTTAAAGGATCGGGACAGAAACTAGGCAGCCCTGTGGCCAATGTAGTTACCAACACATTACCAGCCACCGCCGCCGCTACTGTTGTCGCTCCTGAAGATGTAGCTAACCAGGAGGCTAGTGCACGTGAAGCTTTGAACTTGAATGCTGAAGAACCTTTAACCACGGTTCAAATTCGTTTGGCGGATGGCACGCGCTTGGCGGCCCAATTTAATTTGACACACACAGTCTCGGACATACGTCGTTACATACAAACGTATATGACTTTATATATAGCACATAAATCCGTCATATAATTTCTATATTTCAATTGCAGCGCACGTCCGCAGTATTTCAATAGCAACTTTGTGCTGGTATCTTCGTTCCCAACACGCGAGCTAAGCGATGATAGTTCAACCATTGAAAAGGCTGGCCTTAAGAATTCAGCGCTAATGCAACGCCTTAAATAATCGTTGGTAACTTGAAAGGTGCATTCAACGTTACACATAACACAAAATATAATTATAAATCCTATTGGATATGGTACATTCAAATGGCAACACAACCTTCAGTTCATTCGAAAATTATTTGTATTGCCAACTCGGATGATAAATATTTGTCTATTTATTATATTAAAATACATTTAAAATTTAATTGTGTCCATTAAAGACAAATTGTGTGCAAAACTATGTATGGCTAATTTTGGGTTTGTTCGCAGAAAATAAGTAATCTTAAAGTCTTAATATCTTAAAACTAGTATGATACTTATTCTATACAGTAATATTTATATTAGTATATCAACCTCATTGCGCAACGCATTAATATGATCCATCAGATCTTCACGCACACCACCACGCCAGTCATGAAGACCGTCCTGTCCCACATGATCGCATTCTATATAGCGATGCGCAAATCCGTTGGACAGCGGTATTACAACAGTTGTTGCCGTAAGTAGCAGCAGCTGCGCCGCCGGCAGCTCCAAACGATACAAAAGAATTTTGTGAGGTGCCTTCACCTCGGGGTCATACTGAACGTTGTCAACTAGAAACTTTTTTCGATCGTCGTAGCACACATCAAAAGTGCCTAGCTCTAAGCGTGAAGTCTCTGTGGAGTAATGGTGTAACTGCTGTTGTAGCGAGTCTGTAGATTTTCCACTAGCGAATCGTGCACTGGGAAATACAAGCTCATTTGCTGTAAGCAGCATTGTAAAAGTGGCGTAATTTATATTGCGCAATATGCAATCTGTCTGTAACAGCTGTCGAATGCGGGCAGTCGTCGAATTTGTTTGTAAAAACGGAAAATTAAAGGGAAGTCCATATATATGCATGTTGGTGTTGTCTAATAGTCGTATAACCTCTTCCGGCAGGGCATCGTAGTTGTAGACTAAAAAATATTTGACACCCATCGCTTGATGGAACAAGAAGAATTGCAACATTGCGTTGGAGTTGCGTGCAAAACGGGAGCTCATTTTAAAGCTAACCAAATCAACGCAAATGGTTGCCGCCACGGGCACATGATGTAGAGTTGAATCTACTGTTACTGTTGTTGACGGAGGAGGTTTCAAATGGCGAAGGCGTAATTTGACCTGCCTTTTTGTCGGCGATGTTGTGTCGCTGAATGAGACAAACTCGGGCTGACCAAAATTTCTGCTTACTTGACAGAAGAAATTGTAATTGGTAAATGTAGTGCCTTTGTCATCGACCACACCCTCAGTGGCATCTCGTTGAAATCGGAACTTGCCCTGCACACTTTGTCCGTTAACATCAAAGCTGCACCGAAAGTCGACCACAGACCCTTTTCTACCCACAACAATAACGTGCGCTTCTCCGCCAGCTACCAGCTCGTTCCGCTTCCTAACAATACGCCATTAATATAAAACGAAATAATAATACTCAACAATTTTTTAAACGTACCAGTAGGCAGAGTAAGCGTGAAAGTGCTCGCCAATCAGCTGCCACACTGGAAGCGGCTTAGAGAACGCTGATTTTGACAAGTGGTAATCATTATTAAGTCCTGTTCCGTTTTGCAGGCGCTGCAAGGCGGCAGCATCATTTCGTCCAAAGAAGTTGACATACTTTAAAACATACTTAAGTCGATTGTTTTCTGTCTTGTACATTAAAAGAACGCCCACGCTGAAGCAAGATATAACCAAAAGTGCCAGTTGTTGGTACTTTCGCATTTTTATAGCTTTTGAAACTTCCAGCACATTTTTGTATGACAAACGATGTTTAGTGTTGCCCTATTATACACTGAATAAATGTGTGTGCATGGCCAAGGCATAATTTTATAATTTTTATATGTACCTTCTACATTCAAAAATTTAGAACATATTTTTAATCAAATCGCTATAATTTAACCAAAGGCTTTTTATCAAGCACTTGAATTTACTATGTGTATGTATCTTCAATTTGGTTTTTTTTTGTTTAACAAAATTTTTTATTTAGGGTCACACTGGGCTTTTTACTCTTGTTAAATTTACAAATAATAATAGGTTCAAATGATTTCGACTATGAGTTCCAAGGAATCAAAAGCCCTTACTAAGGATATTCGCGAAGCTATTAAGCTGGCAAACCACGAAGACGCCATCCACAAGTGCCAAGTTACTAAAAATGCCAACAATATTGTTTGTTTTTATTTTGCTGATTTGACGTTTATTCCAGCAACTATTAAAGAGTGATCCAAAGAATCACATGGGCTACTTGTTGCTCGGAGCCGCATACCAAAATATTAACAAGATCGAGGCGGCGAAATACCTACGCAAGTCCATTGAGTACACTGATGGGGCGGCAACCGTTGCCTTGCAGGGATTAGCAAATTGTGCGCCGACGGAGGAGTTACCCGATATTTATGATCAGCTTTTGGATTTAATACCGTAAATGAATTGCCTGCACATGAATTGAAAAATTCAATAATATTCTTATGATTATAGGGAAAAATGCACGGACTACTACGAGAAACTTTTCACCCTGGCAATGGATGCTTCACTGTCGCTCGTCTGTTTAAACATATTAAAAAAAAGAGCGCTAAACCCGAATGAGAGTAATCACAATAAAATTCAAGAGTATCTGGGCAGAATATGGTTTTCCAGCGAAATTGAAATTAAAACAGCTGACATCAAACTTGTAAGTTTATTCTTTATTTTTTCCTTCCGATAAACCTCTTATAGAAGCTAACTTCATTTAATAGTACAAAATGTGCATGGAGCAGTTGTTGACTGTTAGTGATGCAAAGCTAAAGAACATGGTTTATAAGCGATATTTAAAGTGGCTGTACCAGCAACGGGATTTTGCATCCTGCGTTAGGAACGCCTGCAACATGACAGTTTCCCATCCGCGGGATGTTTACGGTTACGAATGGCTCTGCAAGACGTTTTGTGAAACTTATTATCAGACGCAAAGTGAAGCCTGGCAACGTGATCTGCATGCGTCCGTACATAAATATGCCGAAAAACTGCATGAACTAAATCCGCAATCGAATTTGGCATTGCTCGTTAACGCGCTGGATTTGTTCTCCCAGGAGCAATATTTAGCGTCACGCAAATTAGCGCTGCAAGCGTATGAATGTCAGCCCACTTACAGGGTTACTCAACAATTGTTGGCACGCATCCATATGAAATTCGGTGCTCATCGAATGGCGCTGCTGCTGTGGCAAGAGCTGGGCGAACATCATGAAGAATATGCACAGTGCCTGTCATACGAAAAAGACACTGCAAAGCTCCATGAAGCGGTCAGCATACTTAACAAGAACGAAGATAGACATGTAATAGCTTTGGCACGGTCAGTAATAATTTCTAGTCTTGCACATGTATACAGATTTGTATTTTCAGGTGTTTTAATAAGCTCGGAGAAACGCAGCAGTTAGAGTCTTTGCCATTAGATGAGGTTACTCGTGCCGAATACCTACTGTAAGCTTAAAACATTAATTTATTACATTTATGTACTATTGTAGAAATCCTGAAACAATGGGTAAAAAGGGTATAATGGTTTTGTGCAAAAGTGTGTAACAGGCAGAAGGAAGCATCTCCGACCCCATAAAGTATATATATTCCTGATCAACAGCAGAGTCCATATAGCTATGCCCGTCCGTATGTAGGAACGCGTCGATCTCACAGACTATGAGAGCTAGAGACTCCAGATTTGGAACATACTCACGCCTAATCCCTAGGCAGTACAAGTTTGTTTCAAATTTTCCACAACTTTCCCCCTTTCCGATATACTCATGTAATCGTTATCAAAAAAATCTTCAATTTGGAAAACTTTCAGAATGTGAAATTTTTATTTAAATCGGTTGAGAAACACGGGAGATATAGAACATTGATTTTAATTAATTAAAGAATTAATTCAGGGTTCAGGGTATCTTGTAGTCGCGATTTCTCAACTAGAGCCTTTTGACTTGTTTATATTTTTTGGATATTTTTTTTTTTGTATTTTCACACACAGCGTCATACAAAATATATATATATATATTATAAAAATTGGGTTGCTACGACCACGAGGGGCGCTGGGATATCGAAAAAGTCCACACATTTCGAGGTGAAATCAATTAAACATTAAAGAATATATCTTTCGCAGCTTTGAAGCTAAAGTCACGAAATAATTGTATTCTCCCGCCTAAGAACTGTTTTTTTTTTAACCGTAGAAGAAACATAAAGTTTAAGAAGTTTGTCTCTTTCACATGGACAAACCGACTTTTTATCTTATTTTGGGTTCTTATAATCCAAATATTAAATAGTACCGCCTTTGGAAAAAGGTGCCGTTATGATAAATTAAATAACCTTAGTCGCAACATTTTAACCCTGACACCCACACACACATATATATATGCATGCACTGCTGTACGTGTGAAGGTTTAGGGTATCTTCTAATGGGCATGTCTCTTGTTTATACTAAACAGTTGTAAATAATTCTTCTTCTCTTTACTCTGAGTTTGGGGTGTCACTAATACATCAATCATTCAGTCACGCTAAACTCTTGTCTATATGTATAAGGAGATGATTATTTTACATATATGAATTTCACATCTAGATCTCCCACCGAAGGTCTTAAAGCAATGGAAGGCAATGAATCCTTTGAAGCGTTGCTTTTGTGTGGCAAGTTGCACATGAATCTACAGAATCATGCTGAAGCACTCAATTGTATGCTGAAGGCAACGCGACTGCAGCCGCATATCACCGAATGCTTTGAACATCTTGGCCGATTGTATCAGGCAAACGGAGACATTACGCGTGCGCGGAAATGCTTTGAAAAATGTGTTAGTCTCAATCCGTTAGCCGAACATGCTGTCGATGCATTGAGCTCCATCTATCAGCAACTGGGCGAGGAGGATCTCAATGAGGCACTACTGCTAAACACTGTACGTCACTTGAACGCTGACGAGGCTGTTCGCTTGCAGTATAAACTTGGATTACACTTTCTGCAAGTTAAGAAATTAGATAATGTACGTTTGTTAACCATACTTATGTAAGCAAACATTTAATTATATATTTTTAATTTTTGTTTTGTAAATATAGGCCATTCAATGCTTTCGCTTTGTTGTGAAGCAGGATTTTAAATGCATGGTATACTGGGAATCTTTGGGTGATGCTTATGCAGCACGTGGTTCCTACAACTCCGCCATCCGCGTCTTTCAAAAGATACTTGAACTTTCGCCCGGCAATTGCTATGCACAATTGCAAATAGCACTTATTAAGACGGTAATTACTATATCTTATTTTCGCTTAAAATCATGTATTTATTGTTGTGAGTTTGCAGACTATACGCATGTATCCCGATGCAATTAGCGACTTAAATGAGCTGCTCAAACAGCATCCAGACTACGTGCCTGCCTTGAGAGGCGCTGCGGAGGCACATATTGGCCTGGCGCTCAACATGAAAGCACAGAACCTTTACGGACGCGCGAAGGATCATTTACAGCTGGCACTTGAACATCTGCAAAGGTCGTATCAATTTTCTGTACATTTATTAATGTGACTTAAACGTTTTTGTTTTGTTCATAATATGTCACAGCGTCTTCCTTCAAACCCCGTCAAAGGGTATGGTTTGGCTGTGGCGCATCACGGCTAGCGTCTTGATGGAGACTGCGCAGCTGCCTCAATCATTGGCCAATTTGGATGTGGCTGGTAGCTTAGCCAAGCGTGATGAGGAAGTTTCTTATTTGTCCCGCAACGATCTTTTGCAACTGGCGCAAAAGTTTTATCTATGCGCCTTGAAGCTACAGCAAAATACATTTTTGTGGTACGAATTAGCTATATGCAATTATTACACCGCCGTCTACATGCCGGAGATTGCCCAGACTTGTCTGAAGATCGCTGCAAAGATATGCAAAGTGGCCATCAGGGAGCGCAGTAATCGATGGCAAAACTGGAATTTGTTGGGTGTCATTAACATGCACTCAGCTAGCGAAAATCTGCCTTTGGCACAACATTGTCTAGTAAAAGCACTATTGCTGGACCGAAAGTCATACACAGCGTGGACGAACTTGGGTGTGCTGTACATCAAGCTAGGCGATATTCGATTGGCCAACGAGGCCTTTAAGCGTGCCCAACAATCCAGCCCCATATATGCAAATGCGTGGATTGGGCAAGCCATGGTGGCCGAATCAATTGGTGATCAAGAGGAGGCATTCGATCTTTTTCGGCATTGCCAGCTATTTGAATATCATCCAGAGGCAGCACTTGGCTTTGCACATTGGGTCTGCAATGTGCTCTCTGATCCAACGTTGCGGGATAAGTCGCACAACAAACAGGCCATCGAACACATGTATGCGGATATCTATGCCTTGGATGCTATCAATTGGTTTGTTGAATATTTTGTTCAATTTGGAAATATGTAACTAATGTTTAGGTGCTCCCCATAAGGTATGTGCAAAATGAGGAGGCGGAGGCCTGCGTTTCGTCGCTTACGCTTCAGGGATTTCTTTGTGCTCGCCAGAAACTTTATCAGCAGGCAATCAATGCATTCACACGCGCCTCCAAACGTTGCGAGCCGGGTGCGATTCGTGATCAGCTTTACACAAACCTTGGCTTTCTTTACTTGAAGCTTGGCCAGCCTGAACAGGGAGTTAGTGCCCTTAACACAGTGGCACATGCCACATTTAAGCCAATTATTGGTTTGGCCTTGGCATACTATCGAAATGGTCAGCTGCAAGAATCTTATTCGATATATGAATCCGTTCTCAACAGCCTTGACGGCCAGGACGATGACATAGTCCCAACCATTTTAGTGGCAATGGCTTCCATGCTATATGCCTACCAGGGCGAAGCGGATACCAAAACAATACTAAATCAATGGTATTCATACACTGCAGGCCGCATAATTTTGTCTTAACATAATCAACTCTTGCTCCTTTTTTTCAGCATTCACGATAAAGGCGTGGCCATTCAGGCATTGTTTTCAGCTTGCGCCATTGGTGTGCTACATCAAGACGGTAATTTTATACAGACAATTATGGCGGAGCTCAACTCATATTGTTTTGACGAAACGTATTGTACAGATGTCAGCTACCTTATGGCTCATTACTATTTATTTACTGTAAGCTGAATTCCACATATAACTTTTAAATTTAATATTAATGTATTCTTTCTTATTTTTGGCTTTACCAGAAGGGTCCGAGTCAGGCGATTGATTACTTACAAAAGCGAGTACGCATGTTTCCCCATATTCAATCCCTACGCAGTATCTTTGTGAAGTTTCTTTTGGACTATTTCCAAGATGCAAGCTATCAGCATGTCATATCTGATATGGCTATGATTGCCCTTAAGATGGGACACAGCAACCTTGGCAGCAGGTATGTTTACTTTATATCAGGGACCAACGGTTGATAATTATAATTATTTTAATTAAACAAATTAGAAAACAACTGTTCTTATTGAACCGATTTTTATTCATTGATAATTTTCGTTTCAACAATTTTTTTGCACTCTGCTCCACCAATCCCATTTGATACTTACTTTTTTCAACGAAGTAATACAATTATTAGATCCTTTTTTTATACCCTTCACACGTTCATATATTTACACTTAGACCTGTTTTACACGGTTCAACTGATTGCACGCATTTTTCTTAATTTTCCTTTTACTTTAGATCAAGACACACTAGATTTTGTTTTTAATTTTTTTTGTACATAAGTAATTTAAAATATTATTAATATTACATGGAAAAATAACACAAACGAAAAAATTCAACTGCCAACAAAGTGTTTACACAATGTCAATCTTTTAAATATTTTTTGATGTTAAACTATAATTTATATTCCACCGTTGGCTTCTTAACCGCTTTTTAGATTTTTATTCCGACGGAATATTTTTTCATTCCTCCAAGATTATCGCCTTGAAATCATTCTTTATTTTACCCTGAACCCATTGAAAATGGGTAAAAAGGGTATAATAGTGTTTGTGTGCAAAAGTATGTAAGAGGCAGAAGGAAGCATCTCCGACCCCATAAAGTATATATATTCTTGATCAGCATCAACAGTCGAGCCATGTCCGTCCGTCCGTCTGTCCGTATGTATGAACGCGTCGATGTCAGAGACTATAATAGCTAGAGACGCCTAATCCGTAGGCAGTACAAGATTGTTTCAAATTTTCGATAACTTTCCCCGTTTCCGATATACACATATGATCGATAACAACAAAATCTTGAATTTGGAAAACTTTGAGAAGCAGTTTGAAACATTACACGAAATAATCAAAAACAATTTATTGAAACCGGTTGAAAAATACCGGAGGTATGGATCATTGAAATTAAGTATACAGTATTACCCATACACACACACATACTTGCAAGCACTGCCTGTACGCGTAAGGTATGGAGTTCAGGGTATCGTCTAGTCGGGATTTCTCGACTGGAGCCTTCGTACTTTTTTTTTGTATTGCTCTTATTAGTACGTTTTTTAGATAGTCCCACAGACTTTCAATTCGGCAGGTGTATCGAACACCAGTCATCACCTCACCATATGTTCCTTGTGCTTAGGATTATTGTCCTGGTTAAATGTATATGTTGGTTTGCCATCATTTATAAATCCAAACTTTTTGGCGCAATATATTTAAATATTGTTGGGCATCTATTGTATTTTCAATTAAGCACAATTCTTCAACTCCTTTGGCTGAGATGAACCACCAAACGTGGTTGAATTTATCAAACTTATCAGTCGGTATAACATTTTTGTATTTAAGTGCTTTCAACGGCTTGCGCGACACTCTGTTGGGGCCTTCACCGAATTATAATCTGTAAATTTGTCTCAACTATGTGAAAAACAACCCTTCTGTTTCAAATTCGTATTCAAATATCATCAGGGTCATCGACAAATGCTTACGTGGCTGGGAAATCGATAACTCATGCTCACAGTACTACAGCCCCCCTTTGCCCTTAAATATAGCTAGGCAAAATTTTGTGAGAAGTATAGCAGGTGACAATCCTAAAAACTTGGATCAACAAATTTTAAAGGCCAAATAGCTTAGCAAAATTTGACTGCTGAAAATTCTCTTTGCTGTAACTTGTGTAGTAGGGACACTAATAATTTGGTTTTGACCGGCTTCGGGATGTAATCCACTATGTCTTGGAAAATCGTGGCGATCCCACCCTTCATTGTGAAAGTCCCTGTCAATTAGATTTTGTCTTTCTTCATTGGGCCTCAAATGACTTTTATTTTCAAAAAAGCAAAGTCTTTGATTAGTTTTCATAAAAATGTTCCAAAAAATATAAGTAATCTGATATTTTTTTGTTTTGTTTTTTTGTTCGAAAAAGCAATTAAAATTATTTGTGACTTCTTACTCCTGGAGTAACTACAAACATTTGGTGACCGGAAAAATATTTTACCATAAATGGAACTGACCAAAGATTTTTTTCATTAAAACTTAATCTTCAACTGATATTCGTGGTCCCTGTTTATATACATATATATAAATATTTTAATGATTTATTTTAATAATTCTCTGAACATTTTTGCAGCAAAATCAGCGACCAATCAGAAGCTGCCATATTTGCATGCCGTGCTCTAAAACAGATCGACAAGGCGCATTCCTTAAAGCTCATTCAATACGCAATTCGCATGGATCCAACCAATAAAGTTGCAAAGCAGTTGCTCTTAGCCGTTACTGCATGATAACGTTGATCCCTTAACAGTTAAAAAGAAAATACAATGTATGCTGTAATTACCAGATAAATAAAAAAAATCCTTCGAGCCGGAGTCGAACCAGCGACCTGTGGATGTCTACTAGAAATACTACAGTCCATCGCTCTACCAACTGAGCTATCGAAGGCATGTGCTATAGGCTGTACACATATCGTTTAATAAAATTCGACGAAACGCTAAACAATTGCTGGCTACTAAGTGTTGCAAAACGCGAAGAAGTTTATTGGTTGGCTGTTAAAAACTCTAATTTGGTGTGGTGACATTGGCTACCATTCTTTCTGGTCGGGGATGATGTGAAGTCAGTGGTATAAAAGCATTACAATGTGTACTGAAAAATTAATAAAAGCATTATATTTTCGTGTAAAAGTGTTAAAGACTTTCTTTGTTAGCTTAAAATATTAGTTTGTAACACACTGCAGACTATTGCGAAGAATATGTTCCAGTCAACGAATGCACCAAATACCTATGAAGGTATACACACTCATATACACATGTAAAAAAAAACCTGCTGGTCGTCGGCTGTAAGAACAGTTAAACACAAAAATAGCAACACGGTCGGTCAGTTTAGTTAGTTTTTGAACATAGCAAGAAACGACTGTTCAATTGGAAGTAACTGCGGTAACGTCTTCGGGCACTTTTATTTGCATATTTGCAATGGAAAACGAATCCGTCAAGTCGGGACATAGTGGACGCTCGCGACGCTCTCGCAATCACAACAACAATAGTAGTGGAGCCGGTAATGGTGGCGTGGTTTGTGGCAGTGGTGGAGGCACTGTAAACAACGGTTACCACAGAGATCGTTCGCGTCACTCGCATCGCAGCACGCACTCATCCAAGACGAGTGGCAAGGACGGCCACATGCCGCCCTACCAGACCAGCGTGAACATGACAGGTAAGCAAAAACATTTTTTTAATTATTCAAATACAGTAATAAGACTTTTTTTCCCCTCTAAGGCGATGATACGCGCGATGGCCAGGAGGTGATTGAAGTACAAATTCTGCCGCAGGATGAGAACTGGGGTGAGAATACGACAGCCGTGACAGGTAACACATCGGAGCAGAGCATATCCATGGAGGACATTAATAATATGTGGCATCGCGAGAACGATAAGGGCTTCGGATTTGCTTGCCGGCGCTATGTAGAGTCGACCTTTTATTTTCTGCTGGGCTGTACAGCGTTCTTTTCGCCTGTCGCAATGGTTGTCATGCCATACATTGGCTTCTTTCCATCAGCCTTTGATCATCCAGAATTGACGCAAACGGTGCGCACGCAACTGCTGACCTGCAGTGAGCAGTGCAAGGGTCAACTTGTCTCGCTAACTGCCCGTCTGCTGCTGCTAGCCATTGGATTGTGGGCAGTTTTCATGCGTCACACAGTGGCTAGTATGCCTCGCATTTTTTTATATCGCGCCATTGTGCTGCTTCTAGTCACCATTTGCACATTCGCCTATTGGCTCTTTTACATAGTGCAGGTCACGAACGGCACAAAGATTGTGGTCGAAACTGGCGGCGATGCCGTCGACTATAAATCGCTAGTTACCTATGCAACCAACTTTGTAGATACGCTGCTCTTTATACACTATGTGGCAGTGGTTCTTTTAGAGGTGCGCCACCAGCAGCCCTGCTACTACATAAAAATCATACGGTCACCTGATGGCATGTCACGCTCCTATATGCTCGGCCAGCTAAGCATTCAGCGTGCCGCTGTCTGGGTGCTGCAGCACTACTACGTAGATTTTCCCATCTTCAATCCATATTTGGAACGTATACCCATCTCCATATCGAAATCGCAGCGCAACAAAGTCTCGAATAGCTTCAAGTACTATGATGTTGACGGCGTGAGCAACTCCCAGCAGCAGAGCCAAAGTCGCGCTGTGTTAGCGGCCAATGCTCGACGACGTGACTCCTCCCACAACGAGCGCTTCTATGAAGAGCACGAATACGAGCGTCGCGTAAAGAAGCGTCGAGCACGTCTCATCACTGCCGCCGAGGAGGCATTTACCCATATCAAACGCATACACAATGAGCCGGCACCGGCGTTGCCGTTGGATCCACAGGAGGCGGCGCAGGCGGTCTTCCCATCCATGGCGCGAGCATTGCAGAAATATTTACGTGTTACCCGCCAGCAGCCACGTCACACATTTGAAAGCATTCTAAAACATCTAGCGCACTGCTTGAAACACGACTTGTCGCCACGCGCTTTTCTTGAGCCGTATCTAATAGAATCGCCGGTTATGCAAAGCGAAAAGGAGCGACGGTGGGTGCAGTCCTGGTCACTTATTTGCGATGATATCGTATCGCGGCCCATCAGCAATGAGTGCACGTTGCAGCTTATTCAGAATGATGTCTCGCTGATGGTTACTGTGCATAAGTTGCCCCACTTCAACCTTTCCGAGGAAGTTGTTGATCCTAAGAGCAACAAATTTGTATTGAAACTCAATTCAGAGACGTCCGTATGACACCATCATCAGCAGCAGCAGCAGCAACCGAGTTCAATGCCAACGATAACACCAACATATAGCAATCAAACGCAACTTTCATACTTGCATGTGTTTGTCTAATATATTATGTAATACGGGGAACGCTGTTTAATTGGAAATATAAATTAACGTTCGTAAGACAGGGGTTGGCATCTTGTTTCTAAAAGGTTTTATTGATTTCTTACAATATTTCAAGTTAACAAAACGATACATATATTGTCTAAAATCCCGTTTTAAGCGCTGAAAATTGGTGTCACTATAACTTTTGCATTTTTTTTATTTTCCTTTATCTTCATATCATATATTAAACCAATAAATTACGTTTATGATTAAAATGCTCAAGTACTGTCCTAAGCCAACGCATGCATATCAAAAGTTTTTTAGTGACACAAAATATTATTTAACATTTCCATTACATCTTACATATGTACTGCTCTTTGGCATTATCAAAGAATTTTGACCATTTATTTTTAGGAAACATCACTCATAGCACATAAGTATCAATCGAAACATAATCCTTTAAAATAGCTATTCCATTTGCCAGACCTGTGGTTGTGGGCTTGAAATAGATATACATTTTCATACTGTTGATGTGATTCAAAGTATACAAAAATCTGTTGCCCAAACAGTTTCACTACAATTGATAGACTATTGAGAAACCGTCAGCTCTAACTCTTATGTAACTTGTGACAAATACGTTAACTTAAGTAAGAGACTGCTTTTTATATACTGAAACTGACAACTTACTCCAATATATCATATTTTAAAAAGGTAATTAAGATCAAAAACATTTTATTAATTATAATGTTGCTTAAAATATACATGCATACATATTTATTGTATACTATAAAAAAATACATTCTTTAAAACTACGTAGTAATTTTTTCTTTTAATTTGCTATCTTGATTTTGAGTTTTAGCTAATTTGTTGTTTAAGAAAATTATTAATATTTATGAGTATTTTACAACCGAATACATTTTTATAGATGTATATTAAAATTCAAGTTGTATAAATAAATAAAAACGTATTTTCATCATTTTTGTTTTACAATCTCAGAAGACTTGAGGGCAAATACCTCGTAATCCGTTATCTTCACCTTTAATCTCAACACTTTTTAATCTCAAGGGATCTTAATGTGGCCGGTAGCACATGCTAGTGATAACACATTAAGAAGGCTTCAAAAGACCCTGAGCACAGTACCTCAGCACACAGCTGGTACTACATCAGGTCATGGAGCAAATATGGGCTTAATAACCTGACTAACTAAGATCATAACGTATTGAACTCTCAGTGATTTCCGGTACAAAAATGAATTAGAGCAATTAATCTGATAGGGGTAAGGCAAGATGATTTAGAAGATTAAAAAAAATTTAGCAATAGATCGGTAAGGGCCTGAACTGAGTTGGCCTTCATTGCATCAAAGAATATGTTTGATGAAAGTGTCGATGACTTGCGCTTCGTATTGACGAAATCAAAAAACCGTTTAGAATCCTGCTAAAACTGTAATATACACGTAGCCAGGTAATTCCTATAACAATGGCTATTTTGGACTGAAAAACTGGAACGAGCAATCAAGTATGCAGAATAAGCTAAAGAAGAGCTAAATTTTCTGAAACTCTTGTAAAACTCTCAGGTAAATATTTTAAAAAATAGTAATTGCTACGTCCACGTTTTCAGACCCGTAGAGGGGAGACCAGTCAGGCATAAAAGCCGAGTAAGTTTTGCAAAATCGGTTTTTCGGTCAGAGTCGGGACAAGAAATACAAGCAGCTTCAGTAATATTGAAATCACCAAGAACTACAAGAAAGTCGCGATCAGAAAGCATAACAGAAAAAGAAAGTATAGCACAGAAATAAGCATTGTAAACACAGTTACCGGAGGAAGGGGGTATATACGAGCAAGTATAAAATACCAACACCATGAATATTCAACTTTACAGCAACAAATTCTATATCTATAGAACCACCTAGTATTACTCTCTCCGAAGAATAGTCTACATCGACAGCAATAAGCACTCCACCGACACGTCGGAGAGTACGGTCTTTTCTATAAATACAGAATCTGTTGGATAGAACTTCAGAGTAAAGGATGTCTTGCATTAACCAAGTTTTAGTATAGGCAATGACATGGAAAGGAAAAGAAAAACAATTAATGTATAAACTATTGAGTTTACTACAAGGACATCTTAAACTCCTCTGATCGCCAATTTAGAAAGAAGTTGTTAGTTTTTTGAACTATCAGAAACTGGAAGGGAGGGGGAGATACAATCGGAAATTGCAAAGGCAGAAGGAAGCATCTATATATATATTCTTGATAGCAGTGGAGTGCTGATCAGAAGTATATATACTTTATGGGGTCGGAGATGCTTCCTTCTGCCTGTTACATACTTTTGCACAAAACCATTATACCCTTTTAACCCATTTTCAATGGGTTCAGGGTATAAAAATTGTTTTTTAATAACCTGTTTAAAATTCAATTTTTTTTGTGCCTAAAAGAGACGTATATTTTAAGGAAATCAGTACAAATTGTTAGTAAAACAAAATTATATTATAGTAAATGACAAATATAAATGTTGTGGCTGATTTTCAGTACAACTTGGAACATACATTAAATATATGTGTATATTTCGCATGAATTTTTTTATAAACTGTGCGGTCAAATTCGTTTTGTAATTCATACTTAATCTGCAGACTTTCTTTGTAGTTGATTCTTTTCTGGCTCGTAAAACTCGTCAACAATTGCCTCGATCATGCGCTTAAGAGTAGCTGTGAGCTCATCCCATCGCTTATCTTCCGGCTTGCCGCATATCTCGGAATAGTATTTCATTTTTGGCTCGGTTCCGCTGGTGCGCAATGTGACAACAACGCCGTTCTTGAATGTGAAGGTTATCATTTGCGAACTGGAGCTGACCGGCAGTGTGGCCTTCCTGTCAGCATTGCTGCTATCAAAGCCCGTGGTCAAATCTCGAACGTCCGCGACTTCAAATTCGCCGTTTAGAATGCTCTTCGGATACGTATTCTCCTTGCCATTGTCAAATGTACGCAGACGTTGAAAGATTTTCTTAATTAGTACCTGATCACGGCAAATGACATAGGAACAAATGCTTGTGTGGTAACCATACGTCTCGTAGATGTTGCGCAGTTTCTCCTGCAGATTGATGCCTTCCTTGCAGTATAAGAAACGGGTCATTGTGGCAACATGCGCCGCAGCACTGACGCCGTCTTTGTCTAGTACGTTTGTGGAAACCATGAAGCCAATGGCTTCCTCAAACGCAAACAGAACTTTTTTCCCAGCCATTTCCTCTTCGATGGCTTTGTTAGCCATCCACTTAAAACCGGTTAGTGTCTCGTGGAAGGTAAAGCCTTTTATGGCAGCAATAGACTTTAAGATCTTTGAGCTAACCGTGCTGGCGATCATAACACAATTAGAAAGATCTCCTTTTGGATGCCGCATCTTATATAACTCTAGTGACCACCAGCCGAGGAGTGCACCCAGTTCGTTACCGCTAAACAGCTTATATTTATGATTATCGCTTATTTCGGCAACTGCCAGGCGATCGGCATCTGGATCGTTGGCCAATATGATTTGACACTTTTTCTCACTTGCGGTTTTAATGGCCAAGTCCAATGATTGCTTACCCTCTTCGGGGTTAGGCATTGGTGTTGTCGGGAACTCTGGATCCGGTTCAACCTGTTGGCATACAGGCACAACTGGCTTAAGATTAACCTGCTTAAAGGCTTCATTCACATATGGATAGCCAACGCCATGCATTGCCGTATATGCAAAAAAAATGTCATCGGGACCCTCAGCATTATTCTCCAGTAGTGAACACGGGAACTCGTTTTTAAGCGCCTCAAAGTAAGCTGGCACAACTTGTGCATAAGGATCGCTCAGCATCCCCTTGGACCATAATGTCTCCACATCAACATTCCAATAATCGTCTGCTGGTTTTAAATTGTTTAGTATGTACTCGTGGATGCCAGCGTCGTGTGGTGATATTATTTGTGCCCCATTGCTCCAAAAAACCTAAAACGTATACGCATATTATAAATACTTTACTGTCACACTTTGAAATCACTATATGTACCTTGTACCCATTATCTTGCTTAGGATTGTGCGAAGCAGTTACCTGCACACCAGCCAGACAATTTAGCTGTTTTATTGCATATGGCACGTAAGGTGTAGCCACAAATACCTTGAAAAGGTATACCTTGAAATTACTATTTAAAAAAACAATAGCTGATAACTCTGCAAAACGTTTGCTGTTGTATCGAGCATCATAGCCCAAGACGATGGCGCGTTCTGTCTTGTCCGGATACTGAGACTTTATATATTCACACAGTCCCTGAGCGGTTCTAAAAATGAGAAGTAGTTTCTGGGTGCTATATTATACATTTATGTACATAAAATACGACACTTACTGAACAACAACCAAATCATTCATGGAATCGAAACCAGCTCGCATTTCAGCACGTAAGCCGGCC
>JAWNNV010000460.1:302500-336363 GCA_035044485.1 Scaptomyza reducta
GCAACCATTTGGGAAAATCGATAAAATAGTTTGTACACGGTGCAATTAAGTGTATGAATTATTATTATTATTATTTTATTTTTTTTTTTTTTTTTTTTTTAAGTTTCTTTGAGTTGCACCCCTCGTGTACACGTTGCAATTTGCTGCGTGGATTTTTTCGATATCAGCTTCTTAGACAGCACTGATATATTTTGAGTGTCGTTTTATATTGCATATTAAATATCATGCCCCAACCCACTTTTCTTCGATGTTCTCATCTTGATGTCTTCTTTATTAAATTTATTGAAGTCCGCCGAGCAAATAGTTGGCAGTGTTCCTTTTAAATTCGAGCTTATATCAACGCTTAAAGTGGTCCTTGTAATGACTGTTGTTGAACATTGTTTAGGTTTTCATGTTGCGATAGCAAAAATGCCATGTTTAATTTTGTCCACATCATTTATGACTTAACACTTCAAACCTTTCCAAAAACCGTAAAACCAAAATATTATTTTAAGAAATTGCAACCCATGAAATCGGAATAAGCGAAAACGAATTGCATGTAAAAAGATGCACGTTTCGGTCATCGTGCAACTTTTATCC
This sequence comes from Scaptomyza reducta, assembly GCA_035044485.1. Classification (NCBI taxonomy): domain Eukaryota; kingdom Metazoa; phylum Arthropoda; class Insecta; order Diptera; family Drosophilidae; genus Scaptomyza; species Scaptomyza reducta. The sequence continues at coordinate 303,080 of JAWNNV010000460.1, forward strand.
AAATCTTACAGATAGCGCTTCAAAATTTGGTGATAGCTGGTGGCGTCCCTCTTAAACACTGCTTCAAATTTGTTTGCCATGTTCCACGTATATATATATTTTCGTTGAATAAAAATAACATTGAATATTTTAATTTTCGTGCGATCTGATTCATACGCTTGCATATTAATATTCAGTAATGTATTTTTAGACCGCGTCATTCCATATCGCCACCGGACTATGAACGATATCACTATTCTCGCTCGCCGATGGGACCCGTCGTGCCCTTGGATCATCGACGACCACCAATTGATCCGTATGATCGCTATGGTCCCCCCCTTCATCCTCATGCTGTTCATCCTCGTGAATACCGACCAATCCACCATGAGTATCCACATCCGCCTCGTGGCCCACCTATTCATCGTGGACATCCGCACACCCATCCACATCACCTGCATGGCCATCCCCCGCCCCAACAGTATACCCCAATGCGTCCAATGGCACCGCGGCCTCATGTGCCGTACGAGAAGCCCGAGAGCAAAAAGGATAAGTTCCCCAATTATTTGCATCATGTGCAGCCTGAAGATGATCCACTGTCCACGCGCACGCTCTTTGCTGGCAACCTGGAGGTGACCATTGCCGATGACGAGCTACGACGTATTTTTGGTAAATATGGCGTGGTAGATGACATTGATATCAAGAGACCACCACCAGGCACTGGTAACGCGTTCGCCTTTGTACGATACCAGAATCTTGACATGGCTCATCGCGCCAAAATTGAACTCTCCGGCCAGTACATTGGCAAGTTCCAGTGCAAGATCGGATACGGTAAGGTGACACCGGCCACTCGCATGTGGATTGGTGGACTGGGCGCCTGGACTTCCGTGACACAGCTCGAACGGGAATTTGATCGCTTTGGTGCGATCAAGAAAATTGAATATCAGAAGGGCGAACCCTATGCCTATATTCAATATGAAACAGTTGAGGCAGCTACAGCAGCTGTTAAGGAGATGCGTGGCTTTCCTCTTGGCGGCCCGGAGCGACGTTTGCGCACTGACTTCGCCGAACTACCCGGTGCTACACCAGCAGCACCATTCAAAAACTCAAAGCCGTCATACGACGAGAGTGCCATTGAGTATAGACGACCTGAGTATGATCCCTACTATGAGGAGGCTACTGTGTATCTTCCACGCGGTGGCTACTCCCCATATCCACAACGTGGCGGATATCGTGGGCGCGGTACCGGCTATCGTGGTCGTGGGCGTGGTATGTATCATTACCACAACGATGTGCACAGACCACCACATCCGAGCGCTATGGGTGGTGCTTCTTCGGTTCCGCCACCAGGTGGCGCCGACGATGAGTGGCGTCGACCGCCTGGTGAATCTTACGATCGCGCTCGCTCTGGCTCGCGAGAACCTGGTGTCGAGCGTTCACGTTCTCGCTCACCACTCAAGCGTGCACGTTCCGCCGGATCGGATTCGGACACTTCGGCTCGTCACCCTGATGCTCTTGGCACGGCAGCTACTGTGCCGGAGGTGGCGCGCAAATGCAGCACCATTTGGACAGGTGCGCTCATTCTAAAGAGTTCATTATTCCCAGCCAAATTTTATTTGACAGACGGCGACACGGACATCGTCGAGTCGCTCATGCGCGACGAGGAGGGGAAGCACAATTTACGTATTACACAGCGACTACGCCTAGATCCGCCGAAACTGGAGGATGTGCAGAAGCGTATTGCCTCCTCATCATCGCATGCCATATTTATGGGACTCGCTGGTTCAACGGTGGAAACCGATTGCGATGATGCCAGCGTTCAAACGCGTCCATTGCGTAATCTCGTCTCCTACTTAAAGCAGAAGGAAGCAGCTGGCGTAATATCTTTGCTTAACAAGGAGACGGAGGCCACAGGTGTGCTCTACGCATTCCCGCCGTGTGATTTTTCCACGGATCTATTAAAGCGCACCTGTCACAGCCTTACCGAGGAGGGCTTGAAGGAAGATCATTTGGTCATTGTTGTTGTGCGCGGTGGCACCGCCTAAAACAATTGACAAACTATGGGCTTATTCTGAAATGATTTCTATTGCTTTCACAGCGCTCGGTAAAACAACGGAAAACAGCCGAAGGACCTCTATAGAAAGAACCATTTGTGCACACGTAATATAAATAGATGTCGTAGACTTACACAGATACACACACACACAATATACACGCGCATATGTATATGTATTGGGAAAAGAAAAATCAATTGGTAGACATTTGAGGATCCGATATACCAGAAGATACACAATTGCACAGGACGTTATTAACATTAACTGTATTAACTAAATTATTATTATTATTATTTTTTTTTGCAGACTTTACCCTACCGGTCAAAAGTTTGGGTACTATAAATCATTATTATTTTTGGTTTTGTTGTTCATGATTATGATTCTCTAAATTGTGTAAAGTTTGTTCAGTTCTACAATTTCAAAAGCCAAAAAAAAAATGTTATCTAGAATTGTGCCAAAAGTTTTTAACATTTAATACCTATCTACATTCGTTGTATATGATTCGAATATATACAAAAAAAACAGTGTAAAGTTTTACGTAAAGTTCTGCTCTTTTTAAGCTTGAAAATGATTGTATGCAAAATATTATATTTTTAAATGTGCAATTAGTGCAAAAAAAAACAATTACGAAAATAAGAGAACAGTTAAAGAAAAACAATGTAAATTTGAATTTTTGTGTAACCATTTTATTTTTTTTTTGTATATTGTGTTAATCAAGTTTAATAAGTTGTGAGTTATAATTTGGTTCTGAGCATTTTGGTTATGTGAAAACAAAAAATACTTTGTGCAAAAAGTGCTTGAATGTTTAGGGGGGCCCCCTAAATTAAAAAAATAATAATAATGATATGTTGGCATTGTAAAGCCGTAAGTGAAGTTAACTAAAACAAAAATCGTATGTTTCTAATTTGAATATCGTTGCTTTGATGATAAAGATTCCGTATCCTTCGCCAAGCCTTGCTTGCTTGCTATGTACTATAAGGATTTGACGTGTGTTTAAAAAGTTGGTGAAATTTGCCCCTGTATATCATTGTGCAGTGAACTGTTCAAAGTTTATTCTTGCAATATTTTCCTATGTCTGTGTTCGTTTTATTCCATCCGAAAAGAGAATGTCGTGTAGCATTTGTTTTAAAATGTAATAGTTGAAATGGGTTTTACAAATGTTACATCGGTTCTCTTATGGTTGCTCTCAACAAGTTCCAAGTTCTGTGTCATATGCTGTGTATATCTTTAATATTATTTACCTACATATAAATTAAAGCCCTTGCATTCTGCATTCTGTTTTTCGTGCGTTGAAGTGTCAACAATATATATAAACAAACTATGCACTTCATGCCCTAATAACGCTGAGTAGAGCATAAAAGTGTGTGTATGTGTGTGCATGTGTGCGGCAATTATTATCAACATTTATACCATATATGTTTTTTTAATATAATCAGATTTCTGAACAAGTTAAAATAAATATGTAAAATTAATTAAACATAATATAATTAGCGGTTCGGCCAGCTATATACGTAATTTAATTGGTTATGTGAATCGTCCAATAAATGAACTATACAAACTCAATGAATTCTGCTTCAACATATTATAACCTTTAAACTGATATTCAAATAAACATAAACAATCGTTAAAAATAATTTTGTGTGAATTATTTGTCATGTGATTTCTAAAGTGTGTTTATAAATGTTGTGTTATAATCAAATTGGTTAGTATGCTTATATATATAGAAAGGCCTTCCTAATTATTTCCCATCTGCGTGCGATCATTCAACATACTATACTCCGATTTTACTACGGTACATACTTCTTAATGTTGCGTGATTCCTCTATATAAATCTAAATTGACTAAAGTAATCTTTTAAGCAACATATTTCTGCTTTTTGGATTCAGTCACTTTTTTTTTTTTGCTTTTTATACCCTGAACCCATATTCGTCAAGATTTCTCGACTAGAGCCTGCTAACTTTTTTCCCAACTATTTATACTTCTGCACTAATATTATAAAGAGGTAAAGTTCGGTATGTTGTCAAAGGATCTGGATCTACTAAAAATATTGAAAATTCTTTCAACAATAGAAAGCCACATTGTTTGTGATTGTCAAAGGCTATATATTAACCAGAAAAGTTTAAGGACTTTTTAGTGATAGTATGATTTGCAAAGTAAGATCTGCTCTACAGTTGCAAGTACCTTTTGGATTGTAGGCGAGGGATGTTGGACGAAGCTATTCGTTTTTGCATAATATTTTGAAATAACAGTTATTTTTTTGTGAACACAAAACTAAAGAAAAACGTATTGAAAATCTCGATTGAGAGGTATATCATTTAAAGTGAATTTACACCACGGACGCTACCAAAGCTGCTAGCGATTATACTAAAATCAGCCTATTCTAAATCAATAAAATTAAGATTGAAGTGGGTGTTGGGCAAAAGCTAAATCGGTGGTCTGACCTAGAAACTGTTTAATTTAAACTATTAACCAAAAACGTACAGCTGCAGTTATTGTAAAGACCTTTTGCCTATGTATATAAATAGATCGATATAAAAAAACTGCCTGCAACTTGTTGCAACGTGTAAACGAGAGCTGCAATACGCTACAACTTTCAATACAAAATCTAGAAAGTTGCATGCAATTTTCTCCATACAAGTAGAACAAGTAAGAAGGCTCTAGTCGAGAAATCCCGACTAGACTATACCCTTAACCCTATAATTTACGCATACAGTCAGTGCTTGCAAGTATGTGTGTATGTATGTATACGCGTATAGGGCATACCTTCTTAATTTCTCCATATCTCCAGTGTTTCTCAACCGATTTCAATAAAATTGTCACAGATTGTCTTTATTTAGTCTAATCTTTCAAACTGCATCAAAAAGTTTTCTAAATTGAAGATTTTGTTGTTATCGATTACATGTGTATATCGGAAACGGGAAGAGTTATCGAAAATCTAAAACAAACTTGTACTGCCTAGGGATTAGGCGAGAATATATACCAAATCTGGAGTCTCTAGCTCTTATAGTCTCTGAGATCGACGCGTTCATACATACGGACGGACGGACAGACGGACGGACGGACGGACGGACGGACGGACGGACAGACGGACATGGCTATATCGACTCGGCTGTTGATGCTGATCAAGAATATATATACTTTATGGGGTCGGAGATGGTTCCTTCTGTCTGTTACATACTTTTGCACAAATCCATTATACCCTTTTTACCCATTTTCAATGGGTTAAGGGTATAAAAAGGGGCCTATTAGTGATAAAAGTTGAGTTTCGATGGGAAGTAATTACGTATATTCGATATACTAAAAAAAAATGCTTTGCGAGCAATACAAAAAATTGTTACTCAATGCATAATTACTCAAAAAATGGTAAGATGTAATTTGTGTATATCTTTAACACACTTTGATATTTTTGTGGGATCTGAGAACTGATTTTGGGAGGAAAACATGGATGGATTTCGGGGAAAATAATAAAATATAATATTTAAAACGAGACATACAGAATCGCAAACTAGATGCTTATTCAGAATATAAAGATAACAAAATATAGAAAGAAAACTTGTTTGTTACAGGAAAAGAGTTTTTATTATTACTTTTACGAACATTTCGAGTAATAACAAATTAACTGAAAGAAATGATCTATTGGCTATTATACTGTACGAAGAAGCCTACTAAAATAAACTTATGTTTATATCCTGAACGCATTAAAAATGGGTAAAATGGGTATGATGGTTTTGTGCACAAGTATGTAAGATACAAAATGAAGCATCTCCCATATATAAAGTATATATATTCTTGATCATCATCAACAGCCGAGTCGATATAGCCATATCCGTCTGTCTGTATGTATGGACGCGTCGATCTCAGAGACATAAGCTCGCGAAATTTTTATTGAAATCGGTTGAGAAACACCGGAGCTACGGAGCATTGAAGTTAAGAAAGTAAGTAAAGTATAGGGTTCAGGGTATAGTTTAGTCGGGATTTCTCGACTAGAGCCTTCAAACTTGTTTATAATTAATGTTAAAATACGCGTCTCTTTCCAAGAAAACATTTCGAAAAAGTGATCGTGGCCACAAGCGGAAATGAGTGAAGCTGCTGGTGCATATTTTAGCGTTGCATTATCAGTGGCGACCATGTAGGTACGGATAGGCTGATGGTTGGGGTTATGGTCTAAATTTAAATTTAAACTTGAATAAATTTAAAGTTATAGTAAATCGAGTCTAATTGAAACTTCACACCACAGGTTTGATCTTTACCCACTGTGTGGAGATAAAAGCTGAAAACAAATTAAAAGGGTGATGATAGAATCGATTACCATAGGTCTTTTGCATGGAATCGTCCCAACTCTTTTCCATTTAAGTCTTCGATTCAATAAATCGATTGACCAAGCTTTGCTTTAATGAGCGCTTTAGTTTCGACTGGAGCAAATTTTGCACTATAAGTAGCGGCCGCATTACTCAAAGCAAAACTACTCTTAATGACTTCTTGACCGACTTCAAACGATCGAAGTCGACAACGTAAATCTGATATATTTATATCGATGCAAACTGACTAGTGTAAATCAAATAAAAAAACCCATTTTAGCGAGATAAGAAAGAAGTGTCGATCGCACCTTCAACAATTATTAAATTCGTTTCGTATTTCGAAAAGTCGAGCTGTTTAATATAATAAAATTGATTTCAGGGTCCTTAATCGACTGATTAAGAAAAACAAACAATGGTTAAACAAATTTCGTTTGTGAAACACCGTCACAATCTTTATTGAATATCTTTTGAATGGCAAATCAGATTGAGATGTCGTCAGACGCGTACTTAGAGTAGGAACACAACGTTAGCTAAATATGTGGGACATAGTGCTTTACCTGCGCCAACTACTCAAATTTTTTGAAATTGTCACTTTCGCACTTTCACGCGTATTTTTCCTAAACCAATCAATTTTTTTAAAAGTCTTGGTACGCACATAAGTAAGCTGTCGTAAGATGATTTTTGAATCTGCATAAATTTTTTGCACACTTTTGGTGCGCATTGTCATTACGTGGACGGCCGTGATATACCACAAGCCGTTAAAAAACAATCGAACAAAGAGTTTTTTACGAACGCTGCCCTAACGATAAGAGATATATGATTGGGAGATATGCCTATAGAAAGTCCCTGAAAGTTAAAAAAAAAAATTATTTTAATAATAAATTTTTCAACCAAAATTAATTAATTCTTATGAAAATAAGTGAAACGTTTAAAATTAGACTATTCCCTTATACTGCATATAATTTGAACGAATGGCTAAGACATTCTAGACATAGAGGGCGTTTTCAACCAATAACGTACTTTGGGGGTTAACCACGTATACCTGATAGAGTAGCTGCTGAAACGCAGGACCGTGAGGGCCGCACTCGGATCCTTGCCTACCTCCAGGTTTGTTAGCAAAAAAGAAGGAGGCTGGAGATTGATTGCTTATGCAGACGACGTGGCTATTACCTTCTGAGGCAAATACATTGTCCTCTGCACTAGGTATTATAATATCCCTCGTTTATTATTCGAAGCATAACAAATTGTGAATGAACCAGCTGTCTTCCTACTAAATCTGCTATAAGACAAAGGCAATTCCGCAGTTTTTTGGAGGATGTCATCAACTATTTTGGCTCCAAAATGTTGTGTTTTTAGCCTTAAAACTATGGAAAATATAAACATTTATAATTACGATTCCTGGGGTAGGCATCATCAGCTCTTAAGAGTAAAATTTGTGCAAGTAAAGCTGCGATTGACAATATATGTAGCAATCTGTTAAGCTAACAGACGAACTTTATTTTTAGACACACACCTGTCAATTTACAAAGCACCCCTTTCACCCACAATATTCCGACACATTAAGGGTTTCGTTGGGTCAGCTACGACTCAACCACGCTCACACCCAGGACTTCATCTTCCAATCGATTTGAGAATGGCCGGAAACATTTAGGGATTCTCCCTGGCATCCTCGGCTGTGAGATGCGGAAAGTACTAGTGACATGGGTAACTGTAACACATTTCATAAAGTAGCAAGCACAAATAGAACCCCATGTAAGTTGGAGGGTAACAAATAGTAGAACAATAATATAGGCTACTGTCTGCACAAAGACTTCTTAGGAAAAATCAATTTCAACGAGGACGGAGCCGCGGACCAAAGTTAGTTGATAAAATCTCTGACGATGAAGATCGTGTCTATTTTTAAACAAAAATAATTTATAAGGTGCATAACCTTACTTTAAAGGTTGGTGCATGCACACATATATAATGTTTTTGAAAAATGTCTAAATAAAATCATTATATTTACGGATTGTGCTAGAAAAGAATCTGTTTTAATACCAAGAACTTGTCTTATACCTTCTCTTATGACCTTTCAGTTCCAAACGCTTACATTTTCTGTGCAAGTCTGCTTTTCTATGACAATAACTATTCAAATAAGCCTGTCTTATTGGTGGTATGGAATCGAGGAATTTATTTTTTTAATAATTTATTTATTTACGTTTATCGAAGTATACTTACGAATATATTTAAAATTTTAATGGAGTCCAATTGTGGTTTGCATTGATTTATATCATTGCATCGTCCAATCGTTCAGAACATTTAGTCGAAATATAAATAAAATATTGTGCAGACCGCAAAATATTTGGGTGTTTTTATAGAGTAAGTAACGAAGCCATCTTTGTCGGCATCCCATAGGAAGTTTACCATAGAGCAAAAACCTTGCATAAGTAACTCACCAACGGTCACCAGCACCACGTAACGATATCTAGTAAGCACAAAGATTATGGTAACATATATACATACATACGTTATTCCAGATCCAACCCACCTATCGAAGTCCATAAGTTTGATTCTTTCTTTGATCTCTTCGCTGACGTGGGAAGCTAAGTGGTAGGACTGTTTCGGATGAAACATATAATCCTCATTAAAATTCTTGTCCATGATGGCCCGCATGGTTATCTCCAAACGTTCCTTGTTTAGGGGATTCTTTGGATCCATTCGATAGGTGGGTAAATAGCGGATATTTGCCTAGTTGAACACAAATAACCGAGAAGGAAAGTAACAACAACAAATTTGGTAAATCTGGACTACTGCACTTACCTTGGATGTTGCACCCAATGCTGCGGCTACATTGGACTTGGTCAAGGATACGCGCTGGCTGCTTATCTGTCTCTGCATGGTGACAAAACAAAAGTGTCAAAACAATATGGGTTATATTCAACGTGCAACATGCACTCTGTTAAGGATCTGTTACAGACCGCCCAGCAACAATAAACATATGCGTGACTTTAACAAATTTGGTTATTTCCAACCAAATTGGCAATTCGGAAACAAGTAATTTCTTCATTAAACACACATAAACTATCGATGTATGCCTTTTATTAACCCAATGTAATCACAAACTCAATCATACCTTCTCGCGTTCCTGGCCCAAACATAGCGTCACCAGACCCGACCAATTTCTCGCTGCGGTGGCCATTTGACGTGACGTGTTCCCTTCAATTTTCGATACCTTAAGTGCGTTGCGGCTCGAATACAACCGCAAATGATTTTTATTGTATTATGCCATAACAGCTTGATAAAGTGCCTACTGTCTTCCTTTGTATCGCCCTGGCAATGCACACGACTAGATGTTGAATCAATAATTGGCAAACATGTAAATACATGCACGATTAGGTTAACCAATCTAGGCCTGTCGGCTGCTTACTATATTATCCTTTCTTATATTATCGCGGGGATGGAAAAACCTCTACATACAGCAAAAGCCTAGTAATAAAAGCATATTTAAACCCCAAAAATTGTCATATAAAATTTTGTAACGAAGGATATTTAATTTAATATATGAACTATTCTAAGATAGAACAAGCAAAATATAACTTTTCGAGACACTTTGATTAGGAAATTACTTGAGCCCGTAGCCGGTACGTGTAAAGTCATTGTTTTGTGTATCGGGAACAGGAAGACTTATCGAAAATTTTAAGCAAACTTGATCTACCTATGGTTAAACAAGAAGGCTCTAGTCGAGAAATGCCGAATAGACAATACCATGAACCCTATACTTTACGCGTACAGTCCATGCTTGCAAGGATGTGTGTGTAAGCGTATTGTGCATTCTTTCTTAACTTCAATGCTACATATCTCCGGTGTTTCTCAACCGATTTCAATAAAAATTTTTTATTATTTCGTCCAATGTTTCAAACGCATTTTAAAAGTTTTCCAAACTCAAGATGTAGAGATTCGATATGGCGTTCGTGAGTACGCCTGCACTGCTGTGGATATGATTGCACGTCGGATGCGTTTGTCCTTCCTCAACGTTCAGGCGGAAGCTTTGCCCGCCGTTGTTGACATTATGGGGAAGGAGCTTCAGTGGTCTAAGGAAGAGAAGCAGCGCCAGATCAAGCTTGTCACTGAGTTCCTCGCTAACGAAATGGGCCATTCGATCAATCGCACATCCAAGGAGGGGATACCTATCAAGCTGTCAAAGGAGGAAATACAGACATATGTCAAACGCGTTGAGCTCATTGACAAGGACAAGAAGGGTTATGTCTCAATCAACGATATACGTCGTGCGCTGAAGAACTTCGGAGATGGCGACGTATCCGGCGAGCAGCTGCACGATATTCTCAAGGAGATTGACACCAACATGAACGGCCAGGTGGAGCTCGATGAATATCTACAGGTAAGTCTATAAATATATTTTATATCCGTCTTTGACAAAAAAAAACTATATGTATAAAAAACATTCCCAATTGCACAGATGATGTCAGCGATAAAAACGGGCGATGTGGCCTATTCCCGCTTTGCTCGCATGGCCGAATTAGAAGAGCAGAAGCACGAGGCTGCAAATCTTAAGCAGAAGATCACCGTTGATCGCTCCGGTGGAGGCTTGTAAGTGAGTTAATATGAAGGATCACGCTTATATATTCTAGAAATAGGAAACCAACGAATTATTTAAAGCTGTGTAACAAATTATTTTCTTTACAATTTGCTGTTAATAAAGTTTTGAAAATTTAAAAATTTAATTAAGACATGCACGTCATTCTTGTCTGCGGCCTTGGATTTTGTATCACCACATCTCCATTCATCGTATCTTCCGCTCCTGAGGTGTACCTAGGGATTCAAGTATAATTATATTATTCTTAAACACAAACTTAATTTCGATGCATCCATACTAAACGGGGATGTGACATTCTGATCAATATCTGTCAAGTTGCCATCTGCTCTTTCTAGCCAATAAAGCTTGGCCGTAACGCATTTGAACATATCATCCCGTTGATTTTTTTTTAATTCAGCAAACAAATCCAGTTCAGGGTCCCAAAAGAAAGGCAACTTCCCATTTTTATTACAAGTTGCCAGTGATTTCTTTAACTCTCTAAATATCTAAATAATAAAATTACATATGTAAACAAAATTTGATTTGCATTGGATTACGCCAATACTAAACACTCACATCGGTCACAATATCCTTTAGTTGTTGGCTATTCCAATATGAAGCAGGCTTCTCTTTAACTTGCCATAACAAAATAGTCTTTATGTAGTAGCTCTTCAGGTTTGTCATATTCTGGTGGCTATCGCGAAATTTCTTGACGAACCTGATGGCATCTTTCAACCGATTTTTATCCTTAATCAAAATGGTCTCGGCATCAAAGTAAGCCGCCCGGAAAGAGACATTATTTTTTTGGAATGGTTTTAAGGGTTTAGGTATTGCTTCCCAAAAGCTAATGTCCTTAAAGTATTCACGTTGTCTGGTGCTCAAAATATTTTGCTTTGAGTCTAATCTAATGGCCGGATGGTCATATCTATTGTATAATATTTTCGCGACTTTTCCATTGACCGTTATCTGGTAGTTAATTCGCGTGTGACAGCACCACCAAACATATCCTGCAGTTTATCCTCAAGAAGCAAATTCGCGGGTGTAACTAATTTTTTCAATTCTATATATGAAACTTCGTTATGCTTCTGATTCTGCAAAACATCAAAAACCTCCGTCATGTCTAAAGTCACATTGCCGGGTTTCTTGGAATCTCTCCTCACAATAATCTTGTTGTTCTCGGGAAATTTCAAGTGCAACAACAAATCGTATTCATAAGCTTTTGTTATTTTTAAATTGTCAGCATAACTTCCTATATAGTAAATTAAAAACATATATTATATACCAGAGCTTCGAAATCTTGAAAAAACTACCAGGTGTTCGGTTCGGGTTCAGAAACCCTTGGGCGAAAATACACAGACGCTGTAAAACCAGAGTTTGCACTGGCTAAAAAATGTGTGCGCAAAATACTTAAATATAGTTGGAATCCATTATATTTGCAATGAAGCACAATCCAAAGAGAATATAAGATACAAAAGAACAAATCAGCGCGCCCTTATTGCTAACAGAAAAGATACTGCGTAATATTAGCTCTTGGGGAAATAATTTATCGTTCTGCCTTGTCGACTTATTCTGCATACTCGTTGAAAATTGGTCGGCCATTATTGTTTAGGCTTTTGTTTTGATTGCAAAGTGCGCGATGCGTGAGACAACAATTTAGTTGTTGCTCTTGTTGTCACAGAACTTGAGATTCACACTCACGTGAATACACCCAAAGACAGGCCAGCTGCAGCCGTCGGAAAATCAACAACATTATGATAATAAAGAAACAAAATTTTGTATTAAAAAATGAAATTAATGTATAATTAATACAAACATACTTTCTCTTTTAGTAAATACTCGTTTTTTCTAACCACTCAGGAGCATATCATAGATTTGAGTGTGTTGGTCTTTCCATAAAACTAATATTCTCTTTACTTTCTTTCTCAGAGTTTAAAAATTCCTAAATCCCTAATCAGTGTCCAGTGGTGGCCAAAACTCACACAATCAAAATTTTGTTGTGTAAGCAGAAAAAAAACTGCACTGGTGGGCCATCCCAAAGTGTATGGTTTAGAATGTCGGCTTCTAACTTGATTGTATTTTAATGTAAAAACTTTCTTTAGGGTAGAATATCAGTAAAAATTTAATAAATGCATTTATTTAAGTGTAACTATCTATCTATAGTATACGTCCTTCAAATTTTAAGTCGATGCTAACTTTAAACTTGTTTTTTCTTGAAATGTCATTTTGTAAAAAAGTTTAAAAAATTTACAAAGAATAAACGGATATTGATCATTAAAAACGGTTTTTTGTCTTTCGCAAAACCATTGCAAGACAATTTTGAAGACAGTTAGATGTCTCTTGAACAAACAATAAAGCAAGTTTAATTACAACAATAAATACTTTACACTTTATTTATATAATATGTTGCTCTTACGGCTTTAGTTGCACGTTGAATTTGCATTAGCTTAGGTTTGAACTTAAATTTACACATATAAACATAAACACAGTTAGTAACACTATAAACACATAGACATGAATAATCACTATCAAATTTCGGGTCGATTTACAGCTGCGTAATTTAAAATGGCACCATTTCAACATTTTTTAAAGACTCCAAAAGAAATGGTTTTGCAATTTTTCAAATCAGTGTTTTTTTGAATGCCTAAAATTTTATTTTAATTTTTCGTGTTGTTTAAAAATGTTTCAAAACTTCGGTACAAGTACAAATAATGAAATCACTATTTCATTCTTTGTCAAAATCGTTTGTTTTTTACCAAATCTACCTTTAGGACATTTTAACTCATTTTACTGTGATTTTAATCATTCAATAATGATTATAATGGTTTTAAAATGCAGCAATGTTGCAAAGGTATGAAATCAGTAAAAAAAATGACGTTACATTTCAATTTCGTGGATAAGTTGTTCGATAAGAAAGATTTTTTGATTAACTTAATAGTTAAGAGGAGTAAGATATCTTAAATAGTTGCTTTTTATAAAAGTAAATATGGTGACATAACCCTTTTTTGCAAAGTACTTTTATTTTTATCAAATTCACTATTCCCAAACGCACAAAAATAAACATAAAAATGTATTAAGAATCGTATTAATCAAAATACTGTTAGACAAGAGCAAGAAAAAAATTAAAAAATTGCAAAACTAAATGTTTGTTTTGAGTCGTTAAGAAAAATGTCATTCCAAACATTGCAGCTGTTTATACATACACATATACGTTATATATATAGTATAGTGCATAGAATATATATTTATATTTATTTAAGTATATGCTCCACATTATATCCTCCAGCACGCGACAGATGAATTTGTTTATAATTTGGTATACATATTGTGTGGTGCTATGCTGTGGTCTCTAAAACGCTGTGTGTGTAGTAGAGCAAAAGTTACATACATATATACTACTGTGATCAAATTGAAATGTGAATTGTTAATTTAAAAATCTTGGGGTTTTCCAATCAATTATGTTTTTTTTTTCTTTAACTTGATAGCACTGCTCGTGAAATTTAAGTATTCAAAATATTCATTAGTAGCTGACATTCGCTTTGTTTTGTGAGGCTCTAAGAAAACTCCTGCGATTTTCAACGCGAATTCTGGTTTGAGAGTATGTAAATGTTAAAGAACTGTGTTTGAGGTCGCTGAGCCCGAATCCGAGGTCTGTTTTTCTCCATCATGTCACAATTTTGACATAACCTAAACCTTATCGATTGGGAAAACAGTAGATATCTAAATTTAAAATTAACTTTTTAATTTTATCACAGAAGTAGTTATAGATTAGATAGGAGCGTCATTGTGCAAATTTTGATGCAGACTTATGGTTCAGTTTTTTTTATTTAAATTTTTTCATTTCAGATACTCGTACGAAAGTTTTTTTTCAGTCGTTGCCATGTATATGTTTTTGTAAAGCTTTAGTTCCGTCCGCTTGACCATTAGCTGTATGTGTTCTTCAGACGTTTGTGATTCGTAGCTTTGAAATATAAGTACTTATAAAGTATTTACCATTAATTGGTATTGTGATTGTGTGCTAATATATAAAATCTATAACGAATACTCCCACAAACACTTACTATCGCGGAAGTGACGTTAGTTTATCGCTAAGGAGCGCAAATTGCTCGTTGGCATTCTGTTAGACTGTTAGTTTTTTTTAAAGCTATTTGAAGCTCTCATATACCAAAGACAGATCCAATTTGTTTCAAATTATGGATAATGCTTCCCGTTTTCGATATACATATGTGTTAGAAAAAACCAAAATATTTAAGTTGAAAAATTTTTTTAAATCGGTGAAATTTTCATTGAAATCGGTTAATAAATACCTAAGATATTTAAGATTGTAGTTAGGTCATTATACATTAGCCCAATAAAGCAGGCAGGGTATCTCCTAGTCGAGATATTTCGACTAAAGCCTTCTTACTTGTTTTGTCATATAAACATTTACGTTACTTTTTAAATGGGAACAACTTCTCAAAACCCATCTGAGTTTTAAGATGAAAGTGAGCAAGTAACTTCCGCGATAGAAAATGTAAATTTACCCAATACATCACTGTAGCACAGTTTTGCTGCTCGGCACAGATGAGCGACATTTATATTTAATTCTGTTTTGAATTTTTGTTGGCCATAAATAGATGCCATAAATAACAAATATGTTTAATAGTTATATGTATTGATTGGGTAGTTTAGAAATTGATATTTTTCTTCTTATTTTTGTTTTCTTAAATTTTATGGAACCGTTATTTCATAACGCCACGTTTGGTCCAAAATGTAAATATGTAAAATTCTTAGCACATGGTCTAATCGTTAGAGCGAACTTTGCGCAGTGAGCTGCGATTGAATTTGCAAATTGACTCGAGCAGTGCTGAGAGCTTTTGTTCATTCTCGCCAGCGTCGGTATCCTCTGAAGCAATGTTTGGCGTTGATGTTTGTCTCTCCACGGATGGGGTGTTTACTTGTATATCCTTTCGCTCTAAAGGGCCAACTGTGAGCGCTGTGAGCATAAAAAGAAAATAATAAGTTAAATGCTTGAAACATAGAATAATTCTGTGTATAGAACTAAAAGTAAAGATGCCAATAGCTACTTTTGATGCCAGTTATAATGGGTTCCTCGGGTGTGCTGTCGGAGCAAGGGAAAGACTCTATTGTGCTTAGTCCACCTCCAACAGCGACCGTGCTTGTTGGTAGAACTGGCGCAGCCGCCAGCGATAAGCGTCCATTGCTTGTTTGGAGAGAACCCTGTTGCTTAAGCTTCGATTGTTTGTGCTCTAATTTCTAAATAGTACAAATAAAAGACATAAATAAATAAGCGTAAGAAAATAATGATTATAACCATACTAATAACCAGAAATAAGGATCACAAAACTTTAATTTCAAAAGTGATTCCAATTTCGAATAGGTTATACTTTTAAAAGTATACAGCATTTCCAAACCGCTTTTTGCAGTGCAGTATCTTATAAAAGTCAATCATGTTGTCATAAATGTAATTTTATTAATGTTAAATGTTTTAATGCTGCATTAATTTTAATATTCTGAAACCGAAGGTGGTGAGAATATGCCACGCACACCCATACCGCCCACCTTTTAAAATCGGAAAACTTTACATCTTCCACAGCTTTCAGACTGGAGTCACCAAACTTTGGTTTCAATATAGCTAGTGACGAGCACGAGCGTCTGCGGTAAACATCCTGGGCCTAAACTGTAAATTTCGACCGTAAGATATTCCTTTGGCTTATAGCTACAAAACACATCCTTTTCCCTTCTGAGAGACTGTTATATTCAGCGTCAAGCGCACCTTAAACACTCTTCGGATAATTTGACGGTCTCTGAGTGAACAAAAAACAAGACGTTTATTAACCTGAGCGAGTGAACATGTTGAGTTGATATATCTTACTCACTGTACAGTTGCTCACTGATCAGTTCTTCGTTACTTACTTACTACTCATTACCTAGTTTTAAGCAGTTTTTTAGTTCGTGTTTTTTTACAACGGTATCAGAGTATTCCGCTACCTCCAACTGCAACATTTCCACTTTTTTTACCATAACAAATTGACCCGCCCGAATAAATATACTCTATGTAGGCTCATTACCTGCATTACACATATCATGAAAGAATTATAATAAAACAAGTAAGGCTCTCGTCGAGAAATCCCGAATATACTACACCCTGAACGCTATCGTAACGTCAGTAAAAACAGTCACGACAAAAAAAGAGTCGCGTCAATATTCGTCGTCACATTTAATTACTGAATACGGAATTTTAGACAATACTCGCCGATAGTAGACGATAACCACAAAGAGAATACCATTTGTTGTTTGTCGTCGTCTGACGACGTTTTGTGTCAACTATGCCAACTAGAATACGGGAGAATAAGACTTATAATGATAACAGCCCATGCAACATCATGATCAAAACGTCAAATGCATTAAATACATTTAAACTGAACTGATTGATATGCTTACTGCCTTTTGCTTTGATTTACGCTTCTCCTCCTCAGAGCTCATAAGCTCCTGCACACGAACAATTCGCTTTTGGTTCTTCACAGATTTTTGTTCATCGCGCAATCGAGTTTCGCTTTTTACAGCCGCCTGCCTTAGCAATTCCTTTGCGTTCTGCATACACATATAATAAAGAAAACAAATGAGAATCTTAGTGGCTCAAATTACACAACCACAAAAAAAGTGTTATTTACTCTCGATCGGACCTAGACTTCAATATGTATAACGGATAGCTGAATCCAAATTTGAAATAGTTAAAAAAAACCAAACAAAATAGTTGTCGGCTCGGACGCAAGCAACTGCGAAATACTGTAAAACAGGCAGAAAACATATGATCAAGTCTGCTTGCGAATGAGTCGTATATTAATTAATCTTTAAACTGTGGTAACTGTAGCTATAATATATAATGATAATATATATATATAGATATAGACGTTTCTAATTTCGGGACGAGACCGGACATAACTTGTAATATATTGTTCAAAATAAAATACTTTAGCTCTAAAATAATGGAAGACACAGGTGCGAAATTGAAAATAGCATCGTTTCGTGATTCCTCAATCTGTTATTACAGATAGCTGATGACGTCCCCGATCGATTTGACTAATATGACGTACCGACAACTGAAAAATTATACCCAAATGTTTATTTAGCAAACTGATAAGATTGAAATAAATTAAGTCGATAGCATTGATTAGTTGTGAGGTACCAAAAACAACATATACAAGCGTTACTCTATTTTTCTTTACAAATTACTGTGAAAATTATTGGTTTTGTAATTTTGGATATGGATAAATTTTATATTTGATATAAATATTTTATTACGTAAAGACTATCTACATTCTTTTATTTTTTTAAAGTAATTTATTTCGTTACGCTTGATAAGTCAAATCGCCCACAATGCAAATTATTCAGAGTTCTTCAATTTCCTAGACATTTCAAACGTATATTGGATCGTAAATTCAGATTCAGCATTTCGAAACACAAAAAGAAAAGTAGATCTGATCAAAGGTTACCTTATTTTGTGTGTGTGCCGGTGTTATTGAATAGTATTACCAAAGACAGCTTAAAGAATGGTTTTTCGACTGCAGGTGATTCGTCTCTAGGGTATTGTGTAAAGAATCTATGTCCAAGCAGTTGCTCCAGGCTTGGCAGACCAGTCTTGCATGCTTCCTTCGACAAAATGCTTTCCAGTAGAGATTCTTTAAATTAAGAGAATATAAATAGTACGATGTTTTACTGGATTGTTACGTGTGCATACTTAATGCTTCAGGACATTCGGTTATTTGACGCACAACCGACTCCTGCAGCGGATAACCCATGGCCATTTCAAAAAGCACATGTCCAAAACAGTAAACGTCAACCGTCTCCATTGTATGGATCTTGCTGTGTTGAACGAAAAATGGTCGATAGAAGGCCGGGACACCTAGCAAATGGTTCTCAACATCTAACAGCTTGACACAGTCATCAACAATAACAATGTTACCCGAATGAAGATGACCTGCAAAATGATGATTATCGTAATATTTAATAACTAGACCATATCTAAGCAATAACTTACCATAGGCGTAGCCTTTGGAGTGCAAAAAAAAAAGAGCATCTAAAATTTGCTTTCCATAACAAGCCACTTGCTTCATGGAAAGAGCAGTGCGCCCTTTGGGATTGCCATACTTGCTCAAAAATGGGTTCTTTGGCGTTGCTGCCATGCATAGCACATCTTTGAGGGTGCCATGCTTATGAAATCTGCACAAAAGACAAGGTTAGTTTTGGAATCAACTTATAATGGGTTTTGTTTAAAATTACAATTTTTTTAAATTATATTTTTATTTTGTTATTACATTTTTAATTTAAATTCAATAATTTATTTAACACTTTCGTCTCATAAACTGCGATTTTTGGGACAATTTTGAATAATTTTGACATAAAATTGGAGTGGAACAAACCAATAACAACCATGGGACAACGGATTACCCGTCTTGAAAAACTTCAGCACCCCAAATAGCTAAAATGGTCAATCTAAGCTCATCAAGTGTGCAACACATCATTCGACACTTCGTCGCGAAAAACGGATGGAGCACGTGGGCACGAGGGTTCTGCCCAACATGACTTCAACTCCGGGATAAGTCCTTTAAAGCGCCAAGAAAGGGAATAGGATAACGTTCGCCAAACCCCACATTAAAAAAGATTTTGAGTACTGGATCACAGTCATTTTTGCAGAAAAAATACTGAAAACAGACTTGAAAGTAAGTCAGCAGGTGATAGGCCCCTCAAACAAACATTGAAAATGACTTTCCTTCACAACAACTTATTTGAATACACCGCAGATATATTGGAATGGTGTTATATTATGTGACGAAAAGAAGACTGCATAAATGTGGCCTACTTCACAACCTGTGCCAAAAAGTTTAATTTTAGAAATAAATAAATGGAATCAAATTCCAATAAATTATATAGAAGAAATTAAAAATTTCATCTGTTCTATGCTGTTTTTCTGTTTTTTAAGCCAAAGGTTATCAAACTAAATATTAAATAATATTTATTTTTAGTTAAGCTTTAAGTTATTACCATAATCTATAAGACGAAGACATAGTTAAATTTTTTCAGACTTATTTTCATTTTGTTATAACTTTGTTGTTTTTTAATTTATTGTTCTGTTTTCCATATTTTGTTAAAAAAATAAATGAAGAATGTAAATGAAATTTAAAGCGCCATCAACTTAGGTGGTACCTAAAGTTTATTAGGGTACTTTATTGGTACCTAACAGGCGAAGAAAACCCAGTGTATAGGGGTCACATATTAATTTTTGTTCTAAATATATGTACCCACAATCGGGAAGTGGAATTTTTGAAATGAAAATGTGTAATCACTAAATTAAAAATTTGTTCGTGACACACATGACGTATATGAACGAAATTAGCAACTTGGAAGGCTCTGGTCATGAAAGCTCGACTCAGAGATACCCTGGACCCAAGAATAGATGCGTTGTGTCATTGGACGTATGTATTTGTGGGAGAAACTGTTTCTAGCCACGGCATTGCATACAGGTACAAAAAACATTTTTTTAACTGTTCTGGTAAGCTTATATCCAAAGCTTTTTTTTTTAAAAATTTTACCTTTTGATTTTCGTGTTAAGGAGGCCAAAGTCTACATCCAACAAAGCAACATCTACACGTAAAAGACTAGTGTCGAAATATATTCAAGACCCAGTATTCTCGACATACAAGTTTTTAACTAGGGATGAAAAGTTTTAAAAATAAACTATTCCAAAACTCAAAATAATAACATTTGTTAATTACGGTGTTTAGATATTAAAATACTATGAACTTAGAAAACATAACAAATTTAATGAAAGTGTCTGCAAAAAGACTATCGTTGGGTTTAATGCATCTAACGAAAGCGTTTAGATTTTAGTTTTAGCAATATTGAAAACTTACTTTCTGATAAACAAGCACCCGTTTTCCGTATTCGCTGCTAGTACTATGGACTCAATATGTGGATGCTGTAGACCCATTAAGCTTTTAAGTACTCCACTCATTTCCTTTTCATCAATGTATTTATCCGGTCCATACTCTAACCACTCGGCCACCATTTCCCCATTGGGATCTATATGTGTGCCTCCATCAATAGATACGGAATGGCTACCGAAATGCTTGCTTTGATGTGATTGCGAGCCACTTTTCACCAACTTACTGCTGTTCTTCTCTGGTGGTTTTGGCATCACTTTAAAGTAGTGTTTACGTAGACGCCATCCTATGGCACCCATCGTGGCGCCAAGTGCCCAAACTGTGTCGTTTCGTAAACAAAGCAAGGAATTTTGCAATGCATGGTCTGAAGAAAAATACTTGAGAATTTAACTGCAAAGATAATAAGAAGTTACACTTACCATGGAATGATTGCGAGTAGCTTTCAGGGTCAACAAAGCGCTTGGCTGGCAGCGATGATGCCAATATGGGATTCATTAGTATTGTGTTTATGTAAACTTGCAATGCTTCTTTTCGTTCAGCTATGAAGTCCGGACGCATATTTCCAAAAATGCGCTTTCTAGGTAATGGCAATTCAATGCCAGAGATAAGAAGACTTTTATACAGCTTGCTGAAATCATTGTAGCGGCGACGAACGTTCCAGCTGCTATCTCCTCTCTGCACACGAAGTAAATATTCCTGCTAAGCAAAACATCTGTAAGCATTTGTGCATGTATGTATGTATGTATACATTTATATGTATACCTCAGTTATATACCGTCATCTACAGCGTCGCACATTATTGATTTTTCTTTACTGGTATAATTTTTTGTATACCAGTCTGCACTCACCGTATGACCGTCAACCTCCTCAACTGTTGCGATTTCACAGTTTATTGCCTCGGTGTCATCAATTGGGAATTTTTTTTCATATCTTCTTGCAAATATTGCCATTTGTTGAATGCAAATTCATTTTCACTTTGCTTAAGCAAAGCACTGGCGAACTGTTTGTATTTGTGGATAAGTGTGTGTATACCAGTATCCAACCCATTCAGAAATAATTTTACAAGCCATCAAAAAAAAAATTAGTTATACAACACGGCTTTTTAAATTAATAACTTTTACAAATAATAGCGCTCATTTCGCTTTTAAATAGTCAATCGTATATATAAGACAGTATTTCTCTTTTAACAATTGGTCTGTTTACATGAGTGGAAAAAAAAAACTGTCAGTATTGTATCGAACACCAATGTTGTATGAAATAATCGATTTAAAATATTCGATTACAACTTTTTATGCCCTGTCCTCACTTTTCTCTTAGAATTTTCATCGAAATGGTACTTTACATTTGGCCTTAAGGCCCAATGAGAAAGTAAGCCAAGAGAAGAAACCAGAGTTCCCCTTCACTGTTAAATTTGAACATTATTCCTGATTATTAGCTCGTCTCGCCCCTTATTGCTTCTGTTTTGATTATCGCTTCTTTGTTTATACTTCTGGGCCTGCCGCCAAATTTGAATTGGTTTTTGACTTGATTGCTGGTGTTTTGTCGTATATATTTGGCACTGTCTGTTTATGCTGAACAACGAATACTTATTTCAAAGAATGAACTCAAATTAATGTATTTTTCCTTACTACCAAGCAAACTAATTAAACATTTTTTTTTAATACATTATGTAAAATTGGTGGTTACTGTTTATTTTATTTTGATTTGAAGGGCTGCTAGAAAAATTCTAGTAGTAAATAAAAAGTTATGATTTTCGTATGTATTAAATTTATATAATAATACATTTCATTTTTTAAATAAAAATAATGTTGATTGCAGACGGCAAAACGGCTGCAGGTGGCTTTGGTCCGTCTTTGTGTGTATGATACATACGCATATATATGATGGATATCATATTTAAGTATATCACGTTTGGCTATTCAATTGCACGAATTTCATATTAAGTCTATACTACCCTACCATGTGAGGCATTAGCAAGCAGATTGAAGTAAAAGTCGAAAATTGAGAATCTCAAGTTTTGTGCAACAATAGCAATGAAGTATGGCAACAACTTATCTCACGCATCGCGCACTTTGCAATCAAAACAAAAGCCAAATCAATTTTGACCGACCACTTTTCAACGAGTAGGCAGAATAAGTCGACAAAGCAGAAGGGGATATTATTTCCCCACGAGCAGTATCTTTTCTGGTAGCAAATAGGGCGCGCAGTTTTCGTCTCTTGAATCTTACATTCTCTTTGGTTTAGGGGGTGCATCTCAAGCAAAGGAGTTGGAGAATTGTCCTTCATTGCAAATATAATGAATGCCAAACCATATTTAAGTATTTTGCGCACACATTTTGGATCCAGTGCAAACAAATTTTGATTTATAAATGATAGCAAGCCAACATTTAAATTTTACCAGAAGATGATTGCTGATTTTTAACTGTAAAAATGTGTTTGATACATCTGTCCAAAGTCCAGCCTTCAATCTGTGGGCCTATCTAAAAAAAACGTATTCCCAACCGCCGCCCAAAAAATAAAAATGATCTCAAGGCGGTAATCATGGAGGAATGGCAAAATATTCTATTGGAATACGTCCAAAATCTCATAAAAACGATGAAAAGGCGAAGGAGCGGTTTAGAAGCCATTGATGGACATACAAAATATTAATTATAGTTTGAAACTAAAAAGTAATAGAAAGATTGACATTGTGTAAACACTTTCTTGTCAGTTGAATTTAGTGCCTTTGTTAGTATTTTTTATTTTTATTTGTTTATGTTCATAATTTTGTTTAATAGGTTATTATTATTATTGATTGAATTATTTATAAAAATTTTAAAAAAAAATAATAATTAAAAACAACAAACAGTGTAGAGCAACTGTAGAGCTAAAGTGAAAAAATCACAAATTTTCACGTTGTGTAAACAATTTGATGTGTTGTATTTATATATGTACATATATTATTGCGTAGTGCGTTTGTTTTTTTTCAGTCTTCAAGCATGTGATAGATTATAGCTGTAATTTCACATAAATAAGCTGTTCTTATATATTTTTAAATTAATTTGCTGCTGTTCTCAAAATGCTAAACGTAAAAGGCACATTGCTGAAAGAATACCGCATTTGTATCGATACTACGATGCTTTTTGAGGAAGCTAGATAAGTGAAGAGGTAGTACCGTATTTACAAGATATAACTAATTGCATGCAGCTTCAGGTTTTGTTGGCAAGGAAAGTAGAGTAGTCCTGGTTGTCCCTAAAAATTTTGACTAGAAACCCTAGCTTGCATCGTGTAAATGCGAAATTTGGCGGAATAGGCAATGTAATCGATTCAAAACAAAAGCATCTTTAGTGCTGAGATTGAAGCAAAAGAAAATAAATATATTTTATGAGCATTATTTTACAACTAGTTTATTCTGCTGGATGAACATGATGATTAATATTAGCAATAAACTCACCGAATGCTTGTTTGTAGCTAAAAAGTATGAATGGTTGTTGGATTCCGTTGTTTTGGTAGGTGAAATACCTGAATTAAAAATTATGTGACATGCTATTAAATTTAATAGGACTTCTATGTGGATGATCACTGGAGTAAACTGTCATCCAACTTGCAGAGACACTTTGAAAATTTGCCAGTACAAACACTAAGCGAACTGCTACGAAGCGAAGAAAGTATCAATGCGAAAACAAGAGTTCTATGGCCCCTGGAGCTGTTGGCGTTACGCCAATGGTTGCGCTCCGTGTGCATCAGCAGGATCCCAAAGAAGCACCTCGATGTGGGTTATATACTCAAATATGATTTAACATATTCACGGCTGTCTACGCAATCATAGGTCACGCCGTCGTGCCCGCTGCTGGAACATCGTAAGTTGAAACACATGTTCATGAAGCGCGTAAAGCAAAAAAAAGCGCATGAGATCAAACAAATGGCATCATTTTGTGCGCTAACTTGCCAAAAGACTGCGATTGAGTTTGTGGTGGACTTTGGCGCAGGCCTAGGTCATTTAGCTCGGATTCTGGGCTATGGTTATGGCATCAATGTGTGTTGTTTTGAGATGCGGGCGGAGTTGAATCAACAAGCGCTGGCTATCGATGCTAAGCTGGAAAAAAGTGCTTCCAAACACATGGCTGATAGTGAAACAGATCATTTTAAGCGACCTGCACATCTAACACAGCACCTGACAAGCAGTACAAACTTAACACAATTTATCGAGAGTATCAGGAATGCGTTTGATTTGCCAAACTGCGAATTTCAGTTCGGCATCATTGGCCTGCATCCGTGTGGGGACTTGGGGGCTACGCTGATGCGTATGTTTATTGGCTGCAAGCAAGCAAAGTTTCTGAATTTTGTTGGCTGTTGCTATCAAAAAATAAGCACAAAACAAACTCAACCACATACACAAATTGAAGTGCACGGATATCCGCTTAGCTCACAGCTACAACGGCTACCTAGTGGCAACGGTCAACTTAGCTACGAGGCACGCGAAATAGCTTGTCATGCGATAGAGGTATACCACGATCGCCTGCAATCGGAAGACTATGAGTTCCTAAAGATACACTCGCTGCGTGCGGTTGCTGAACGCGTCATTGTAAGCCATATTCCCGAGCTGAGACATTCTGCATTGCACAATGTAAAACACACGCCAGGCATGGACTTCAATGAGTACGAATTATTTTATTTTTTATCATTGCATTGCTTTCAAGTAAATTTTTGTTCATTTTCCACTTAATTGTTAGCTATTTCAAAAAGGCCATCGAAGGCACACGATTTGTAATGGTGCCAATTTCGAATCCGGACCAAATTGAAGCAGATTTATTGCACTGGCGTCGCATTGTTTGTTTTAATACGCTGCGTCTTATGCTAGCGCCACTGGGTAACGAAACAACACAATTTTTTTAATAATGCAGTTATATATTTTTTCATTTATCTTATTTTTTCAGTGGAATCCATTATTTTGTATGACCGCGCTATGTACTTGATAGAAAATGGTATGATATGCGGTCACCTCACCTTTGTGCTTGTTTGTTTATGTTTCATTATTATTTTCAAGGTTGCCAAGTCAATATTGAGGCAATTTTTGATCCCCGAATTTCACCTAGAAATCATATCACCTGCGCCATTAGGAGTCAAACTTGACCAAACTACAACCGTCGTGACAACTTTATAAAAACCAACATATCTGAATACATAAAACTGAATTAATTACACTGCTCTACAAAATAAGAATATTTATTCTATCGAAGTTGTTTCCGAAGTATTTTTGTGTGCTGACACGATGGTGTTTTCAAACTTTGCGTATCTCGTCAGGATTTTTAGAAAAGTGGGGTTTAAAATAACGTGTTTTGTCGTCGGTATGTTTGACATATGAAATTACGTAAAGTATGGTGAAATTATGGTAGCAATAAAGATGTTAACATTAACAAAGAAAAAAGTAAATACTAACAAAGGCACTAAATTCAAGTGACACGAAAGTGTTTACAGACATCCATTTTTAGTTTATTTTCGTAGTGCATTTCGTATTTATAGCTTCGTCATTTTCTGAGAAATTTCATAATTTGAATATAGAAATTAATCGGGAGAGTTTTAGACAGTTTTCAAATGCCAGGCTAGCGATTATCTTTCGACATGAACCAGTTGCTTTATTACAACTCTACCATCGGAAAATTAGCAGGAAAACTGTTTACAACTTTTTATACTGGGTTAAAAACGCGAGCCGGATGGAAACGAAGCCTCCTACTGGACAGCCGCGGGCAATAGCTCCAAGGCCAGAGCGAATTATGGGCAGAAAGATAAATGAAACTATTTCGGTCAGAACGATTGCCAATAAGATGAAGACGGAATGTGGAATTACCATATCTCGCGAACGTGTCCGAAAAGCCATTACAAGGACCGACTTTTCATCTCGAGCTGCTCGAAAAAAAACGTTGATGTCGGCAATGAGAATGTAAAACAACAGAGGAAACCAGCGCGCCTTCCATCTGTTAACTCTGAACATTTTTCTTGGTTATTCTTCTGAACTCAACATTACAACCATATTCCTGTGGATTCCTTTTGTATAACAAATTTAAAAAATTGTGACCACTCAATTTTTGAAGCTGTGTCAGCGTGGCACTTGAGAGTCTGTTGCTCCAGCAGCAACTTGCTAACAATATCCCGAATGCATTTACAATCATAGCTGCAAGCCCCTGAGAATGCGGTCATCTTTCGGATCGGGTTACCTCTTTGGCGAAAATCCTCAGAGGTTTAAAACCGGGTTCAGAATATTTTACAACCCAAGATTGGTTTCAAAGCCTCGGTTAGTCGATTTTTAAAACGACAGACATTAAATTACCATTGCATTCCATTCCAATTAACTTATAGCATGATATCCTTAAGAATGTTTTTATCTAGAGAACTAATGATGCGCTCGAAAATTGGATTATTATATTTTTATACCCTGAACCCATTGAAAATGGGTCAAAATAGTTCTTTGTTGGGTAACATAACAACAAAATCTTGAATTTGGAAATGACTATGTGTAAAATTTTTATTGAAATCGGTTGAAAAACAGGAGATATGAAGCTTTGAAGTTAAGAAAGTATGCACTATACACACATACTTGCAAGCAGTGACTGTACGCGTAAAGTATTTGGTTCAGGCTATCGTCTAGTCGGGAATTCTCGACTAGAGCCTTCTTCCCTTTATATGTAATAATTCGCTCAGTGCACACAGATTTTGTAGCATTTTTGACCACCGATTTGCGACCTAAGAAACGTTTTCTTGATTTGATTTTAAATTTCGTGGAGATGCTTAGTCTTTTAGTTTTTCCAGGGTTCGGTTTTACATAGCGAAGAACTGCTTCCAAAGGGTTCGGTTCTGGACTGGTTTGTAGCTGGTTTCTCAATGTATGTTTTGTTATACTTTAAACAGCCGTCAATAAAAACTGCGAATTTATTATTATTAAACTTAAAAAATATTCTGCCTGGCCACACAAGCAACTCCCAAAGAATGTGAGCCGATTTTAGCAAGCCTGTGATCCTGCTATTTATACGATACTCCATTCAAAAGTTACTCCGTTAACAAGATTTGGACGGCCTTTAAAAATAAATTCTTTAGTCCTTTTCGTTGTTTGTGTGTTTGTCTGAATCAAATCACTGTCTTATGGTCTTTTAGTATTTATTATATTAAACAGATCGAGCGGAGAAACTTCTGTTCTACACATTTTTGGAAACCCACTAGCTTGGCTAGTGCCCAATGATAATTTTTAAAAGAAAATAATAACTAACAATTTAATTTAAACATCATTTATTCAATTTATCCATGTAACACCAAGTAATACATAACGGTAATAATTGTAATATAAGTAATACACAGTTGAGGGGAAAAAAATTCGCTTCTCTGACGAATATGATAGCCCTGATATTTCGATTTCTATATAACATTGGGGTACAATTTAGGGTTCACAATTTGGGATACTGTAACAAAATTATAATAATAATAATGGTGGTACAAACAAAAATTAGAATAGAAAAAAATTCAAAAAATAAGAATAATTGAACACATTCTTCCTTCACGTTTTGGAGAAATTATGTTGCTTCATGTTCAACTCAATTGCTTCAAAATGTGGACTTTTTGATGAAAGAGCATACAGTCTTCGGTGTTTAATCGATTTCTGTTCTTCGTTTTTATGTTTATTAGAGCGGAAAGGTCTTGTTAGCACAAATATGTTGTTCCAAATGGCAACAATTTTTTAACCGCCTCTTTATGTGGAATTTTGAAAGCCTTTGCAACTTTTGACAGCCAAAAAGACGACAAATTTAGTGTACTCTTAAATTGAATACGTGCTTCAGTATTAGATCGAAGTTCAAGAACTGCTTCTGCCAAACCAAAAGGTTCTTCTGGTAGCATAGCAATATCACATTTAAAAGGATCAACAATCCAACTGACAGTACGTGTATCAAGGTCTGGAAAGTAATCTGAAAACCGGTTTCTGATGTCTTACAATTGTATTCTTGATGTCAGCAAAAGTAATATTTTCGCAATCTTCCAAAAACAAAACTAGCCTTGAAAAAGAATCTATCTTTTTCTGTTCTAATTTCTGTCTCAAATATTCCAGCTTTAATTCAAACGCTGACAATATTTCTCTCGCTGAAATGATATTAATATTTTTTCCTTGCAATTCTTTGTTTAATATATTTATACTCTCAAAAATGTCCGCTAAATAAGCAAGATTTGCAACCCAGGAAGTGTTTTTAAACATATCTGCGAGAATATTTTTTTTTTATCATCCATAAAAATTTTGACTTCAGTTTTGAGAGTCTATACTCGATTTAATAAATTTCCGCGAGAGAGCCACCTTACTTCTGTATAATAAAGTAGGTCCGTATATTCAGCTTCACCGTCCTGACATAATTCACGAAATTAGTGCATGTCCCTTGATAAAATTTAAAATTTTGACGACATCATGCATGAAGGCTTCCAGTGTAGGTACTAAATATTTGACCATAAGGGCCTGGCGATGGATCATACAGTGAGTAACATCAATATTTGGGATTTTTTTTTACGAAAGCCGAAAAACCATTAATATGACCCAGCATAGCTGGAACTCCATCCAAAGATACAGAAATACAGTTTTCCCATTTTAAACTTTGCGCATCGAAGTATTCATTTACTTTATCGTAGACATCAATTCCACGAGATCTCAACTCGAGCGGAGAACAAAACTGCAATTCCTCTTCAAAATTATCAGCACCTTTGTAGCGAACATATACCATTAGCTGTGAATTGCTACTAAAATCAGTTGTCTCATCAAACTGAATAGCAAAATATTTAGCCTGTTTTAATGCGAAAATAACATGTTCCTTCCAATCAGAGAGAATTTAATATTATTATTCTCTCTGCTTCCAATGAGAATGTAATACATTGTATTACATTCTCAATGTGTTAGTGGTGGCCTGCTACAGATATAACTCGAGAACACTCTAGGGAGTAAGATGGCGTGGCCTGCATATGTCACTAAATTGTTTAAGTTGAAAAATATACTAACAGGTTTACAAAATAGCAAATTAAAAATATATACTTTTTACTCACAAAAGTTTCATTTATACCCCCAGAAATTCATTTTTACCCCATTTGGGTATCCTATTACTTAAGATAACAAACATCGACGCTCCTTTGATGTGGTGAATGTGACACCACAAGTACTTGAGCGGATGTCGTTGCGTAGACGGCGAACACAGCATATTTGCGTAGCCGCTTTGGGTAAAAATGCAGTGCTCAGCACTTCACGCGGAGCTCAGCGTTTCATGTACTTTAGGTTTCATTATTAACAAAATGTATCTTCAAAATCAGTCTGAAATGGTTCTTCAATAAAACCATACGCCTGGAAAAAATAGAAACCGCGTCTTTCAATTAACTCAACAAGCATTCTCGCAATGCGATCCTTCTCCTACAAAGTCCTGACCATGAAATGCATTTCTCAATGCAAGTATCTCAGCAACACTAAAAATTAATATAATTTACACATGAAATCGATAACAATAAAATCTTGAATTTCGAAACCTTGAAAGGACGTTTGAAATTATAGACGAAATAATGAATATCTGTGAAATTTATTTTAAAATCGGTTCTTTCTTACTTCGTTTAGAGGTCGTTTGCCTGACAATCATGGCTTGTCATAGTAATTGTTTTAAACATTCGCTTTTTGGACAAATAAAAGTAATTTAAAATATTTCTAACATATATTTTTATCGATGATTTGATAGTTTCAGTGTTCAAAGCACGAACTTAACAACTGCCCAAATGTGAATAGTGAGTAGCACTAAGTCGGGAGCAAGTAAGTAGCGAAGAACTGAACAGTGGGCAAGTAAACAAAAGAACTAATGAACATGTTCACTCACTAAGGTTATTGAACAAATCTTATTTCGTCACTCACTTATGAGCAACACAACACTATTTTATAAGGATGACCAATCTTGAGCAGTATTTGCACGCAACAAATGCCAGTTTTATTAATATTGATCGCGACCGAGAATTGTACGCAGAACATTACAATAAACTGCGCGATTCACTTTACAGCGAATTGAAAAAGGAGCCGCCACTCAATAAATGGTTATGTGGACACAAATTGGGTGGTATGTAAATAAAACGCCGGCTGATAAAACCGAAGAGAATGCAACAGTAAGAAGAACGAGTAAGAAGGCTCTAGTTGAAAAATGCCGACTACACCATACCCTGAATCCTATACTTTACGCATACAGTCAGTGATTGCAAGTATGTGTGAGTGTGTGTATGTATACGCGTATAGTGCATACTGTCTTAA
Source organism: Scaptomyza reducta (assembly GCA_035044485.1). Lineage (NCBI taxonomy): Eukaryota > Metazoa > Arthropoda > Insecta > Diptera > Drosophilidae > Scaptomyza > Scaptomyza reducta. The sequence goes on from JAWNNV010000460.1 coordinate 334,198, forward strand.
CTTCAATACTCCACATCTCCAGGGTTTCTCAACCGATTTCAATAAAATTTTCACAGATTGTCATTATTTAGTCTAATCTTCAAACTGCATGAAAAAGTTTTTCAAATTCAAGACTTTGTTGTTATCGATCACATGTGTATATCGGAAAAGGGAAGAGTTATCGAAAATTTAAAACAAATTTGTACTGCTTAGGGATTAGGCGAGCTTATGTACCAAATCTGGAGTCTCTAGCTCTTATAATCTCTGAGATCGACGCGTCGTACATACGGACGGACAGACGGACATGGCTTTATCGACTCGGCTGTTGATGCTGATCAAGAATATATATACTTTATGGGGTCGGAGATGCTTCCTTCTGCCTGTTACATACTTTTGCACAAAACCATTATACCCATTTTCAATGGGTTCAGGGTATAACAAGTAAGAAGGCTCTAGTCGAGAAATCCCGTCTAGACTATACCCTGAACCCTATACTTAACGCGTACAGTCACTGCTTGCAAGTATGTGTGTGTGTGTGTCTGTGTTGGCGTATACTGCATACTTTCTTAATTTAAATGCTCCATATATCCGGTGTTTCTCAAACGATTTTAATAAAAACTTCACAGATTGTTATTTAGTGTTTCAAACGCCGCTAAAAGATTTCCAAATTCAAGATTTTGTTGTTATCGATCATCATCATATTGGAAATGGGAAGAGTTTTCGAAATTTTGAAACAAACATGTACTTCCTAGGGATTAGGAGAGCTTATGTTCAAAATATGGAGTCTCTAGCTTTTATAGTCTCTGAGATTGACGCGTTTATACATACGGACAGACGGACATGGCTATATCGACTTCACTGTTAATGTATATATATATAGTTTATGGGGTCGGAGATGCTTCATTCTGCCTGTTACATGCTTTTGCACAAGATCATTATAGCCTTTTTACACATTTTCAATGGGTTGAAATTATAATACCTGGGCTACTTTAGTTTACTTCAGTCTTGGTACCTGATAAATTTGACGACCTTGTTTTGGTTATTTTTTTTATGTTTGGGAGAAATCGCAGTCTCCTCCAGAGACTCAAGGTCGATCCCGTAGAACTGCAAATGTGCCTAGGAAGCTGTATATTTCATTTTGCATTTTGGTAATTTTTGAAAGCAAAAATATCGAATCTAACTTAAGTAAAAGCACGTAGGATAGGAAAATTGCTTTAAGCTAAGGACTTGAAACTTTATAATTTAAAAATAAATTAATATCTTGGTTTATGCCTTGTCGCAATTGCAACAACGAACAAGCAAGCCCTGCTCCGTGGAACGTCTTCATTATTTTACAGGCTGTTTTTCTACATTAAAACATCTTAATGAGTAAATGTTATTGGTGAAATGTTAAATGTTATTTGAAAAACTCATATGTAAACGCAATTTTTTCCAAAATGTACAAAAATAAAAAAAAATATATTAATAACAATGAACTTTGACAAATAAATTTCCATTTTATGTTGCTTTGACTTAAGCGTTCTTGTTATTTACCGCGTTTTTGAGAAAATCTTTATAAACAACACTTCTGCAGAAAGATTATTTTCTTCTCTCAAACTCGTGTTGAAAACAAATGTCTGACTTTTTAAAAATCGTCTAGCCCGGGGTTCCAAAATATTCAGACTCTGGTTTTAGAGCTTCTGTGTATTTTCGCCCAAGGGTTTCGGAACCCGAACCGAACTCCGGGCAGTTTTTTCAAGGTTTCGAAGCTCTGCTATATAATATATGTTTTTATTTTACTATATAGGAAGTTATGCTGACAATTTAAAAATAACAAAACCTAATGAATACGATTTGTTGTTGCACTTGAAATTTCCCGAGAACAACAAGATTATTGTGAGGAGAGATTCCAAGAAACCCGGCAATGTGACTTTAGACATGACGGAGGTTTTTGATGTTTTGCAGAATCAAAAGCATAACGAAGTTTCATACATAGAATTGAAAAAATTAGTTACACCCGCGAATTTGCTTCTTGAGGATAAACTGCAGGATATGTTTGGTGGTGCTGTCACACGCGCTCTAAATCGAATGAACTACCAGATAACGGTCAATGGAAAAGTCGCGAAAATATTATACAATAGATGTGGGCCAGCACACACGATGACCATCAAAGAAAAAGTTACTGATTACTCTGTGGATTTTGTTCCG
>JAWNNV010000461.1:0-34645 GCA_035044485.1 Scaptomyza reducta
CTATAACTGTATCAAAACTGAACCGATTTTCAAAAGGAAAGGCGTTTTAGTCGTGGCTCGATCTCAATAATTAAACCGCATTCATAGTTGGTAATGTTTTTTTTTTTTCGAAATTCATGTTAAAACTTTCCGAACCTGTAACTTTGTCAAAATTTTCCGAACCTAAAACTATGTCAAAACTTTCCGAACCTATAACTTTGTCAAAACTGAACCGATTTTCAAAAGGAAAGGCGTTTTAGTCGTGGCTCGATCTCAATAATTAAACCGCATTCATATTTGGAAATGTGTTTTTTTTTTCGATATTCATATTAAAACTTTCCGAACCAATAACTTTGTCAAATCTTTCCGAACCTATAACTTTGTCAAAAATGAACCGATTTTCAAAAGGAAAGGCGTTTTAGTCGTGGCTCGATCTCAATAATTAAACCGAATTCATAGTTGGAAATGTTTTTTTTCGAAATTCATGTTAAAACTTTCCGAACCTATAACTTTACAAAACTTTCCGAACCTATAACTATGTCAAAACTTTCCGAACATATAACTTTGTCAAAACTGAACCGATTTTCAAAAGGAACGGCGTTTTATTCGTGGCTCGATCTCAATAAATAAACCGAATTCATAGTTGGAAATGTGTTTTTTTTCGAAATTCATGTTAAAACTTTCCGAACCTATAACTTTACAAAACTTTCCGAACCTATAACTATGTCAAAACTTTCCGAACATATAACTTTGTCAAAACTGAACCGATTTTCAAAAGGAACGGCGTTTTATTCGTGGCTCGATCTCAATAAATAAACCGAATTCATAGTTGGAAATGTTTTTTTTTTCGAAATTCATGTTAAAACTTTCCGAACCTGTAACTTTGTCAAAATTTTCCGAACCTATAACTATGTCAAAATTTTCCGAACCTATAACTTTGTCAAAACTGAACCGATTTTCAAAAGGCAATGCGTTTTAGTCGTGGCTCGATCTCAATAATTAAACCGCATTCACAGTTGGAAATGTTTTTTTTTTCGATATTCATATTAAAACTTTCCGAACCAATAACTTTGTAAAATCTTTCCGAACCTATAACTTTATCAAAACTGAACCGATTTTCAAAAGGAAATGCGTTTTAGTCGTGGCTCGATCTCAATAATTAAACCGAATTCATAGTTGGAAATGTTTTTTTTTCGATATTCATATTAAAACTTTCCGAACCAATAACTTTGTAAAATCTTTCCGAACCTATAACTTTGTCAAAACTGAACCGATTTTCAAAAGGAAAGGCGTTTTAGTCGTGGCTCGATCTCAATAATTAAACCGAATTCATAGTTGGAAATGTTTTTTTTTCGAAATTCATGTTAAAACTTTCCGAACCTATAACTTTGCCAAAACTTTCCGAACCTATAGCTATGTCAAAACTTTCCGAACCTATAACTTTGTCAAAACTGAACCGATTTTCAAAAGGAAAGGCGTTTTAGTCGTGGCTCGATCTCAATAATTAAACCGCATTCATAGTTGGAAATGTTTTTTTTTCCGAAATTCATGTTAAAACTTTCCGAACCTGTAACTATGTGAAAACTTTCCGAACCTATAACTGTGTCAAAACTGAACCGATTTTCAAAAGGAAAGGCGTTTTAGTCGTGGCTCGATCTCAATAATTAAACCGCATTCATAGTTGGTAATGTTTTTTTTTTCGAAATTCATGTTAAAACTTTCCGAACCTGTAACTTTGTCAAAATTTTCCGAACCTATAACTATGTCAAAATTTTCCGAACCTATAACTTTGTCAAAACTGAACCGATTTTCATAAGGAAAGGCGTTTTAGTCGTGGCTCGATCTCAATAATTAAACCGCATTCATAGTTGGAAATGTTTTTTTTTTTCGAAATTCATGTTAAAACTTTCCGAACCTGTAACTATGTCAAAACTTTCCGAACCTATAACTGTGTCAAAACTGAACCGATTTTCAAAAGGAAAGGCGTTTTAGTCGTGGCTCGATCTCAATAGTTAAACCGCATTCATAGTTGGAAATGTTTTTTTTTCGAAATTCATGTCAAATCTTTCCGAACCTATAAATATGTCAAAACTTTCAGAATCTATAACTTTGTCAAAACTGAACCGATTTTCAAAAGGAAATGCGTTTTAGTCGTGGCTCGATCTCAATAATTAAACCCAATTCATAGTTGGAAATGTTTTTTTTTCGAAATTCATGTTAAAACTTTCCGAACCTATAACTTTGTCAAAACTTTCCGAACCTATAACTATGTCAAAACTTTCCGAACCTATAACTTTGTCAAAACTGAACCGATTTGAAAAAGGAAAGGCGTTTTAGTCGTGGCTCGATCTCAATAATTAAACCGAATTCATAGTTGGAAATGCTTTTTTTTTTCGAAATTCATGTTAAAACTTTCCGAACCTATAACTTTGTCAATTTTTTCCGAACCTTTAACTGTGTCAAAACTTTCCGAACCTATAACTTTGTCAAAACTGAACCGATTTTCAAAAGGAAAGGCGTTTTAGTCGTGGCTCGATTTCAATAATTAAACCGCATTCATAGTTGGAAATGTTTTTTTTTTTCGATATTCATATTAAAACTTTCCGAACCAATAACTTTGTCAAATCTTTCCGAACCTATAACTTTGTCAAAACTGAACCGATTTTTAAAAGGAATGGCGTTTTAGTCGTGGCTCGATCTCAATAATTAAATCGAATTCATAGTTGGAAATGTTTTTTTTTCGAAATTCATGTTAAAACTTTCCGAACCTATAACTTTACAAAACTTTCCGAACCTATAACTATGTCAAAACTTTCCGAACATATAACTTTGTCAAAACTGAACCGATTTTCAAAAGGAAAGGCGTTTTAGTCGTGGCTCGATCTCAATAATTAAACCGAATTCATAGTTGGAAATGTTTTTTTTTTTCGAAATTCATGTTAAAACTTTCCGAACCAATAACTTTGTCAAATCTTTCCGAACCTATAACTTTGTCAAAAATGAACCGATTTTCAAAAGGAAAGGCGTTTTAGTCGTGGCTCGATCTCAATAATTAAACCGAATTCAAAGTTGGAAATGTTTTTTTTCGAAATTCATGTTAAAACTTTCCGAACCTATAACTTTACAAAACTTTCCGAACCTATAACTATGTCAAAACTTTCCGAACATATAACTTTGTCAAAACTGAACCGATTTTCAAAAGGAACGGCGTTTTATTCGTGGCTCGATCTCAATAAATAAACCGAATTCATAGTTGGAAATGTTTTTTTTTTCGAAATTCATGTTAAAACTTTCCGAACCTATAATTTTGTCAAAACTTTCCGAACCTAAAACTATGTCAAAACTTTCCGAACCTATAACTTTGTCAAAACTGAACCGATTTTCAAAAGGAAAGGCGTTTTAGTCGTGGCTCGATCTCAATAATTAAACCGCATTCATAGTTGGTAATGTTTTTTTTTTTCGAAATTCATGTTAAAACTTTCCGAACCTGTAACTTTGTCAAAATTTTCCGAACATATAACTATGTCAAAACTTTCAGAATCTATAACTTTGTCAAAACTGAACCGATTTTCAAAAGGCAATGCGTTTTAGTCGTAGCTCGATTTCAATAATTAAACCGCATTCACAGTTGGAAATGTTTTTTTTTTCGATATTCATATTAAAACTTTCCGAACCAATAACTTTGTAAAATCTTTCCGAACCTATAACTTTGTCAAAACTGAACCGATTTTCAAAAGGAAAGGCGTTTTAGTCGTGGCTCGATCTCAATAATTAAACCGAATTCATAGTTGGAAATGTTTTTTTTTCGATATTCATATTAAAACTTTCCGAACCAATAACTTTGTAAAATCTTTCCGAACCTATAACTTTGTCAAAACTGAACCGATTTTCAAAAGGAAAGGCGTTTTAGTCGTGGCTCGATCTCAATAATTAAACCGAATTCATAGTTGGAAATGTTTTTTTTTTCGAAATTCATGTTAAAACTTTCCGAACCTATAACTTTGACAAAACTTTCCGAACCTATAACTATGTCAAAACTTTCCGAACCTATAACTTTGTCAAAACTGAACCGATTTTCAAAAGGAAAGGCGTTTTAGTCGTGGCTCGATCTCAATAATTAAACCGCATTCATAGTTGGAAATGTTTTTTTTTCCGAAATTCATGTTAAAACTTTCCGAACCTATAACTATGTGAAAACTTTCCGAACCTATAACTTTGTCAAAACTGAACCGATTTTCAAAAGGAAAGGCGTTTTAGTCGTGGCTCGATCTCAATAATTAAACCGAATTCATAGTTGGTAATGTTTTTTTTTCGAAATTCATGTTAAAACTTTCCGAACCTATAACTTTACAAAACTTTCCGAACCTATAACTATGTCAAAACTTTCCGAACCTATAACTTTGTCAAAACTGAACCGATTTTCAAAAGGAAAGGCGTTTTAGTCGTAGCTCGATCTCAATAATTAAACCGAATTCATAGTTGGAAATGTTTTTTTTTTCGAAATTCATGTTAAAACTTTCCGAACCAATAACTTTGTAAAATTTTCCGAACCTATAATAGTCAAAATTTTCCGAACCTATAACTTTGTCAAAACTGAACCGATTTTCAAAAGGAAAGGCGTTTTAGTCGTGGCTCGATCTCAATAATTAAACCGAATTCATAGTTGGAAATGTTTTTTTTTTCGAAATTCATGTTAAAACTTTCCGAACCTATAACTTTGTCAAAACTTTCCGAAACTATAACTATGTCAAAACTTTCCGAACCTATAACTTTGTCAAAACTGAACCGATTTTCAAAAGGAAAGGCGTTTTAGTCGTGGCTCGATCTCAATAATTAAACCGAATTCATAGTTGGAAATGTTTTTTTTTTTCGAAATTCATGTTAAAACTTTCCGAACCTATAACTTTGTCAAAATTTTCCGAACCTATAACTATGTCAAAACTTTCCGAACCTATAACTTTGTCAAAACTGAACCGATTTTCAAAAGGAAAGGCGTTTTAGTCGTGGCTCGATCTCAATAATTAAACCGCATTCATAGTTAGAAATGTTTTTTTTTTCGAAATTCATATTAAAACTTTCCGAACCTATAACTATGTCAAAACTTTCCGAACCTATAACTTTGTCAAAACTGAACCGATTTTCAAAAGGAAAGGCGTTTTAGTCGTGGCTCGATCTCAATAATTAAACCGAATTCATAGTTGGAAATGTTTTTTTTTTCGAAATTCATGTTAAAACTTTCCGAACCTATAACTTTACAAAACTTTCCGAACCTATAACTATGTCAAAATTTTCCGAACCTATAACTTTGTCAAAACTGAACCGATTTTCAAAAGGAAAGGCGTTTTAGTCGTGGCTCGATCTCAATAATTAAACCGAATTCATAGTTGGAAATGTTTTTTTTTTCGAAATTCATGTTAAAACTTTCCGAACCTATAACTTTGTCAAAACTTTCCGAACCTATAACTATGTCAAAATTTTCCGAACCTATAACTTTGTCAAAACTGAACCGATTTTCAAAAGGAAAGGCGTTTTAGTCGTGGCTCGATCTCAATAATTAAACCGCATTCATAGTTAGAAATGTTTTTTTTTTTTCGAAATTCATGTTAAAACTTTCCGAACCTGTAACTATGTCAAAATTTTCCGAACCTATAACTTTGTCAAAACTGAACCGATTTTCAAAAGGAAAGGCGTTTTAGTCGTGGCTCGATCTCAATAATTAAACCGCATTCATAGTTGGAAATGTTTTTTTTTTCGAAATTCATGTTAAAACTTTCCGAACCTATAACTTTGTCAAAATTTTCCGAACCTATAACTATGTCAAAACTTTCCGAACCTATAACTTTGTCAAAACTGAACCGATTTTCAAAAGGAAAGGCGTTTTAGTCGTGGCTCGATCTCAATAATTAAACCGCATTCATAGTTGCAAATGTTTTTTTTTTCGAAATTCATGTTAAAACTTTCCGAACCAATAAATATGTCAAAACTTTCCGAACCTATAACTTTGTCAAAACTGAACCGATTTTCAAAAGGAAAGGCGTTTTAGTCGTGGCTCGATCTCAATAATTAAACCGAATTCATAGTTGGAAATGTTTTTTTTTTTCGAAATTCATGTTAAAACTTTCCGAACCTATAACTTTGTCAAAACTTTCCAAACCTATAACTATGTCAAAACTTTCCGAACCTATAACTTTGTCAAAACTGAACCGATTTTCAAAAGGAAAGGCGTTTTAGTCGTGGCTCGATCTCAATAATTAAACCGAATTCATAGTTGGAAATGTTTTTTTTTCGAAATTCATGTCAAAACTTTCCGAACCTATAAATATGTCAAAACTTTTAGAATCTATAACTTTGTCAAAACTGAACCGATTTTCAAAAGGAAAGGCGTTTTAGTCGTGGCTCGATCTCAATAATTAAACCGAATTCATAGTTGGAAATGTTTTTTTTTTTCGAAATTCATGTTAAAACTTTCCGAACCTATAACTTTGTCAAAACTTTCCAAACCTATAACTATGTCAAAACTTTCCGAACCTATAACTTTGTCAAAACTGAACCGATTTTCAAAAGGAAAGGCGTTTTAGTCGTGGCTAGATCTCAATAATTAAACCGCATTCATAGTTGGAAATGTTTTTTTTTTCGAAATTCATGTCAAAACTTTCCGAACCTATAACTATGTCAAAACTTTCCGAACCTATAACTTTGTCAAAACTGAACCGATTTTCAAAAGGAAAGGCGTTTTAGTCGTGGCTCGATCTCAATAATTAAACCGCATTCATAGTTAGAAATGTTTTTTTTTTCGAAATTCATGTGAAAACTTTCCGAACCTATAACTTTGTCAAAATTTTCCGAACCTATAACTATGTCAAAACTTTCCGAACCTATAACTTTGTCAAAACTGAACCGATTTTCAAAAGGAAAGGCGTTTTAGTCGTGGCTAGATCTCAATAATTAAACCGCATTCATAGTTGGAAATGTTTTTTTTTCGAAATTCATGTTAAAACTTTCCGAACCTATAAATATGTCAAAACTTTCCGAACCTATAACTTTGTCAAAACTGAACCGATTTTCAAAAGGAAAGGCGTTTTAGTCGTGGCTCGATCTCAATAATTAAACCAAATTCATAGTTAGAAATGTTTTTTTTTTCGAAATTCATGTTAAAACTTTCCGAACCTATAACTTTGTCAAAACTTTCCGAACCTATAACTATGTCAAAATTTTCCGAACCTATAACTTTGTCAAAACTGAACCGATTTTCAAAAGGAAAGGCGTTTTAGTCGTGGCTCGATCTCAATAGTTAAACCGCATTCATAGTTAGAAATGATTTTTTTTTTCGAAATTCATGTCAAATCTTTCCGAACCTATAAATATGTCAAAACTTTCAGAATCTATAACTTTGTCAAAACTGAACCGATTTTCAAAAGGAAATGCGTTTTAGTCGTGGCTCGATCTCAATAATTAAACCCAATTCATAGTTGGAAATATTTTTTTTTTCGAAATTCGTGTTAAAACTTTCCGAACCAATAACTATGTCAAAACTTTCAGAACCTATAACTTTGTCAAAACTGAATCGATTTTTAAAAGGAAAGGCTTTTTAGTCGTGGCTCGATCGCAATAATTAAACCGCATTCATATTTGGAAATGTGTTTTTTTTCGAAATTCATGTTAAAACTTTCCGAACCTATAACTTTGTCAAAACTTTCCGAACCTATAACTATGTCAAAACTTTCCGAACCTATAACTTTGTCAAAACTGAACCGATTTTCAAAAGGAAAGGCGTTTTAGTCGTGGCTCGATCTCAATAATTAAACCGCATTCATAGTTGGTAATTGTTTTTTTTTTCGAAATTCATGTTAAAACTTTCCGAACCTGTAACTTTGTCAAAACTTTCCGAACCTATAACTATGTCAAAATTTTCCGAACCTATAACTTTGTCAAAACTGAACCGATTTTCAAAAGGAAAGGCGTTTTAGTCGTGGCTCGATCTCAATAATTAAACCGCATTCATAGTTGGAAATGTTTTTTTTTTTCGAAATTCATGTTAAAACTTTCCGAACCTGTAACTATGTCAAAACTTTCCGAACCTATAACTGTGTCAAAACTGAACCGATTTTCAAAAGGAAAGGCGTTTTAGTCGTGGCTCGATCTCAATAGTTAAACCGCATTCATAGTTAGAAATGTTTTTTTTTTCGAAATTCATGTCAAATCTTTCCGAACCTATAAATATGTCAAAACTTTCAGAATCTATAACTTTGTCAAAACTGAACCGATTTTCAAAAGGAAATGCGTTTTAGTCGTGGCTCGATCTCAATAATTAAACCCAATTCATAGTTGGAAATATTTTTTTTTTCGAAATTCATGTTAAAACTTTCCAACCTATAACTTTGTCAAAACTTTCCGAACCTATAACTATGTCAAAACTTTCCGAACCTATAACTTTGTCAAAACTGAACCGATTTGCAAAAGGAAAGGCGTTTTAGTCGTGGCTCGATCTCAATAATTAAACCGAATTCATAGTTGGAAATGCTTTTTTTTTCGAAATTCATGTTAAAACTTTCCGAACCTATAACTTTGTCAATTTTTTCCGAACCTTTAACTGTGTCAAAACTTTCCGAACCTATAACTTTGTCAAAACTGAACCGATTTTCAAAAGGAAAGGCGTTTTAGTCGTGGCTCGATTTCAATAATTAAACCGCATTCATAGTTGGAAATGTTTTTTTTTTCGATATTCATATTAAAACTTTCCGAACCAATAACTTTGTCAAATCTTTCCGAACCTATAACTTTGTCAAAACTGAACCGATTTTCAAAAGGAAAGGTGTTTTAGTCGTGGCTCGATTTCAATAATTAAACCACATTCATAGTTAGAAATGTTTTTTTTTTCGAAATTCATGTTAAAACTCTCCGAACCTATAACTGTGTCAAAACTTTCCGAACCTATAACTATGTCAAAACTTTCCGAACCTATAACTTTGTCAAAACTGAACCGATTTGCAAAAGGAAAGGCGTTTTAGTCGTGGCTCGATCTCAATAATTAAACCGCAGTCATAGTTGCAAATGTTTTTTTTTCGAAATTCATGTCAAAACTTTCCGAACCAATAAATATGTCAAAACTTTTAGAACCTATAACTTTGTCAAAACTGAACCGATTTTCAAAAGGAAAGGCGTTTTAGTCGTGGCTCGATCTCAATAATTAAACCGAATTCTAGTTGGAACGGTTATTTTTTTTTCGAAATTCATGTTAAAACTTTCCGAACCTATAACTTTGTCAAAACTTTCCGAACCTATAACTGTGTCAAAACTTTCCGAACCTATAACGTTGTCAAAACTGAACCGATTTTCAAAAGGAAAGGCGTTTTAGTCGTGGCTAGATCTCAATAATTAAAACGCATTCATGGTTGGAAATGGTTTTTTTCGAAATTCATGTTAAAACTTTCCGAACCTATAACTTTGTCAAAACTGAACCGATTTTCAAAGGGAAATGCGTTTTAGTCGTGGCTCGATCTCAATAATTAAACCGCATTCATAGTTGCAAATGTTTTTTTTTTCCAAATTCATGTTAAAACTTTCCGAACCTATAAATATGTCAAAACTTTCCGAACCTATAACTTTGTAAAAACTTTCCGAACCTATAACTATGTCAAAACTTTCCGAACCTATAACTTTGTCAAAACTGAACCGATTTGCAAAAGGAAAGGCGTTTTAGTCGTGGCTCGATCTCAATAATTAAACCGCAGTCATAGTTGCAAATGTTTTTTTTTCGAAATTCATGTCAAAACTTTCCGAACCTATAAATATGTCAAAACTTTTAGAACCTATAACTTTGTCAAAACTGAACCGATTTTCAAAAGGAAAGGCGTTTTAGTCGTGGCTCGATCTCAATAGTTAAACTGCATTCATAGTTAGAAATGATGTTTTTTTTCGAAATTCATGTCAAATCTTTCCGAACCTATAAATATGTCAAAACTTTTCAGAACCTAACTTTGTCATAAACTTTGTCAAAACTGAACCGATTTTCAAAAGGAAATGCGTTTTAGTCGTGGCTCGATCTCAATAATTAAACCCAATTCATAGTTGGAAATATTTTTTTTTTTCGAAATTCGTGTTAAAACTTTCCGAACCAATAACTATGTCAAAACTTTCAGAACCTATAACTTTGTCAAAACTGAATCGATTTTTAAAAGGAAAGGCTTTTTAGTCGTGGCTCGATCGCAATAATTAAACCGCATTCATATTTGGAAATGTGTTTTTTTTCGAAATTCATGTTAAAACTTTCCGAACCTATAACTTTGTCAAAACTTTCCGAACCTATAACTATGTCAAAACTTTCCGAACCTATAACTTTGTCAAAACTGAACCGATTTTCAAAAGGAAAGGCGTTTTAGTCGTGGCTCGATCTCAATAATTAAACCGCATTCATAGTTGGAAATGTTTTTTTTTTCGAAATTCATGTTAAAACTTTCCGAACCTATAACTTTGTCAAAACTTTCCGAATCTATAACTATGTCAAAACTTTCCGAACCTATAACTTTGTCAAAACTGAACCGATTTTCAAAAGGAAATGCGTTTTAGTCGTGGCTCGATCTCAATAATTAAACCGCATTCATAGTTGGAAATGTTTTTTTTTTCGAAATTCATGTTAAAACTTTCCGAACCTATAACTTTGTCAAAATTTTCCAAACCTATAACTATGTCAAAACTTTCCGAACCTATAACTTTGTCAAAACTGAACCGATTTTCAAAAGGAAAGGCGTTTTAGTCGTGGCTCGATCTCAATAATTAAACCGCATTCATAGTTGGAAATGTTTTTTTTTTCGAAATTCATGTTAAAACTTTCCGAACCTATAACTATGTCAAAACTTTCCGAACCTATAACTTTGTCAAAACTGAACCGATTTTCAAAAGGAAAGGCGTTTTAGTCGTGGCTCGATCTCAATAATTAAACCGAATTCATAGTTGGAAATGTTTTTTTTTTTCGAAATTCATGTTAAAACTTTCCGAACCTATAACTTTGTCAAAACTTTCCGAACCTATAACTATGTCAAAACTTTCCGAACCTATAACTTTGTCAAAACTGAACCGATTTTCAAAAGGAAAGGCGTTTTAGTCGTGGCTCGATCTCAATAATTAAACCGCATTCATAGTTGGAAATGTTTTTTTTTTTCGAAATTCATGTTAAAACTTTCCGAACCTATAACTTTGTCAAAATTTTCCGAACCTATAACTATGTCAAAATTTTCCGAACCTATAACTTTGTCAAAACTGAACCGATTTTCAAAAGGAAAGGCGTTTTAGTCGTGGCTCGATCTCAATAATTAAACCGCATTCATAGTTGGAAATGTTTTTTTTTTTCGAAATTCATGTTAAAACTTTCCGAACCTATAACTTTGTCAAAATTTTCCGAACCTATAACTATGTCAAAACTTTCCGAACCTATAACTTTGTCAAAACTGAACCGATTTTCAAAAGGAAAGGCGTTTTAGTCGTGGCTCGATCTCAATAATTAAACCGCATTCATAGTTGCAAATGTTTTTTTTTCTTCGAAATTCGAATGTTCAAAACTTTCCGAACCTATAAATATGTCAAAACTTTCCGAACCTATAACTTTGTCAAAACTGAACCGATTTTCAAAAGGAAAGGCGTTTTAGTCGTGGCTCGATCTCAATAATTAAACCGAATTCATAGTTGGAAATGTTTTTTTTTTCGAAATTCATGTTAAAACTTTCCGAACCTATAACTTTGTCAAAACTTTCCGAACCTATAACTATGTCAAAACTTTCCGAACCTATAACTTTGTCAAAACTGAACCGATTTTCAAAAGGAAAGGCGTTTTAGTCGTGGCTCGATCTCAATAATTAAACCGCATTCATAGTTGGAAATGTTTTTTTTTTTCGAAATTCATGTTAAAACTTTCCGAACCTATAACTTTGTCAAAACTTTCCGAACCTATAACTATGTCAAAACTTTCCGAACCTATAACTTTGTCAAAACTGAACCGATTTTCAAAAGGAAAGGCGTTTTAGTCGTGGCTCGATCTCAATAATTAAACCGAATTCATAGTTGGAAATGTTTTTTTTTTCGAAATTCATGTTAAAACTTTCCGAACCTATAACTTTGTCAAAACTTTCCGAACCTAAAACTATGTCAAAACTTTCCGAACCTATAACTTTGTCAAAACTGAACCGATTTTCAAAAGGAAAGGCGTTTTAGTCGTGGCTCGATCTCAATAATTAAACCGCATTCATAGTTGGAAATGTTTTTTTTTTCGAAATTCATGTTAAAACTTTCCGAACCTATAACTTTGTCAAAATTTTCCGAACCTATAACTTTGTCAAAACTGAACCGATTTTCAAAAGGAAAGGCGTTTTAGTCGTGGCTCGATCTCAATAATTAAACCGAATTCATAGTTGGAAATGTTTTTTTTTTCGAAATTCATGTTAAAACTTTCCGAACCTATAAATTATGTCAAAACTTTCCGAATCTATAACTTTGTCAAAACTGAACCGATTTTCAAAAGGAAAGGCGTTTTAGTCGTGGCTCGATCTCAATAATTAAACCGAATTCATAGTTGGAAATGTTTTTTTTTTTCGAAATTCATGTTAAAACTTTCCGAACCTATAACTTTGTCAAAACTTTCCGAACCTATAACTATGTCAAAATTTTCCGAACCTATAACTTTGTCAAAACTGAACCGATTTTCAAAAGGAAAGGCGTTTTAGTCGTGGCTCGATCTCAATAATTAAACCGCATTCATAGTTGGAAATGTTTTTTTTTTTCGAAATTCATGTTAAAACTTTCCGAACCTATAACTTTGTCAAAACTTTCCGAACCTATAACTATGTCAAAACTTTCCGAACCTATAACTTTGTCAAAACTGAACCGATTTTCAAAAGGAAAGGCGTTTTAGTCGTGGCTCGATCTCAATAATTAAACCGCATTCATAGTTGGAAATGTTTTTTTTTTTCGAAATTCATGTTAAAACTTTCCGAACCTATAACTTTGTCAAAACTTTCCGAACCTATAACTTTGTCAAAACTGAACCGATTTTCAAAAGGAAAGGCGTTTTAGTCGTGGCTCGATCTCAATAATTAAACCGAATTCATAGTTGGAAATGTTTTTTTTTTCGAAATTCATGTTAAAACTTTCCGAACCTATAACTTTGTCAAAACTTTCCGAACCTATAACTATGTCAAAACTTTCCGAACCTATAACTTTGTCAAAACTGAACCGATTTTCAAAAGGAAAGGCGTTTTAGTCGTGGCTCGATCTCAATAATTAAACCGCATTCATAGTTGGAAATGTTTTTTTTTTCGAAATTCATGTTAAAACTTTCCGAACCTATAACTTTGTCAAAACTTTCCGAACCTATAACTATGTCAAAACTTTCCGAACCTATAACTTTGTCAAAACTGAACCGATTTTCAAAAGGAAAGGCGTTTTAGTCGTGGCTCGATCTCAATAATTAAACCGCATTCATAGTTGGAAATGTTTTTTTTTTCGAAATTCATGTTAAAACTTTCCGAACCTATAACTTTGTCAAAACTTTCCGAACCTATAACTATGTCAAAACTTTCCGAACCTATAACTTTGTCAAAACTGAACCGATTTTCAAAAGGAAAGGCGTTTTAGTCGTGGCTCGATCTCAATAATTAAACCGCATTCATAGTTGCAAATGTTTTTTTTTCGAAATTCATGTTAAAACTTTCCGAACCTATAAATATGTCAAAACTTTCCGAACCTATAACTTTGTCAAAACTGAACCGATTTTCAAAAGGAAAGGCGTTTTAGTCGTGGCTCGATCTCAATAATTAAACCGAATTCATAGTTGGAAATGTTTTTTTTTTCGAAATTCATGTTAAAACTTTCCGAACCTATAACTTTGTCAAAATTTTCCGAACCTATAACTATGTCAAAACTTTCCGAACCTATAACTTTGTCAAAACTGAACCGATTTTCAAAAGGAAAGGCGTTTTAGTCGTGGCTAGATCTCAATAATTAAACCGCATTCATAGTTGGAAATGTTTTTTTTTCGAAATTCATGTTAAAACTTTCCGAACCTATAACTTTGTCAAAACTGAACCGATTTTCAAAGGGAAATGCGTTTTAGTCGTGGCTCGATCTCAATAATTAAACCGCATTCATAGTTGGAAATGTTTTTTTTTTCGAAATTCATGTTAAAACTTTCCGAACCTATAAATATGTCAAAACTTTCCGAACCTATAACTTTGTCAAAATTTTCCGAACCTATAACTATGTCAAAACTTTCCGAACCTATAACTTTGTCAAAACTGAACCGATTTTCAAAAGGAAAGGCGTTTTAGTCGTGGCTCGATCTCAATAATTAAACCGCATTCATAGTTGCAAATGTTTTTTTTTTCGAAATTCATGTCAAAATTTTCCGAACCTATAAATATGTCAAAACTTTCAGAACCTATAACTTTGTCAAAACTGAACCGATTTTCAAAAGGAAAGGCGTTTTAGTCGTGGCTCGATCTCAATAATTAAACCGAATTCATAGTTGGAAATGTTTTTTTTTTCGAAATTCATGTTAAAACTTTCCGAACCTATAACTTTGTCAAAATTTTCCGAACCTATAACTATGTCAAAACTTTCCGAACCTATAACTTTGTCAAAACTGAACCGATTTTCAAAAGGAAAGGCGTTTTAGTCGTGGCTCGATCTCAATAATTAAACCGAATTCATAGTTGGAAATGTTTTTTTTTTCGAAATTCATGTTAAAACTTTCCGAACCTATAACTTTGTCAAAACTTTCCGAACCTATAACTATGTCAAAACTTTCCGAACCTATAACTTTGTCAAAACTGAACCGATTTTCAAAAGGAAAGGCGTTTTAGTCGTGGCTCGATCTCAATAATTAAACCGCATTCATAGTTGGAAATGTTTTTTTTTTTCGAAATTCATGTTAAAACTTTCCGAACCTATAACTTTTCAAAACTTTCCAAACCTATAACTATGTCAAAATTTTCCGAACATATAACTTTGTCAAAACTGAACCGATTTTCAAAAGGAAAGGCGTTTTAGTCGTGGCTCGATCTCAATAATTAAACCGAATTCATAGTTGGAAATGTTTTTTTTTTCGAAATTCATGTTAAAACTTTCCGAACCTATAACTTTGTCAAAACTTTCCGAACCAATAACTATGTCAAAACTTTCCGAACCTATAACTTTGTAAAAACTGAACCGATTTTCAAAAGGAAAGGCGTTTTAGTCGTGGCTCGATCTCAATAATTAAACCACATTCATAGTTAGAAATGTTTTTTTTTTCGAAATTCATGTTAAAACTCTCCGAACCTATAACTTTGTCAAAACTTTCCGAAACTAAAACTATGTCAAAACTTTCCGAACCTATAACTGTGTCAAAACTGAACCGATTTTCAAAAGGAAAGGCGTTTTAGTCGTGGCTCGATCTCAATAATTAAACCGCATTCATACTTGGTAATGTTTTTTTTTTTCGAAATTCATGTTAAAACTTTCCGAACCTGTAACTTTGTCAAAATTTTCCGAACCTATAACTATGTCAAAATTTTCCGAACCTATAACTTTGTCAAAACTGAACCGATTTTCAAAAGGAAAGGCGTTTTAGTCGTGGCTCGATCTCAATAGTTAAACCGCATTCATAGTTAGAAATGATTTTTTTTCGAAATTCATGTCAAATCTTTCCGAACCTATAAATATGTCAAAACTTTCAGAATCTATAACTTTGTCAAAACTGAACCGATTTTCAAAAGGAAAGGCGTTTTAGTCGTGGCTCGATCTCAATAATTAAACCCAATTCAAATTTGGAAATATTTTTTTTTTCGAAATTCATGTTAAAACTTTCCGAACCTATAACTTTGCCAAAACTTTCCGAATCAATAACTATGTCAAAACTTTCAGAACCTATAACTTTGTCAAAACTGAACCGATTTTTAAAAGGAAAGGCGTTTTAGTCGTGGCTCGATCTCAATAATTAAACCGAATTCATAGTTGGAAATGTTTTTTTTTTCGAAATTCATGTTAAAACTTTCCGAACCTATAACTTTGTCAAAACTTTCCGAACCTATAACTATGTCAAAGCTTTCCGAACCTATAACTTTGTCAAAACTGAACCGATTTGCAAAAGGAAAGGCGTTTTAGTCGTGGCTCGATCTCAATAATTAAACCGAATTCATAGTTGGAAATGTTTTTTTTTTTCGAAATTCATGTTAAAACTTTCCGAACCTATAACTTTGTCAAAACTTTCCGAACCTATAACTATGTCAAAACTTTCCGAACCTATAACTTTGTCAAAACTGAACCGATTTTCAAAAGGAAAGGCGTTTTAGTCGTGGCTCGATCTCAATAATTAAACCGAATTCATAGTTGGAAATGTTTTTTTTTTCGAAATTCATGTTAAAACTTTCCGAACCTATAACTTTGTCAAAACTTTCCGAACCTATAACTATGTCAAAATTTCCGAACCTATAACTTTGTCAAAACTGAACCGATTTTCAAAAGGAAAGGCGTTTTAGTCGTGGCTCGATCTCAATAATTAAACCGCATTCATAGTTGGAAATGTTTTTTTTTTCGAAATTCATGTTAAAACTTTCCGAACCTATAAATATGTCAAAACTTTCCGAACCTATAACTGTGTCAAAACTGAACCGATTTTCAAAAGGAAAGGCGTTTTAGTCGTGGCTCGATCTCAATAATTAAACCGCATTCATAGTTGGAAATGTTTTTTTTTTCGAAATTCATGTTAAAACTTTCCGAACCTATAACTTTGTCAAAATTTTCCGAACCTATAACTATGTCAAAATTTTCCGAACCTATAACTTTGTCAAAACTGAACCGATTTTCAAAAGGAAAGGCGTTTTAGTCGTGGCTCGATCTCAATAATTAAACCGCATTCATAGTTGGAAATGTTTTTTTTTTCGAAATTCATGTTAAAACTTTCCGAACCTAATAAACTATTGTCAAAACTTTCCGAACCTATAACTTTGTCAAAACTGAACCGATTTTCAAAAGGAAAGGCGTTTTAGTCGTGGCTCGATCTCAATAATTAAACCGAATTCATAGTTGGAAATGTTTTTTTTTTCGAAATTCATGTTAAAACTTTCCGAACCTATAACTTTGTCAAAACTTTCCGAACCTAAAACTATGTCAAAACTTTCCGAACCTATAACTTTGTCAAAACTGAACCGATTTTCAAAAGGAAAGGCGTTTTAGTCGTGGCTCGATCTCAATAATTAAACCGAATTCATAGTTGGAAATGTTTTTTTTTTCGAAATTCATGTTAAAACTTTCCGAACCTATAACTTTGTCAAAATTTTCCGAACCTATAACTATGTCAAAACTTTCCGAACCTATAACTTTGTCAAAACTGAACCGATTTTCAAAAGGAAAGGCGTTTTAGTCGTGGCTCGATCTCAATAATTAAACCGAATTCATAGTTGGAAATGTTTTTTTTTTCGAAATTCATGTTAAAACTTTCCGAACCTATAACTTTGTCAAAATCTTTCCGAACCTATAACTTTGTCAAAACTGAACCGATTTTCAAAAGGAAAGGCGTTTTAGTCGTGGCTCGATCTCAATAATTAAACCGAATTCATAGTTGGAAATGTTTTTTTTTTCGAAATTCATGTTAAAACTTTCCGAACCTATAACTTTGTCAAAACTTTCCGAACCTATAAATATGTCAAAACTTTCCGAACCTATAACTTTGTCAAAACTGAACCGATTTTCAAAAGGAAAGGCGTTTTAGTCGTGGCTCGATCTCAATAATTAAACCACATTCATAGTTGGAAATGTTTTTTTTTTCGAAATTCATGTTAAAACTCTCCGAACCTATAACTTTGTCAAAACTTTCCGAACCTAAAACTATGTCAAAACTTTCCGAACCTATAACTTTGTCAAAACTGAACCGATTTTCAAAAGGAAAGGCGTTTTAGTCGTGGCTCGATCTCAATAATTAAACCGAATTCATAGTTGGAAATGTTTTTTTTTTCGAAATTCATGTTAAAACTTTCCGAACCTGTAACTTTGTCAAAATTTTCCGAACCTATAACTATGTCAAAATTTTCAGAACCTATAACTTTGTCAAAACTGAACCGATTTTCAAAAGGAAAGGCGTTTTAGTCGTGGCTCGATCTCAATAATTAAACCGCATTCATAGTTAGAAATGATTTTTTTTTTTCGAAATTCATGTCAAATCTTTCCGAACCTATAAATATGTCAAAACTTTCAGAATCTATAACTTTGTCAAAACTGAACCGATTTTTAAAAGGAAAGGCGTTTTAGTCGTGGCTCGATCTCAATAATTAAACCCAATTCATAGTTGGAAATTTTTTTTTTTTCGAAATTCATGTTAAAACTTTCCGAACCTATAACTTTGCCAAAACTTTCCGAACCAATAACTATGTCAAAACTTTCAGAACCTATAACTTTGTCAAAACTGAACCGATTTTTAAAAGGAAAGGCTTTTTAGTCGTGGCTCGATCTCAATAATTAAACCGCATTCATATTTGGAAATGTGTTTTTTTTCGAAATTCATGTTAAAACTTTCCGAACCTATAACTTTGTCAAAACTTTCCGAACCTATAACTATGTCAAAACTTTCCGAACCTATAACTTTGTCAAAACTGAACCGATTTTCAAAAGGAAAGGCGTTTTAGTCGTGGCTCGATCTCAATAATTAAACCGCATTCATAGTTGGAAATGTTTTTTTTTTTCGAAATTCATGTTAAAACTTTCCGAACCTATAACTTTGTCAAAACATTCCGAACCTATAACTTTGTCAAAACTTTCCGAACCTATAACTATGTCAAAACTTTCCGAACCTATAACTTTGTCAAAACTGAACCGATTTTCAAAAGGAAAGGCGTTTTAGTCGTGGCTCGATCTCAATAATTAAACCGCATTCATAGTTGGAAATGTTTTTTTTTTCGAAATTCATGTTAAAACTTTCCGAACCTATAACTTTGTCAAAACTTTCCGAACCTATAACTATGTCAAAACTTTCCGAACCTATAACTTTGTCAAAACTGAACCGATTTTCAAAAGGAAAGGCGTTTTAGTCGTGGCTCGATCTCAATAATTAAACCGAATTCATAGTTGGAAATGTTTTTTTTTTCGAAATTCATGTTAAAACTTTCCGAACCTATAACTTTGTCAAAACTTTCCGAACCTATAACTATGTCAAAACTTTCCGAACCTATAACTTTGTCAAAACTGAACCGATTTTCAAAAGGAAAGGCGTTTTAGTCGTGGCTCGATCTCAATAATTAAACCGCATTCATAGTTGGAAATGTTTTTTTTTTCGAAATTCATGTTAAAACTTTCCGAACCTGTAACTTTGTCAAAACTTTCCAAACCTATAACTATGTCAAAATTTTCCGAACCTATAACTTTGTCAAAACTGAACCGATTTTCAAAAGGAAAGGCGTTTTAGTCGTGGCTCGATCTCAATAATTAAACCGCATTCATAGTTGGAAATGTTTTTTTTTTTTCGAAATTCATATTAAAACTTTCCGAACCTATAACTTTGTCAAAACTTTCCGAACATATAACTTTGTCAAAACTGAACCGATTTTCAAAAGGAACGGCGTTTTAGTCGTGGCTCGATCTCAATAATTAAACCGAATTCATAGTTGGAAATGTTTTTTTTTTCGAAATTCATGTTAAAACTTTCCGAACCTATAACTTATGTCAAAATTTCCGAACCTATAACTTTGTCAAAACTGAACCGATTTTCAAAAGGAAAGGCGTTTTAGTCGTGGCTCGATCTCAATAATTAAACCGCATTCATAGTTGGAAATGTTTTTTTTTCGAAATTCATGTTAAAACTTTCCGAACCTATAAACTTATGTCAAAACTGAACCGATTTTCAAAAGGAAAGGCGTTTTAGTCGTGGCTCGATCTCAATAATTAAACCGCATTCATAGTTGGAAATGTTTTTTTTTTCGAAATTCATGTTAAAACTTTCCGAACCTATAAATATGTCAAAATTTTCCGAACCTATAACTTTGTCAAAACTGAACCGATTTTCAAAAGGAAAGGCGTTTTAGTCGTGGCTCGATCTCAATAATTAAACCGCATTCATAGTTAGAAATGTTTTTTTTTCGAAATTTATGTTAAAACTTTCCGAACCATATAAACTATGTCAAAACTTTCAGAACCTATAACTTTGTCAAAACTGAACCGATTTTCAAAAGGAAAGGCGTTTTAGTCGTGGCTCGATCTCAATAATTAAACCGAATTCATAGTTGGAAATGTTTTTTTTTTTCGAAATTCATGTTAAAACTTTCCGAACCTATAACTTTGTCAAAACTTTCCGAACCTATAACTATGTCAAAACTTTCCGAACCTATAACTTTGTCAAAACTGAACCGATTTTCAAAAGGAAAGGCGTTTTAGTCGTGGCTCGATCTCAATAATTAAACCGCATTCATAGTTGGAAATGTTTTTTTTTTTCGAAATTCATGTTAAAACTTTCCGAACCTATAACTTTGTCAAAACTTTCGAAATCTATAACTTTGTCAAAACTGAACCGATTTTCAAAAGGAAAGGCGTTTTAGTCGTGGCTCGATCTCAATAATTAAACCGCATTCATAGTTGGAAATGTTTTTTTTTTTCGAAATTCATGTTAAAACTTTCCGAACCTATAACTTTGTCAATTTTTTCCGAACCTATAACTATGTCAAAACTTTCCGAACCTATAACTTTGTCAAAACTGAACCGATTTTCAAAAGGAAAGGCGTTTTAGTCGTGGCTCGATCTCAATAATTAAACCGAATTCATAATTGGAAATGTTTTTTTTTTCGAAATTCATGTTAAAACTTTCCGAACCTATAACTTTGTCAAAACTTTCGAACCATAATTTTCAAAACGAACGGAAATGCGTTTTAGTCGTGGCTCGATCTCAATAATTAAACCGCATTCATAGTTGGAAATGTTTTTTTTTTCGAAATTCATGTTAAAACTTTCCGAACCTATAACTTTGTCAAAATTTTCCGAACCTATAACTATGTCAAAATTTTCCGAACCTATAACTTTGTCAAAACTGAACCGATTTTTAAAAGGAAAGGCGTTTTAGTCGTGGCTCGATCTCAATAATTAAACCGCATTCATAGTTGGAAATGTTTTTTTTCGAAATTCATGTTAAAACTTTCCGAACCTATAACTTTGTCAAAACTTTCCGAACCTATAACTTTGTCAAAACTGAACCGATTTTCAAAAGGAAATGCGTTTTAGTCGTGGCTCGATCTCAATAATTAAACCGCATTCATAGTTGGAAATGTTTTTTTTTTTCGAAATTCATGTTAAAACTTTCCGAACCTGTAACTATGTCAAAATTTTCCGAACCTATAACTTTGTCAAAACTGAACCGATTTTCAAAAGGAAAGGCGTTTTAGTCGTGGCTCGATCTCAATAATTAAACCGAATTCATAGTTGGAAATGTTTTTTTTTTCGAAATTCATGTTAAAACTTTCCGAACCTATAACTTTGTCAAAACTTTCCGAACCTATAACTATGTCAAAACTTTCCGAACATATAACTTTGTCAAAACTGAACCGATTTTCAAAAGGAAAGGCGTTTTAGTCGTGGCTCGATCTCAATAATTAAACCGAATTCATAGTTGGAATTTTTTTTTTTTTCGAAATTCATGTTAAAACTTTCCGAACCTATAACTTTGTCAAAACTGAACCGATTTTCAAAAGGAAAGGCGTTTTAGTCGTGGCTAGATCTCAATAATTAAACCGCATTCATAGTTGGAAATGTTTTTTTTTTTCGAAATTCATGTTAAAACTTTCCGAACCTATAACTTTGTCAAAACTTTCCAAATTTATAACTATGTCAAAATTTTCCGAACCTATAACTTTGTCAAAACTGAACCGATTTTCAAAAGGAAAGGCGTTTTAGTCGTGGCTCGATCTCAATAATTAAACCGCATTCATAGTTGGAAATGTTTTTTTTTTCGAAATTCATGTTAAAACTTTCCGAACCTATAACTATGTCAAAACTTTCCGAACCTATAACTTTGTCAAAACTGAACCGATTTTCAAAAGGAAATGCGTTTTAGTCGTGGCTCGATCTCAATAATTAAACCGCATTCATAGTTGGTAATATTTTTTTTTTTTCGAAATTCATGTTAAAACTTTCCGAACCTGTAACTTTGTCAAAATTTTCCGAACCTATAACTATGTCAAAATTTTCCGAACCTATAACTTTGTCAAAACTTAACCGATTTTCAAAAGGAAAGGCGTTTTAGTCGTGGCTCGATCTCAATAATTAAACCGCATTCATAGTTGGAAATGTTGTTTTTTTCGAAATTTATGTTAAAACTTTCCGAACCAATAACTATGTCAAAACTTTCCGAACCTATAACTTTGTCAAAACTGAACCGATTTTCAAAAGGAAAGGCGTTTTAGTCGTGGCTCGATCTCAATAATTAAACCGCATTCATAGTAGAAAATGTTTTTTTTTGAAATTCATGTTAAAACTTTCCGAACCTATAAATATGTCAAAACTTTCAGAACCTATAACTTTGTCAAAACTGAACCGATTTTCAAAAGGAAATGCGTTTTAGTCGTGGCTCGATCTCAATAATTAAACCGAATTCTAGTTGGAAAGGTTTTTTTTTTTCGAAATTCATGTTAAAACTTTCCGAACCTATAACTTTGTCAAAACTTTCCAAACCTATAACTATGTCAAAACTTTCCGAACCTATAACTTTGTCAAAACTGAACCGATTTTCAAAAGGAAAGGCGTTTTAGTCGTGGCTCGATCTCAATAATTAAACCGCATTCATAGTTGCAAATGTTTTTTTTTCGAAATTCATGTCAAAACTTTCCGAACCTATAACTTTGTCAAAACTTTCAGAACCTATAACTTTGTCAAAACTGAACCGATTTTCAAAAGGAAAGGCGTTTTAGTCGTGGCTCGATCTCAATAATTAAACCGAATTCTAGTTGGAAAGGTTTTTTTTTTTTCGAAATTCATGTTAAAACTTTCCGAACCTATAACTTTGTCAAAACTTTCCAAACCTAAAACTATGTCAAATCTTTCCGAACCTGATAACGTTGCTCAAGACTGCACCGATTTTCAAAAGGAAAGGCGTTTTAGTCGTGGCTCGATCTCAATAATTAAACCGCATTCATAGTTGCAAATGTTTTTATTTTCGAAATTCATGTCAAAACTTTCCGAACCTATAACTTTGTCAAAACTTTCAGAAGCTTTAACTTTGGCAAAACTGAACCGATTTTCAAAAGGAAAGGCGTTTTAGTCGTGGCTCGATCTCAATAACTAAACCGCATTCATAGTAGAAAATGTTTTTTTTTTCGAAATTCATGTCAAAACTTTCCGAACCTATAACTTTGTCAATTTTTTCCGAACCTTTAACTGTGTCAAAACTTTCCGAACCTATAACTTTGTCAAAACTGAACCGATTTTTAAAAGGAAAGGCGTTTTAGTCGTGGCTAGATCTCAATAATTAAAACGCATTCATAGTTGGAAATGGTTTTTTTCGAAATTCATGTTAAAACTTTCCGAACCTATAACTTTGTCAAAACTGAACCGATTTTCAAAGGGAAATGCGTTTTAGTCGTGGCTCGATCTCAATAATTAAACCGCATTCATAGTTGCAAATGTTTTTTTTTCGAAATTCATGTTAAAACTTTCCGAACCTATAAATATGTCAAAACTTTCCGAACCTATAACTTTGTCAAAACTTTCCGAACCTATAACTATGTCAAAACTTTCCGAACCTATAACTTTGTCAAAACTGAACCGATTTGCAAAAGGAAAGGCGTTTTAGTCGTGGCTCGATCTCAATAATTAAACCGCAGTCATAGTTGCAAATGTTTTTTTTTCCAAATTCATGTCAAAACTTTCCGAACCTATAAATATGTCAAAACTTTCAGAACCTATAGCTTTGTCAAAACTGAACAGATTTTCAAAAGGAAAGGCGTTTTTGTCGTGGCTCGATCTCAATAATTAAACCGAATTCTAGTTGGAAAGTTTTTTTTTTTTTCGAAATTCATGTTAAAACTTTCCAAACCTATAACTATGTCAAAACTTTCCGAACCTATAACTTTGTCAAAACTGAACCGATTTTCAAAAGGAAATGCGTTTTAGTCGTGGCTCGATCTCAATAATTAAACCGCATTCATAGTTGCAAATGTTTTTTTTTCGAAATTCATGTCAAAACTTTCCGAACCTATAACTTTGTCAAAACTTTCAGAAGCCTTTAACTTTGTCAAAACTGAACCGATTTTCAAAAGGAAAGGCGTTTTAGTCGTGGCTCGATCTCAATAATTAAACCGCATTCATAGTAGGAAATATTTTTTTTTTCGAAATTCATGTCAAAATTTTCCGAACCTATAACTTTGTCAATTTTTTCCGAACCTTTAACTGTGTCAAAACTTTCCGAACCTATAACTTTGTCAAAACTGAACCGATTTTTAAAAGGAAAGGCGTTTTAGTCGTGGCTAGATCTCAATAATTAAACCGCATTCATAGTTGGAAATGTTTTTTTTTCGAAATTCATGTTAAAACTTTCCGAACCTATAAATATGTCAAAACTTTCCGAACCTATAACTTTGTCAAAACTTAACCGATTTTCAAAAGGAAAGGCGTTTTAGTCGTGGCTCGATCTCAATAATTAAACCACATTCATAGTTAGAAATGTTTTTTTTTTCGAAATTCATGTTAAAACTCTCCGAACCTATAACTTTGTCAAAACTTTCCGAACCTAAAACTATGTCAAAACTTTCCGAACCTATAACTTTGTCAAAACTGAACCGATTTTCAAAAGGAAAGGCGTTTTAGTCGTGGCTCGATCTCAATAATTAAACCGCATTCATAGTTGGAAATGTTTTTTTTTTCGAAATTCATGTTAAAACTCTCCGAACCTATAACTTTGTCAAAACTTTCCGAACCTAAAAATATGTCAAAACTTTCCGAACCTATAACTTTGTCAAAACTGAACCGATTTGCAAAAGGAAAGGCGTTTTAGTCGTGGCTCGATCTCAATAGTTAAACCGCATTCATAGTTAAAAATGATTTTTTTTTTCGAAATTCATGTCAAATCTTTCCGAACCTATAAATATGTCAAAACTTTCAGAATCTATAACTTTGTCAAAACTGAACCGATTTGCAAAAGGAAAGGCGTTTTAGTCGTGGCTCGATCTCAATAATTAAGCCGCATTCATAGTTGGTAATGTTTTTTTTTTTCGAAATTCATGTTAAAACTTTCCGAACCTGTAACTTTGTCAAAATTTTCCGAACCTATAACTATGTCAAAATTTTCCGAACCTATAACTTTGTCAAAACTGAACCGATTTTCAAAAGGAAAGGCGTTTTAGTCGTGGCTCGATCTCAATAGTTAAACCGCATTCATAGTTAGAAATGATTTTTTTTTTCGAAATTCATGTCAAATCTTTCCGAACCTATAAATATGTCAAAACTTTCAGAATCTATAACTTTGTCAAAACTGAACCGATTTTCAAAAGGAAAGGCTTTTTAGTCGTGGCTCGATCTCAATAATTAAACCCAATTCATAGTTGGAAATGTTTTTTTTTTCGAAATTCATGTTAAAACTTTCCGAACCTATAACTTTGTCAATTTTTTCCGAACCTTTAACTGTGTCAAAACTTTCCGAACCTATAACTTTGTCAAAACTGAACCGATTTTTAAAAGGAAAGACGTTTTAGTCGTGGCTAGATCTCAATAATTAAATCGCATTCATAGTTGGAAATGTTTTTTTTTTCGAAATTCATGTTAAAACTTTCCGAACCTATAAATATGTCAAAACTTTCCGAACCTATAACTTTGTCAAAACTTAACCGATTTTCAAAAGGAAAGGCGTTTTAGTCGTGGCTCGATCTCAATAATTAAACCACATTCATAGTTAGAAATGTTTTTTTTTTCGAAATTCATGTTAAAACTCTCCGAACCTATAACTTTGTCAAAACTTTCCGAACCTAAAACTATGTCAAAACTTTCCGAACCTATAACTGTGTCAAAACTGAACCGATTTTCAAAAGGAAAGGCGTTTTAGTCGTGGCTCGATATCAATAATTAAACCGCATTTATAGTTGGTAATGTTTTTTTTTTCGAAATTCATGTTAAAACTTTCCGAACCTGTAACTTTGTCAAAATTTTCCGAACCTATAACTATGTCAAAATTTTCGGAACCTATAACTTTGTCAAAACTGAACCGATTTTCAAAAGGAAAGGCGTTTTAGTCGTGGCTCGATCTCAATAATTAAACCGAATTCATAGTTGGAAATGCTTTTTTTTTCGAAATTCATGTTAAAACTTTCCGAACCTATAACTTTGTCAAATCTTTCCGAACCTATAACTTTGACAAAACTGAACCGATTTTCAAAAGGAACGGCGTTTTAGTCGTGGCTCGATCTCAATAATTAAACCGAATTCATAGTTGGAAATGCTTTTTTTTTCGAAATTCATGTTAAAACTTTCCGAACCTATAACTTTGTCAAAACTTTCCGAACCTATAAATATGTCAAAACTTTGCGAACCTATAACTTTGTCAAAACTAAACCGATTTTCAAAAGGAAAGGCGTTTTAGTCGTGGCTCGATCTCAATAATTAAACCACATTCATAGTTAGAAATGTTTTTTTTTTCGAAATTCATGTTAAAACTCTCCGAACCTATAACTTTGTCAAAACTTTCCGAACCTAAAACTATGTCAAAACTTTCCGAACCTATAACTTTGTCAAAACTGAACCGATTTGCAAAAGGAAATGCGTTTTAGTCGTGGCTCGATCTCAATAATTAAACCGAATTCATAGTTGGAAATGTTTTTTTTTTCGAAATTCATGTTAAAACTTTCCAAACCTGTAACTTTGTCAAAATTTTCCGAACCTATAACTATGTCAAAGCTTTCAGAATCTATAACTTTGTCAAAACTGAACCGATTTTCAAAAGGAAAGGCGTTTTAGTCGTGGCTCGATCTCAATAGTTAAACCGCATTCATAGTTAAAAATGATTTTTTTTTTCGAAATTCATGTCAAATCTTTCCGAACCTATAAATATGTCAAAACTTTCAGAATCTATAACTTTGTCAAAACTGAACCGATTTTTAAAAGGAAAGGCGTTTTAGTCGTGGCTCGATCTCAATAATTAAACCCAATTCATAGTTGGAAATATTTTTTTTTCGAAATTCGTGTTAAAACTTTCCGAACCTATAACTTTGCCAAAACTTTCCGAACCAATAACTATGTCAAAACTTTCAGAACCTATAACTTTGTCAAAACTGAACCGATTTTTAAAAGGAAAGGCTTTTTAGTCGTGGCTCGATCTCAATAATTAAACCGCATTCATATTTGGAAATGTGTTTTTATTCGAAATTCATGTTAAAACTTTCCGAACCTAAACTTTGTCAAAACTTTCCGAACCTATAACTTTGTCAAAACTTTCCGAACCTATAACTTTGTCAAAACTGAACCGATTTTCATAACGAAAGGCGTTTTAGTCGTGGCTCGATTTCAATAATTAAACCGCATTCATAGTTGGAAATGTTTTTTTTTTTCGATATTCATATTAAAACTTTCCGAACCTATAACTTTGTCAAAACATTCCGAACCTATAACTTTGTCAAAACTTTCCGAACCTATAACTTTGTCAAAACTGAACCGATTTTCATAACGAAAGGCGTTTTAGTCGTGGCTCGATTTCAATAATTAAACCGCATTCATAGTTGGAAATGTTTTTTTTTTTCGAAATTCATATTAAAACTTTCCGAACCTATAACTTTGTCCAAACTTTCCGAACATATAACTTTGTCAAAACTGAACCGATTTTCAAAAGGAAAGGCGTTTTAGTCGTGGCTCGATCTCAATAATTAAACCGCATTCATAGTTGGAAATGTTTTTTTTTTCGAAATTCATGTTAAAACTTTCCGAACCTATAACTTTGTCAAAACTTTCCGAACCTATAACTATGTCAAAACTTTCCGAACCTATAACTTTGTCAAAACTGAACCGATTTTCAAAAGGAAAGGCGTTTTAGTCGTGGCTCGATCTCAATAATTAAACCGCATTCAAAGTTAGAAATGTTTTTTTTTTTCGAAATTTATGTTAAAACTTTCCGAACCTATAACTTTGTCAAAACTTTCCGAGCCTATAACTATGTTAAAACTTTCCGAACCTATAACTTTGTCAAAACTGAACCGATTTTCAAAAGAAAAAGCGTTTTAGTCGTGGCTCGATCTCAATAATTAAACCGCATTCATAGTTGGAATTGTTTTTTTTTTCGAAATTCATGTTAAAACTTTCCGAACCTGTAACTTTGTCAAAACTTTCCAAACCTATAACTATGTCAAAATTTTCCGAACCTATAACTTTGCCAAAACTGAACCGATTTTCAAAAGGAAAGGCGTTTTAGTCGTGGCTCGATCTCAATAATTAAACCGCATTCATAGTTGGAAATGTTTTTTTTTTTCGAAATTCATGTTAAAACTATCCGAACCTGTAACTATGTCAAAATTTTCCGAACCTATAACTTTGTCAAAACTGAACCGATTTGCAAAAGGAAAGGTGTTTTAGTCGTGGCTCGATCTCAATAATTTAACCGAATTCATAGTTGGAAATGTTTTTTTTTTCGAAATTCATGTTAAAACTTTCCGAACCTATAACTTTGTCAAAACTTTCCGAACCTATAACTATGTCAAAACTTTCCCAACATATAACTTTGTCAAAACTGAACCGATTTTCAAAAGGAAAGGCGTTTTAGTCGTGGCTAGATCTCAATAATTAAACCGCATTCATAGTTGGTAATGTTTTTTTTTTCGAAATTCATGTTAAAACTTTCCGAACCTAAACTTTGTCAAAACTTTCCGAACCTAACTATGTCAAAATTTCCGAACCTATAACTTTGTCAAAACTGAACCGATTTGCAAAAGGAAAGGCGTTTTAGTCGTGGCTCGATCTCAATAATTAAACCGAATTCATAGTTGGAAATGTTTTTTTTTCGAAATTCATGTTAAAACTTTCCGAACCTATAACTTTGTCAAAACTTTCCGAACCTATAACTTTGTCAAAACTTTCCGAACCTATAACTTTGTCAAAACTGAACCGATTTTCATAAGGAAAGGCGTTTTAGTCGTGGCTCGATTTCAATAATTAAACCGCATTCATAGTTGGAAATGTTTTTTTTTTTCGAAATTCATATTATAACTTTCCGAACCTATAACTTTACAAAACTTTCCGAACCTATAACTATGTCAAAACTTTCCGAACATATAACTTTGTCAAAACTGAACCGATTTTCAAAAGGAAAGGCGTTTTAGTCGTGGCTCGATCTCAATAATTAAACCGAATTCATAGTTGGAAATGTTTTTTATTTTCGAAATTCATGTTAAAACTTTCCGAACCTATAACTTTGTCAAAACTTTCCGAACCTATAACTATGTCAAAACTTTCCGAACCTATAACTTTGTCAAAACTGAACCGATTTTCAAAAGGAAAGGCGTTTTAGTCGTGGCTCGATCTCAATAATTAAACCGAATTCATAGTTGGAAATGTTTTTTTTTTCGAAATTCATGTTAAAACTTTCCGAACCAATAACTTTGTCAAAACTTTCCGAACCTATAACTATGTCAAAATTTTCCGAACCTATAACTTTGTCAAAACTGAACCGATTTTTAAAAGGAAAGGCGTTTTAGTCGTGGCTCGATCTCAATAATTAAACCGCATTCATAGTTGGAAATGTTTTTTTTTTTCGAAATTCATGTTAAAACTTTCCGAACCTGTAACTTTGTCAAAATTTTCCGAACCTATAACTATGTCAGAATTTTCCGAACCTATAACTTTGTCAAAACTGAACCGATTTTTAAAAGGAAAGGCGTTTTAGTCGTGGCTAGATCTCAATAATTAAACCGCATTCATAGTTGGAAATGTTGTTTTTTTCGAAATTTATGTTAAAACTTTCCGAACCTATAACTTTGTCAAAACTTTCCGAACCTATAACTTTGTCAAAACTTTCCGAACCTATAACTTTGTCAAAACTGAACCGATTTTCAAAAGGAAATGCGTTTTAGTCGTGGCTCGATCTCAATAATTAAACCGCATTCATAGTTGGAAATGTTTTTTTTTTCGAAATTCATGTTAATACTTTCCGAACCTATAACTATGTCAAAATTTTCCGAACCTATAACTTTGTCAAAACTGAACCGATTTTCAAAAGGAAAGGCGTTTTAGTCGCGGCTCGATCTCAATAATTAAACCGAATCCATAGTTGGAAATGTTTTTTTTTTCGAAATTCATGTTAAAACTTTCCGAACCTATAACTTTGTCAAAACTTTCCGAACCTATAACTTTGTCAAAACTTTCCGAACCTATAACTTTGTCAAAACTGAACCGATTTTTAAAAGGAAAGGCTTTTTAGTCGTGGCTCGATCTCAATAATTAAACCGCATTCATAGTTGGTAATGTTTTTTTTTTTCGAAATTCATGTTAAAACTTTCCGAACCTGTAACTTTGTCAAAATTTTCCGAACCTATAACTATGTCAGAATTTTCCGAACCTATAACTTTGTCAAAACTGAACCGATTTTTAAAAGGAAAGGCGTTTTAGTCGTGGCTAGATCTCAATAATTAAAACGCATTCATAGTTGGAAATGTGTTTTTTTTCGAAATTTATGTTAAAACTTTCCGAACCTATAACTTTGTCAAAACTTTCCGAACCTATAACTTTGTCAAAACTTTCCGAACCTATAACTTTGTCAAAACTGAACCGATTTTCAAAAGGAAATGCGTTTTAGTCGTGGCTCGATCTCAATAATTAAACCGAATTCATAGTTGGAAATGTTTTTTTTTTCGAAATTCATGTTAAAACTTTCCGAACCTATAACTTTGTCAAAACTTTCCGAACCTATAACTATGTCAAAACTTTCCGAACCTATAACTTTGTCAAAACTGAACCGATTTGCAAAAGGAAAGGCGTTTTAGTCGTGGCTCGATCTCAATAATTAAACCGCATTCATAGTTGGTAATGTTTTTTTTTTCGAAATTCATGTTAAAACTTTCTATTTCCGAACCTATAACTATGTCAAAACTTTCCGAACCTATAACTTTGTCAAAACTGAACCGATTTTCAAAAGGAAAGGCGTTTTAGTCGTGGCTAGATCTCAATAATTAAACCGCATTCATAGTTGGAAATGTTTTTTTTTTTCGAAATTCATGTTAAAACTTTCCGAACCTATAACTTTGTCAAAACTTTCCAAACCTATAACTATGTCAAAATTTTCCGAACCTATAACTTTGTCAAAACTGAACCGATTTTCAAAAGGAAAGGCGTTTTAGTCGTGGCTCGATCTCAATAATTAAACCGCATTCATAGTTGAAAATGTTTTTTTTTCGAAATTCATGTTAAAACTTTCCGAACCTATAACTATGTCAAAACTTTCCGAACCTATAACTTTGTCAAAACTGAACCGATTTTCAAAAGGAAATGCGTTTTAGTCGTGGCTCGATCTCAATAATTAAACCGAATTCATAGTTGGAAATATTTTTTTTTTCGAAATTCATGTTAAAACTTTCCGAACCTATAACTTTGTCAAAATTTTCCGAACCTATAACTATGTCAGAATTTTCCGAACCTATAACTTTGTCAAAACTGAACCGATTTTCAAAAGGAAAGGCGTTTTAGTCGTGGCTCGATCTCAATAATTAAACCGAATTCATAGTTGGAAATGTTTTTTTTTTTCGAAATTCATCATAAAACTTTCCGAACCTATAACTTTGTCAAAACTTTCCGAACCTATAACTATGTCAAAACTTTCCGAACCTATAACTTTGTCAAAACTTTCCGAACCTATAACTATGTCAAAACTTTCCGAACCTATAACTTTGTCAAAACTGAACCGATTTTCAAAAGGAAAGGCGATTTAGTCGTGGCTCGATCTCAATAATTAAACCGCATTCATAGTTGGAAATGTTTTTTTTTCGAAATTCATGTTAAAACTTTCCGAATCTATAACTTTGTCAAAACATTCCGAACCTATAACTATGTCAAAACTTTCCGAACCTATAACTTTGTCAAAACTGAACCGATTTGCAAAAGAAAAGGCGTTTTAGTTGTGTCTCGATCTCAATAATTAAACCGCATTCAAAGTTAGAAATGTTTTTTTTTTTCGAAATTTATGTTAAAACTTTCCGAACCTATAACTTTGTCAAAACTTTCCGAGCCTATAACTATGTCAAAACTTTCCGAACCTATAACTTTGTCAAAACTGAACCGATTTTCAAAAGAAAAAGCGTTTTAGTCGTGGCTCGATCTCAATAATTAAACCGCATTCATAGTTGGAATTGTTTTTTTTTTCGAAATTCATGTTAAAACTTTCCGAACCTGTAACTTTGTCAAAACTTTCCAAACCTATAACTATGTCAAAATTTTCCGAACCTATAACTTTGCCAAAACTGAACCGATTTTCAAAAGGAAAGGCGTTTTAGTCGTGGCTCGATCTCAATAATTAAACCGCATTCATAGTTGGAAATGTTTTTTTTTTTCGAAATTCATGTTAAAACTTTCCGAACCTGTAACTATGTCAAAATTTTCCGAAACTATAACTTTGTCAAAACTGAACCGATTTTCAAAAGGAAAGGTGTTTTAGTCGTGGCTCGATCTCAATAATTAAACCGAATTCATAGTTGGAAATGTTTTTTTTTTCGAAATTCATGTTAAAACTTTCCGAACCTATAACTTTGTCAAAACTTTCCGAACCTATAACTATGTCAAAACTTTCCGAACCTATAACTTTGTCAAAACGGAACCGATTTTCAAAAGGAAAGGCGTTTTAGTCGTGGCTCGATCTCAATAATTAAACCGAATTCATAGTTGGAAATGTTTTTTATTTTCGAAATTCATCATAAAACTTTCCGAACCTATAACTTTGTCAAAACTTTCCGAACCTATATCTATGTCAAAACTTTCCGAACCTATAACTTTGTCAAAACTTTCCGAACCTATAACTATGTCAAAACTTTCCGAACCTATAACTTTGTCAAAACTGAACCGACTTTCAAAAGGAAAGGCGTTTTAGTCGTGGCTCGATCTCAATAATTAAACCGAATCCATAGTTGGAAATGTTTTTTTTTTCGAAATTCATGTTAAAACTTTCCGAACCTATAACTTTGTCAAAACTTTCCGAACCTATAACTTTGTCAAAACTTTCCGAACCTATAACTTTGTCAAAACTGAACCGATTTTTAAAAGGAACGGCGTTTTAGTCGTGGCTAGATCTCAATAATTAAAACGCATTCATAGTTGGAAATGGTTTTTTTCGAAATTTATGTTAAAACTTTCCGAACCTATAACTTTGTCAAAACTTTCCGAACCTATAACTTTGTCAAAACTTTCCGAACCTATAACTTTGTCAAAACTGAACCGATTTTCAAAAGGAAATGCGTTTTAGTCGTGGCTCGATCTCAATAATTAAACCGCATTCATAATTGGAAATGTTTTTTTTTTCGAAATTCATGTTAAAACTTTCCGAACCTGTAACTTTGTCAAAACTGAACCGATTTGCAAAAGGAAAGGCGTTTTAGTCGGGGATAGATCTCAATAATTAAAACGCATTCATAGTTGGAAATGTTTTTTTTTTCGAAATTCATGTTAAAACTTTCCGAACCTGTAACTTTGTCAAAACTGAACCGATTTGCAAAAGGAAAGGCGTTTTAGTCGTGGCTCGATCTCAATAATTAAACCGCATTCATAGTTGGAAATGTTTTTTTTTCGAAATTCATGTTAAAACTTTCCGAACCTGTAACTATGTCAAAACTTTCCGAACCTATAACTTTGTCAAAACTGAACCAATTTTCAAAAGGAAATGCGTTTTAGTCGTGCCTCGATCTCAATAATTAAACCGCATTCATAGTTGGTAATATTTTTTTTTTCGAAATTCATGTTAAAACTTTCTGAACCTGTAACTTTGTCAAAATTTTCCGAACCTATAACTATGTCAGAATTTTCCGAACCTATAACTTTGTCAAAACTTAACCGATTTTCAAAAGGAAAGGCGTTTTAGTCGTGGCTAGATCTCAATAATTAAAACGCATTCATAGTTGGAAATGGTTTTTTTCGAAATTTATGTTAAAACTTTCCGAACCAATAACTATGTCAAAACTTTCAGAACCTATAACTTTGTCAAAACTGAACCGATTTTAAAAGGAAAGGCTTTTTAGTCGTGGCTCGATCTCAATAATTAAACTACATTCATAGTTATAAATGTTTTTTTTTCGAAATTCATGTTAAAACTTTCCGAACCTATAACTATGTCAAAACTTTCCGAACCTATAACTTTGTCAAAACTGAACCGACTTTCAAAAGGAAAGGCGTTTTAGTCGTGGCTCGATCTCAATAAT
This sequence comes from Scaptomyza reducta, assembly GCA_035044485.1. NCBI lineage: Eukaryota > Metazoa > Arthropoda > Insecta > Diptera > Drosophilidae > Scaptomyza > Scaptomyza reducta. The sequence continues at coordinate 34,341 of JAWNNV010000461.1, forward strand.
TAAACCGAATCCATAGTTGGAAATGTTTTTTTTTTTCGAAATTCATGTTAAAACTTTCCGAACCTATAACTTTGTCAAAACTTTCCGAACCTATAACTTTGTCAAAACTTTCCGAACCTATAACTTTGTCAAAACTTTCCGAACCTATAACTTTGTCAAAACTGAACCGATTTTTAAAAGGAAAGGCTTTTTAGTCGTGGCTCGATCTCAATAATTAAACCGCATTCATAGTTGGTAATGTTTTTTTTTTCGAAATTCATGTTAAAACTTTCCGAACCTGTAACTTTGTCAAAATTTTCCGAACA